>JAPXFY010000021.1:27044848-27054848 GCA_030674185.1 Monoplex corrugatus
AAATTTTTCAAAAACAAAACAAAATAAAAAATACCAGACTGAAATGAGAGACAGAGAGAGAGAGAGAGAGGGACAGAAAGAAAAGAGGAGGGAGAGAGAGAGAGGAAGATAGACAGAGAAAAGAAAGAGGACAGGGAAAGAGAGGGAAGAGAGGGGAGAGAGAGGGAGAGAGAGGGAGGGATGAGAGAGAGAGGGGAGATAGATAGATAGATAGAGACAGACAGACGAAGACAGAGAGACAGACAGAGAGACAGAGAGACAAAGACAGAGACAGAGACAGAGACAGAGACAGAGAGAGAGAGAGAGAGAGAAAGAGAGAGAGAGAGAGAGAGACAGATAGATAGATAGATAGAGAGAGAGAGAGAGAGAGAGAGAGGGAGAGAAGAGAGAGAGAGAGACAGAGAGAGAAGAGACAGAGAGCTGACCTCCCCCCCCCCCCCGACCCATCCTACAACACAACTACGCCCTTGACTAAGCCCAAGGTCTGGAGGGCAAGCAAACGACAAGTGGCTGTGACTTGTTCTCCATGGTAATGTGTCAGCCGTGGCGGGGTAAGCTGTTGAATGATTGGACCGACCTGCTTGACTCGTCTCTCTGCCTTCTGTTGGCTTCACTACGAACATGTACATGTACTTACGACTCACAGACATGGATAAGGAGACAGGCAACACGGGGAGAATTACAGTTACCTCTGTCTCACGCTCACTGTATTATATTTTCTTGTATCATCATCATCATCATCATCATCATCATCATCATCATCATCATCATGTCCCTGCCACATGCGTTGGCGATCATGGCCCTCCATACGAATCTATCCCTCGTTACCGCAAACACATCTTCCACCATCTCTGCCCTCAGCCATCCTGCAAGTTCGTCCAGTATTTTCCCTAGATCTACTTGGTGTTCTCTTTCCCTCCAGCTTTCCTGTTGTGACCAGGTGCTCTAGTTCCCCTTTCCTCATAAAATGGCCTTTAAGTGTTGCTTGTCTTTTCCTAATCTTCTTTATCAATGATTTTTTCTTGTGTCTGCCTCCATCAACACTTCCCTGCTGGTCGAACGCGGAGAGTAGCGCTTGTTTTAGATCTCTTTGATCTCAGCAGGGAAGTTTCAGTCTTTTTCTCCTAATTTTTGGTATCTGGTGTTTGTTTGTTTGTGATCTAACGCTTGGCAAATGCCAGTTGGCCGAAAATTGGAGCTGTCTTATTGGTTGTATTAAATACGCGTCCTTAGTCTTTTTCGTGTTTTGTCTGGTTTCTTACATTATGAGCCCGGAGCTCTAACAACTAGGCCAATGGGCCACAAGTGTTTATGAAGACTAGCTGATAGACATTCAGTTTTTTTTAATTGATATTTTAAAAAAAAAACTTGAGATATTATAGTCACCTCCCTTGACGAGCTGTGAGCCCTAACAGAAAGGAGATGTGATCCTCTTTCCTCTTACTGACTTGAACCAGGAAAAAAAATACGAAAATAGTATCAGAACGCATATTTAACCCTTTGATTCCCGCACCCTGTCCACCAGCATCCTGCATTGCCAAACATGGTAGCAAAAGCAAAAATTTAGCCCTTCGATTCCCTCACCCTGTCCACCAACTTCCTGCAGGAAGCTGGTGGACAGGGCGAGGGAATCAAAGGGTTAAGTTTTTTTGCAGTTGGTGGATGGGGTGCGGGAATTAAAAGGGTTAATACAATCAGACAAGACAGGCGCAAAGTTTCGGCCAACTTGGACGAAGCGTCAGGAAACTTTTAGTCTTTTTCTCCGAATTTTCGTGTTTATTATTTGTTCGTTAGTGATCCTACGTTTACGCTTGACAAAGGCCAGTTGGCCCAAAAATTTTCGCCTGTCTTGTCTGGTTGTATTACATACGTGTTATGATTCTATTTTCATGTTTTTCTGGTTCCTGTTACAATGTTTGAACGCAGGTGGTCGCGACTTGTTTTCAGTCTCTTACTGACTTGCCAGTGGTTGTGAGAGTGAGTGAGAGTGGCCCATCAGCTTACTTGTTACAGCACCATGCTCACACTGCGGAGGAGTTGAGGGACGGGCCACAGTTTTTTTTTTTTTTCGCAAGCTGGTTTGGTGGTTGTGTGTGTGGTGTGTGGTGTGTTGTGTGTGTGTGTGTGTGTGTGTGTGTGTGTGTGTGTGTGTGTGGTGTGTGTGTGTGTGTGTGTGTGTGTGTGTGTGTGTGTGTTGTGTTGTGTGTGGTGTGTGTGTGTGTGTTCGTTCGTTGTTATTCTTTTAACGTCCATTCGCACATGTGCTTTTAGACGATTGTTTGTTTCTTTGTTTGTTCGTGTGTGTATGCATGTGTGTGTTGTGTGTGTGTGTGTGCGTGCTTGTGTGTAGGTGTGTGTGTTTGTGCTGCATGCATGCGTGGTGTTGTGGCGTGTTGTGTGTATGTGTGTGTTGTGCATGTGCGTGTGCGTGTGCGTGTGCGTGTCTGCGTGTCTGTGATAGAGCAGTGGACTCAAATCTCCTGTCTCGAATTCAGTCCCAAATCCGCATCATAAAAACTGCCATGTTCACAAGCTGCCCATCCAAATCTTTCCATCATTTTTATGTCAGTTTAGTATTTCAAGTCCCTTTTCCCCCCCCCCCCTTCCCTTTCCCCTATTTCAAGACTTTGCCAGCACATAAGGTTTTTACCAGGGCTCAGGGAGTCTGTCACAATAATTGCTAGCAGATCTGGGTGGAGTGCATAAGGATCTGCGCGAGCGCGAAGAATCTCTTTTGGACAAACTCCAACTTCCAATCTTTGTCGCTGTTCTTTTCTTTCTTTCTTTTTTCTTTTCTTGTTTGTTTGTTTGTTTTTTGTTTTTTGTTTTTTGTTCAGTGTTCATGTTGACACCCAACCTCAGGTGATATGGCGACAGGGATACCATCCCAGGAAATTGGAGGAAGGGGGACCTATCTAATCCTATACAGACATCACCAGAACAACAGTGATATTAAGATGGGACAGTGAGAAGGCCAGTTTTACTGGAGCGCACCCTGGATTTGAACCTACAACCATCAGCATGTGAATCCGACGCTCAACCAACTGAGCTGCTGGGGCCCGTCGCTGTTGTTATTGTATCTATGGTGTTTATCCTCCGCTGCAGTCGTTGTGACCTTTGCTGATGTATGGGGGGCCGTCTTCTTGACTTCTGCTTATATCTGTTTTGCTCTTGACCATGTCTCGTCTGACCTGGTCTTCTTTTACCCTTTGACTCCCGCACCCTGTCCACCAGCATCGTGCATTGTCAACCATGATAGCAAAGCAAAAACTTTAACCCTTTGACTCCCGCACTCTGTCCACCAGCATCGTGCATTGTCAACCATGATAGCAAAACAAAAAACTTAACCCTTTGACTCCCGCACCTGTCCACCAGCATCGTGCATTGTCAACCATGATAGCAAAGCAAAAACTTAACCCTTTGACTCCCGCACCTGTCCACCAGCATCGTGCATTGTCAACCATGATAGCAAAGAAGAACTTAACCCTTTACTCCTCAGCCTTTCAGGAAGCTGGTGGAAAGGCTGAGGGAATCAAAGGGTTACGTTTTTGTAGATGGTGGACAGGCTGCGGAAGACGAAGGGTTAAAAGTGTTTACACTCAGCCCAGCCCAAGCTGGTCCGTTTTACTGATCAACCTTTCAATCTCTTTATTTATCTATCTATTTTACTTTTTCTTCTTTCTTTATTTCAATATTTGCTTCAATTTAACCCTTTTGACTCCTCCCGCACCCTATCCACCAATTTGCAAAAACGTAACTCCTTGACTCACTCATCTTGTCCACATCAGCTTCCTGCAGAAGCTGGTGGATAGGGAGAGTGGAACAAAGGGTTAAGATTTTGCTTTGCTGGCATGGTTGGTCAATGAGAATGCTGGTGGACAGGGTACGGGAGTCAAAGGGTTTTAAACATGTTTCATATATGACTTGATACACATGTTTATTATAAAAAGAGGAATGACAGCCAGGGACCGCACTGCCAAGTAAAGTAAAAGTAGTTATGAAACCAATCGTCGTGGTGTAGTGGTTAATGCAACGGACTACGACTGAATTTTTTTTGGGGGGGGGGGTTCGTATCCCCACCAGTTCCTTCAAAAATCTTTGTGGGATTTTTCGGTTCTAACCGGCTCCTACCCAGAGCTGAGCGTACTTCAGACTCTTTCGGAAGACAGACCAACACAGTCGAGTCTCATCCGCTTCACGGATACGTCGTTGAGGGTGTAGCTCAAATCTTCTGACCAACACCACAGGGATCTATATCTCTCGGGCCTGGTTGATGCCAGGATATTTATGATAGGAAGCGAACAGCACAACTCAACCACGCAAACTCAGTCCTAGATGGAACTCCATAGCATCATGGTTATCATCTTCGTCGTCATCATCATCATCGCATTGTGAAAAACTGTGTCAGCGTCTGTGGCCATTAACGGTGGCATGGAAAATGGGACAAAAAATGTGAGCACAACAAAAAACATCCCTCAGTGCGATGATCCTTTTAAAAAAAAGTGGTTATGCTGTTATAGCTCCGAGAGAGGAAGAGAGAGAGAGAGAGAGAGAGAGAGGAGAGAGAGAGAGAGAGAGAGAGAGAGAGAGAGACAGAGAGAGAGGAAGGGGAGGGAAACAGAAAGAGAGGGAGAGAAAGAGAGAGGGGGGAGGGAAAGAGAGAGGAGAGAGAAGAGAAAGAGAGAGAGAGCGAGAGAGAGGAAACATGATTGTCTCCCTTTTAAAACAATGGCAGGAACAAACAGAGAAACAAAAACAAGCAAACAGTACAGACCTTTTACTTGACAAAATAAATTGTCTGGTCCAAGACGCAAAAAGAAACAGAAACAGAAGAAAAATGACAGTGCGAAAAAAAGGAAAGAAAAAAAAAAAAAAAAAAAAAAAAAAAAAAAAAAAAAAAAAGAAAGAATGCTAGGGGTCAGGGAACAGCCTAAGTGACCCTCCCAGAGCGGCTGTGTGGGTATTTACGTCCTTCAATGGGGAGGTTCTATGTCCCCAATGTACATGTAGGTGACACGTTTCGTTCTGCGTTATACTCGTCAGACCTGCAGCTTCGGACAGCAAGAGGAGAAAGGGTTAGGGTCAGTGATTTTCGCTGTCTACTTTCTCTTAAAAAAAAAAAAAAGGTCCAACTCAACAACATCTGGAAAGACAGAGGCATACCAAATGGCCTGAAAGTCAGACTTTTAAAATGTGTGATCTGGTCAGTCATGATTTATGGCTGCGAAGCCTGGACACTGAAAACAAAAACTGAGGCAGCACAGATGTGGTTTTATCGGAGACTACTACGTGTCAAATGGACAGACAGAAGAACTAATGAAAGTGTCCTGAAAGAACCTGATACCACCAGAAAACTACTAGCAGACATCAACAAGAGAAGACTAAAATATATTGGCCATGTGTCGTGCAGCAAGAACACGGACCTAATGGCAACCATCTTTCAAGGAAAAACAGGGCAGAAAGGAAGAAAGGCAGACCTCCAATCTCATACATCGAGAACATAACCAATTTCAGTGGCCTAAATGTTCAAGAAATTATCCACAAAAGTCAAGACAGAGCGGCCTGGAGGGAGATGGTGTGTCTAAGTGCGCAGCGGCCAACACCGAACCCGGTGACGCCGAAAGGTGAGACAGGTGAGACTTTCTCTTTCCAGATTCTCTCTTTCATCTTCACTTAGTACTTTGTTAGTCATCCAGGGATGTCTCTCTGCACTTTATGGAATTCTGTTGCCTTATCTTTATGTAGTTGACTATATTTTACTCAATTTTTGGCTTTTTGCTTTCTCTTCCAGATTGTTTTAGCTTTACTACTGAGCGCTTTGCTAGTCGTTTAGGTGATGTCTCTTGTGCTATGCGGAGTTCTGCTGCCTTACGTTTGTACAGCTCACTCAACATATGTAAATATGCTTGTCCCTCTTCTTTCCTTACCCCATGCAGCAGACCTGACGTGAGTTCTACACAGAACGAAACAATCGTCAGCGGTTTTGGGAACCAGGACATTCCCTGTGAACGACTTAGATACTGACAGAGCATTCTGGGAGAATCCCCGAGGACCTTTAGTGCTTCCCTAATATCCAACATGTTGTTCGTTTGTTTGTTCGTTCGTTCGTTTGTTGTTCGTTTCGTTCGTTTGTTTGTTCGTTCGTTTGATTCAGTGTTTGATTTTTGTTTGTTTGCTTGTTTGTTATTTTTCACATCGCTTGTTTCCCTCAGATTTCTGTTTCGCATATGCTGTTTCAGACCAGTCAGTTATGTAGAATAAACAGTTTTTGTTTTATTTTTTTTGTTTTGTTTGTCTTATTCTTTCTCGGTTTGTTTGTGCATATCATTGAAAGGGAAAGAACCGTCTTTATTTCTGTTTATATTCTTGCATTTACTTCCCCACTTGGCCTATTTCGCTCTCGACCATTTCAAATCGCTTGACCCTATCTCCACTAAGTAACCTATTACTTACTCAGCCAAAACCCAAGCTGACCTGTTTTACTAATAAAATTATTCAGACTCTTCAGTGGATTATTTTAGTCAAGTTGGTGATAATCAATATTTAAAGTGTGTATGCCTTTTTCTACAAATACCCTTGTCACCGACCTCAGTGTCAGGAACACCGTGGGAGCCTACGATGTCAAGTTGATGTGAGGAGACCCACCTGGGAAGACTGTACTCTGCCTGATCTCTTCGATAGAGTTCAGCGGTGCCCGTTGTAATCCCACGTATTTAGCAAACTGCTTACTAAGCTCCCCATAAACAACAGTAATCACTCATGGTTTTCTTCATAAAACAAACAAACAAACAAATAATCAAAGAAAAAAATTGCGAGACAGGGCTGTATGTACCCTACGCTTACTTTCATGATATCTCCTGGTGCCAAACAGGCCAGAAAGATGCACACACCGACTGTGTTAGTTGTAATGTTCGAGAGAAACCTTCAGCGACACATCCGTGTGTTATTAGTTAGTTGCGCTGTCTGTAGCAGATGATTCAAGGAACGTCACCCACGTAGGTGGCGCTGGATGAAAAGGGGGACTCTGGGTATTTAACGGTAACTACGGACGCTCTTGGGAGACCAGACCAGAATAACAATCAATATAAAATACGCTGATAGAGCATATTTTATGTGCAATTTTTAAGTGGTTCATAACGAACCCGTCTCTGTATCGCTTACGTGGGTGCAGACGTTAAACTCCAAACAAACAAACAAACAAACAAACAAACAAACAAACAAAACAAACAAACAAGCTCTTGGGAGAACGATACGCTACCGAAACATCATCGAGTAGGCCTATCTTCTTCTGTTAGTCCATCTTCCTGCCTCTTCAATATATCCCCTAATGTCACAATCCGTGAAGTGGATAGAACTCAGCAGAGTAGTTCCGGTCTTCCTAATGAGTCCACAGCACACTCAACTTTAGGTAGAAGCCGATTGGAACCAAAAAATCCCACAATGATTTTGACGACAAGATGATGGGACTCGAGCTCACAACCTTCCAGTTGGTTGTCCGTTGCGCTAACCACTACACACCATGGACAGGTTTTTTTCCCCCTTTCTTTTCTCTCTCTCTCTCCCTCCCCTCTCTCTCTTTCTCTCTCTCTCTCTCCCCCATCTTTCTGTCTCTTTCTCTTTTTCTCTCTCTCTCTCTCCCTCTCTCTCTCTCCTTCTGTCTCTTTCTCTCCCATCCCTCTCTCTCTTTCTCACTCCCTCTCTCTCTGTCTTTCGTATTTTTTAAAATTTCTTTTTCTTTATATATTTTTTCTAATATATATTAATTTCTGAGTCTCAGTGATCAAGCAGATCAAAAGTAACAGAAGAAAGCATGGCTTAACTATTTTCAGAAAAGTGTTCTTTCTTCGTATTTTTTTCCTCTTTACTCTTTTCCTTATCGCCTACGTTCTTCTTCTTCTTCTTCTTCTTTTTCTTCTTTTCTTTTTCTTTTTTCTTTTTTCCATTTTAAGAAAGTTTGGTCCTTCTTCTCACCACCCCACCCCCACCCCCAACTTTTTTTTTTACGGCAAGGTTTTTATGCGTTCATGCAGCACGCAACAAAGCACAAGCCAAAGCAAAGCAAGCAAAGCGTGGAAGCCAAAAGGGACTACACACACAGCCTTATTAATAATACTGTTCGCAGGACTCATTGTACGTCTCTGTGAGACTCGATTACTGTCTGGCGGCGGCACCAATAAGAGATGAACAGCTCCTCTGACATTGATGGATCACTTCTTGGGGGTGTGCTTTATGTGTGTTGTGTTTTCTGAGTGTGCCAGTTTGTGTGTGTTGTTGGGGAGTCCGGGGGGGGGGGGGGAGGGGAGGGAAGGGGAAGGGTGGTGGGGTGGGTGGGTGTTTGTTGTAGGGGGGTGTAGAGATGGGCATATGGGGTTGGGACGGAGGGAGTTTGTGGGTGTGGCTTCGTAGAATTTTTTATTTGGGGGGAGGTGTTTGGGTGTGTTGTGTGTGTTGTTTTGGTGTGTGTTGTGTGTGTGTTGTGTGTGTGTGTTGTGTGTTGTGTGTGTGGTGTGTTGTGTGTGTGTGTGTGTGTGTGTGTGTGTGTGTTGTGTGTGTGTGTGTGTGGTGTGTGTGTGTGTTGTGTGTGTGTGTTGTTTGTGTGTTGTGTGTTTGAGTATGTGTATGTGTGTTGTGTGTGTGTGTGTTGTGTGTTGGTGTGTGTGTGTGTGTGTGTGTGTGTGTGTGTTGTGTTGTGTGTGTGTCTCTGTGTGTTGTGTTGTGTTGTGTGTGTGGTGTGCTGTTGTGTTGTGTGTGTCTCTGTGTGCTGTGTTGTGTTGTGTTGTGTGTGTGTGTGGTTGTGTTGTGTGTTGCGTGTTGTGTTGTGTGTGTGAGACTGTGTGTTGTGTTGTGTTTGTGTTTTGTGTTTTGTGTGTGTGTGTGGTGTGTGTGTGTGTGTGTGTGTGTGTGTGTGTGTGTGTGTGTGTGTGTGTGTGTGTGTGTGTGTGTGTGTGTGTGTGTGTGTGTTGTGCCGACTGCGTAGAGCCATATCAGGGCTATAACCGCTTCAAAACATACAAAAACGTCAACAGGAAAAAAAAAAAAAAAGAAAATTAAGTACACATATCAATGCACCCGCGCACATAAATTAAGGTCATACCCCTCGGCGTTGACCACTCCGTCCAATTTATCGCACAGGGGATTTAAAAAACATACCTGAATACAAATTTAAGCATACCTAAAGACACCAAAACACATATAAAAACAGGCCTAAATTACTTAAGATTGCTTCCGCATATCTCACCTCCCTAGAGCCAAAAATGTACTTAATACATGTACCCAATTATCGATCCTTAGAAAAAGTACGTAAGACTTTATCGAACACATACAGGTGAATGGACCAGCAAGGCAGAAACTGACAGGAAGAAATGACAGAAAGGAAAGGAACAAGGTAGGAAAAGAGAGAGTAACAGAAAAGAGGAAATTTCTAGTACAGAATTTCCAGAAGGTGAGTATACTATTTATACTGACTCACTCGGTCTGGCACCGCGGTTAAACAGATGCTGTTGACAGTAGTGGGTGGGTGCGGGGGGAGGCTCAATAGGCAGTATTCTTTTTGTAAGTTGGATCAGAACAGGCACCGTCAAACTCCATTGAATTGACCTGGTAATCGTGCAGAGTCAATTGATTGATTGATTAATTTGGTTCAGTTTTTACGTCGACTCCCAACCTCAGGGATATGGCCGACAGGGATAACCATCTCAGGGAAGTGGGGGAAGGGGGCGATTTAATCCTGTACTGACACCACCAGAACAACAATGATGCTAAGATGGGACGGTGAGAAGGCCAGTTTTAATGTAGCGCACCCCCGGGATTCGAACCCACAACCATTAGCATGTGAATCCGACTGCTCAAACCAACTGAACTACTGGGGCCCGCGGTGTGCAGAGTCTCCTCCAGAGGATGGCTTTGTGGCAGACTGACATGGCCAGCTCTTCCGCGGAGTTCCGGTCACTGGGACTATGAATGAATGAAACTCAGGGTTGGCGGTAAATTGAAGAACCAG
>JAPXFY010000021.1:27059848-27087348 GCA_030674185.1 Monoplex corrugatus
ACTCTGTTCCCCTCTCCCCTCCACACCCCCCACACCCCCCCCCCTTATTTCATCCTCCATGCCATTTTTCCCCGTCTAATATCACTTATAGTGAAAAGACGTTAAATCAAGCAACGAACGAACGAACACATACACATACACACAGACACACACGCACAAAGACACACAGACACAGACAGACAGACATACATACACACAGACACACACACACACAGACACACACACACAGACACACACACACAGACACACACACACACAGACACACACATACACACAGACACACACACACACACACAGAACACACACACACACACACACACACACACAGAGGCACTTTTCTGCTACGAACTTTAAAGAACAGTGATTTATGTAAGCGGGTAGATCTCGAAACTCAGAACACATTTATTTGCGTTTGGGACCCAAGATCAGATGCACTTGGATCAACCCTCCCCCCTCCCACAGGGGTACTAAGAACAAGAACTTGGCATGGAGGGGAGGGGGCTGAAGAGGGGATGGGCGTGGGTGGTGCTGGAAGTGCGAGTATGTCAAAGTATGAATTTAAGAGAGAGAGAGAGAGAGAGAGAGAGAGAGAGAGAGAGAGAGAGAGAGAGTGAGAGAGAGAGCGAGCAAGAGAGAGAGAGAGAGAGAGGGTTGTGTGTGCATGTATGTGGTGTGTGTGTGTGTGTGTGTGTGTGTGTGTGTGTGTTGTGTGTGTGTGAGTGTGTTTAAATTTGAGTGTGTGTGAATGTGTGTGTATGTATGCTTGTGTCTGTGAGTGTGTGTATGTGTGTTTGTGTCTGTGAGTGTGTGCATGTGTGTGTGTGTGTGAGTGTGCGTATGTGAGTGTGTGTGTGTGCGTGTGTTAGTGTGTGTATGTGTGTGTGTGTGTGTGTGTGTGTGTGTGTGAATATGTGTCTGAGTGTGTTAATGTGTGTGAGTGTGTGTGTGTGTATGTGTATGTGTGTGTGAGTGTGTATGTGTTAGTGTATATATGTATATGTATGTGTGTGTGTGTGTATGTGTGTGTGTGGTGTGTGTGTGTGTGTGTGTGTGTGAATATTTGTCTGAATCTGTGAATGTGTGTGAGTGTGTGTGTGTGTGTGTGTGTGTGTGTGTGTGTGTGTGGTGTGTGTGTGTGTGTGTGTGTGTGTGTATGTGTGTGTATGTCTATGACTGTGTGTCTGTCTATGTGTGTGCGCGTGCATGCGTGTGTGTGCATGTCTATGAGTGTGTGTATGACTGATGAGTGTGTGTATGTGTGTGAGTGTGTATGCGTGTGTATGTTTGTTAGTGTGTATGTGAATGTGTGTATGTCAGTGTGTGTATCTCTCTCTCTCTCTTGTGCGTGTGTGTGTGTATGTGTGTATGTGTTAGTGTGTGTGTGTGTTTTGTTGTGTGTGTGTGTGTGTACTGTTTATTTGTTTAAGCGATCCGAACGTTGTAGATTCCACATAACTCGCATTCTCCCCTGCGACCTGCCCCCCCCCCTACCTCCCCACTTCCCCTCCCCCACCCCTGTTCTTTCTCTTCCTGTTTTTCCATTTTGTGTTTTCAACCTTTTGCATATTACTTATCAAGATTTATTTTTTCCGTTGTTTTTGTTTTAGTTTAATTTTTTCATGTGTTTTCTTACCCATGCGTATTGCTTATCAAGATTGTGAGGACGAAAATGTTGTTCCAGAGCGGACTGGTAAAATCTTGAAAAAACACACACACAAAATAAAAATGAACTAAAATCTTCCGTGAAACGTTTTCCCTCGTGAACAAGTGCTGTATAAGCATTATTTATGAGCTCTTGAATTTAGACTGAAACAGAGAGAGAGAGAGAGGAGAGAGAGAGAGAGGGAGAGACAGCGAGAGAGAGAGACACACACAGACAGACAGACAGAGAGAGAGACAGAGACAGAAAAAGAAAGAGAGACAGACAGAGAGAGAGAGAGAGACAGAGACAGAAGACTGAGAGATAGACAAAATGAGACAGATAGAAAGACAGAGACAGAGACAGCCAGAGACAGAGACTGAGAGATTGAGACGAGACAAAGAAGAGAGAGAGGGGAGAGAGAGAGAGAGAGAGAGAGAGAGAGAGAGAAGAGACAGAGACAGAGACAGAGAGAGAACAGAGACAGAGACAGAGACAGAGAGACTGAGAGATAGACAGAGAGAGAGAGAGAGAGAGAGACATAGACAGACAGACAGATAGACAGAGACAGAGAGAGACGAGAGGTAGACAGAGAGAGAGAGACAGAGAGGAGACAGAGAGAGAGAGAGAGACAGACAGACAGACAGACACACAGACACACAGGCACACAGACAAACAGACAGAGACAGAGAGACTGAGAGATGAGTGACAGAAGAGAGAGAGAGAGGAGGAGAGAGAGAAGAGAGAGAGAGAAGCAGAGAGAGACAGGAGAGAGAGAGACAGAGACAGACACAGAGACAGAGACAGAGAGACTGAGAAATAGACGAGCAGGAGACAGGACAGGACAGACAGACAGACAGACAGCCAGACAGACAGACAGACAGAGACAGAGAGACAGCGAGACTGTGAGACTGTGAGAGAAAGACAGAGAGACGCCAATGTATATATGGAAGAGTATTTTTTGTGCTGCACCGTTTGCTGTCCCATAGACAAATCGAGCTGCAGCGTTTTTTGGAATCGTGGAACTGATAGCTATTATCAGATAGACCTGTAGCAAAGAGTTATAGCAGTCTAGTCTAGACAGAATGAAAGAAATCCAACAACAACAACAACAACAACAACAACAACAACAACAACAAACAACAACAACAACAACAACAACAACAACAACAACAACAACAACAACAACAACAACAAACAACAATGTGACTGCCCGAATTCAAGCAAAGAGGAACCAGAAAAAAAAAAAAAAAACAAAAACAAAAAACCCACGAAAACAAGAATAAGAATGTGTATTTAATACAACCAGAGAAGTCAGGCGAAAATTTTCGGCCAACTGGTCTTTGTCAAGCGTAAGATCACAAAAAAACCCAAACAACCAAAAAAACAAATACCAGATACATAAATTAAGAGAAAAAGACTGGAACTTCCTTGCTGCTCCGTCCAGTGTTGAAAACTGAAAGACACATGTATATATATAGCTTGTCGAGGTATCAGAAGGAGGGGGGGGGGGGGGAGAACAAATTTTGATTAGTATGCATAGTTGGAGATGCAGAATTTTGCACGGGTAGGGTGAGCTTCCATGGACAGAGATTCCTCCAGTAAAATACCAAGATTCCTTGCAGATTTGCTGAAGTACAATCTCTACATAGTACAGTCTGAATACAGTCTGAGATAACGATATCTCACCCACATAGTTATCGGACACTTGCTTGGTATGTAGGGAAAGTTTATCAGTCGTAAGAAGCTCCTTTTGTTTCTCCTCGACCAGGTCCAGCTGGGAATTTTTTAGGCTTATTTCTGCCATTGATTTTATGGTCTTTCTTTTTAGAAACCGAGAGCTGTTTTATGAGATCATATAGTAGTTTTGCCCACAACACCCCTTGATCTAACCTCTGTGTCGAGGACATTGGCTTAAAAACTGGATTTCCTCATTTTGCTGGCTAGACTGGCATACTATTCAGTTATCATAGGTATGGGTTTTTTTCCCATACAGTACATTAACCCTTTGACTCCCACACCCTGCCAGCTAAGTAGAAACTTAACCCTTTGATTCCCTCACCCTATCGATCAGCTTGCTAAGTTTTTTTTTCAGTTGGTGGATAGGGTGCGGGAGTCAAAGGGTTAAATTCGATCAACGTTGTTTGTTTTGATAAACGCGAGTGGAGTACTGTATCTGGTCTCACCCCACTCTTAATAATGATTTTTTTTTGGGGGGGTGTTTCCGTTTTCCATTCTGGAAGTTCTGATGTGCACCCCTCAATCATCTCTGTCCAGTAGACGTCGCCCGTTGATTTGATTTTGTTTTGTTCAGTTTTTACGTCGGCACCCACCTCAGATGATATGGCGACGGGGATAACCATCTCAGGGAAGTAGGGGAAGGGGGAATCTATCTAATCCTGTACTGACTCCACCAGAACAACAGTGATGCTAAGATGGGACAGCGAGAAGGCCAGTTTTAATGTAGCACATCCCGGGATTCAAACCCACAACCATTAGCATGTGAATCCGACGCTCAAACCAACTGAGCTTGTAAGAAGGCCCGCCCCTCGCCCGCGTCCATGTGTGCCGTTTTATTCGGCAACGGAAAAGGACTTTTCTCGAACAATTTTGTCAAGGACATCAATTTTCTCTGTTGGAACTTTTCACGTGCGCCTAGTCCCCTGCTGCACGCAGTGTTTCGATTTATCGTCCAGTAAGGATGCCTGGGGCTCTTTCGGTATAAATACATGTAGTATCCCCCCCACCTTCTGAAAATTCTGTGCTAGAAATGCCCTCTTTTCTGTCACTGTCTTTGTTTCTGCCTTGTTCCTCTGCTTTCTGTCATCTTCTTCCTATCATTTTCTGCCTTGCTGGTCCATTCACCTGTACGTGTTCTATAAAACCTTACGTACTGGTTGTTAGGATTGATTACTGGGTACAAGTTTTAGTATTTTTGGCTGTAAAGAAATGTGACATGCAGATACGTTTTGAGATGATTTGGGCCAGTTCTCTACGTTGTTGTTGTTTTTTTTTTTTTTTTTTTTTTTTTTTTTAGTGCACTTAGTTATGTTTGATATATCTGTATTTAAGTTTCTTTTTATTATTATTATTATTATTATTATTATTCTTTTGTTATCGAGCGGAAAGGTCAACACCTGGGGGTTGTCCTCAGATTATATGCACGAATACATTGATATGTGTATGGGATTTTCTTTTCAAGACAGAGACAGGGACAGAAAATGTGTGTGTGTGTGTGTGTGTGTGTGTGTGTGTGTGTGTGTGTGTGTGTGTGTGTGTGTGTGTGTGTGTGTGTGGTGAGTGTGTGTGGTGTGTGTGAGAGAGAGAGAGAGGTGTGTGTGTGTGTGTGAATGTGTGTGTGTGTGTGTGAGTGTGTGTGTGTGTGTGTGTGTGTGTGTGTGTGTGTGTGTGTGTGTGTGGTGTGTTGAGTGTGTGTGTGTGTGGTGTGTGAGTGAGTGTGTGTGTGTGTATGTGAGAGTGTTAGTGTGTGTTAGTGTGTGTGTGCGTGCGTGCGTGCGTGCGTGCGTGCGTGTGTGTGTGGTGTTTCTCCTAGCAATTATCTAGCTGACTCCTTAAGCCTGCGCAAAAGCCTATGCGCTGTTAAGATCTTGAAACAAGGAAGAGGGAGAAGGGATCTATGAAACACTAAGCTGACACCACCAGGATGATAGAAACATTGATTAAGACTGGCAGCGCACAAGTTGAGGGTTAGAATTGAACTCGAGATATCAGACATCAAATCTTGAGTTCACGGCTCTGTTTGAAGAACCAACCAGCTTGTTCTGTCAATGGCATCTTTTTTAAAAATTTTTTATTTTAGACAAATGGGGATTAGAACCCATGATCTCTCAGTCAGTAGCCCGTTGCGCTAACCACTTCGCCACGCTGAGAGAGTCCATTCCACGAATTTGTTAGCTGGTTTTTTGTTTATTGTTGTTTAAAGCCCAGCCGACTGCGTAGAGCCATATCAGGGCTACAACCGCTTGAAAACATACAAAATTAAATACACATATCAATGCATTCGCGCACATAATCTAAGGACATGCACCTGGCGTTGACCGCTCTGTCCAATTTATCGCAAAGGGGATTTAAAAAAACACACCTGAATACAAATATAAGGATATCTAAGGACATCAAAACATATATAAAAACAGGCATAAACTACCTAAAATTGCTTCTGCATGTCTCACCTTCCTAGAGCCAAAACTGCACTTATACATGTACATTATCCCTTCCTTCTGGAAATTCTGTTCTAGAAATTTCCTCTTTTCTGTCAACTCTTTGTTTCTGCCTTGTTCCTTTACTTTCCGTCATTTCTTACTATCGTTTTCTGCCTTTACGGTCCATTCACCTGTATGTGTTCGATAAAGTCTTACGTACTTTTTCTTAGGATTGATAATCGGGTACATGTGTTACGTGCATTTTTGGCTCTAGGGAGGTGAGATATGCGGAAGTAATTTTAGATAATTTATGCTTGTTTTTTACATGTTTTGGTTATGTTTAAAATTGTATTCAGGTATGTTTTTTAAATTCCCTGCGCGATAAATGGACGGAGTGGTCAACGCCGGGGGCATGTCCTTAGATTATGTGCGCAAACGCATTGATATGTGTACTTAATTTTCTTTTCTTTTTTTCCTGTTGAAGTTTTGTGTTTTCACGTGATTATAGCCCTGATATGGCTCTACACATTCTGCTGGGCTTTAAACAACAATAACAATACAATGACAATGACAATGACAATGACAATAACAATACCATACCAATACCAATACCATACCAATACCAATACCGATACCAATACCAATACCAATAACAATAACAATAACAATAACCCACACAATGGAGGAAGAATATTGCTGCACAAGTCTGCATACTCCGTCTTAGTGGTCGTGCATGCAAGGCGTTTTCAAGTTTCAAAAAGCCAACAGACATTGATAAGACTTATACGATCTTTACTGTACTGCGTGCGTGCACATCATCATCATCATCATCATCATTCCATCATCATCATCATCATCATCATCATCACTCATCATCATCATCATGTGCACTGCCACATGGCGTTGGCGATCATGGCCCTCCATATGTATCTGTCCCTTGTTGCCGCAAGCACATCTTCACCCTCTCTGTCTTCAGCCACCTGCAAGTCCGTCCAATATTTTCTCCCTGGGTCTACCTGGTGTTCTCTTTCTTTCCAGCTTCACTGTTGTGACCAGGTGCTCTAATTCACCTTTCCTCATAAAATGGCCCATAAATGTTGCTGTCTTTTCCTAATCTTCCTTATGAATGATCTTCTTGTGTCTGCCTCCATCAAGACTGTCTCGTTTGTTTTCTTTGCTGTCTATGGAACTATCAACATTCTTCTTAGAGACCACATCTCAGCTGCCTCAATCTTGTTCTGGTTTTGCGTGTTCACTGTCCACGCCTCACAACCGTATAACATTATCGGTTCTATATAACATTCAAGAACTCTCTTCCCGATGTTAATTGATAAACATCTGTTGGTAAGAATGCTTTTCATCTTCTTGAATGCTGTTTTGGCTGCGCCGATTCTGCTGGCTATTTCTGATGTGCATCTGACCGTTCCAGATATTTAAACTTATCAACCTGTCTCAAAGTTGTACCATTTGCTGTTATTTTGCATGAGGGGGTTTCATGTTTGGTTTGGTTTGGTTTGGTTTGGTTTGGTTTTTACTGTTTACGATGACTTCAGTCTTCTTGCTATTTAGCTCCAACCTTTTGTATGTACGTGCACACACAAAGTAAATTTAGGCCCTAACAGGCCTGCATACATACTGATCTGGAAAATCTCCACCCTTTACCCTCCAGGCGGGGGAGTGCCTGGGGCAGCATCGAACCAAGACCCGATTGAAAGTCGAACATTTTAGCTATTTGACTATCGCAGCCGTCGATTGTCAAGCTGAGTGAGAACTTAACAAGACTTTCGAATTAAGCTCTTCATCCGCTACAATAACCGTCAAAGCGACAAGGAAATGAGATTAAAGCTTCAGAGAAGAGAAAAGCAAACACGAAACACTAGCACGCGGGGGGATTTGGGTCAACGAGGGATTTGGAGTCCAGACAACAGAAAGGCGACCTATCTCTCTTACCCAAGTCACCCTGATCTTTTCCTTTTGTTGTCTCTGTACAGAATCACCACGCAGCGGAAAGGCCACTGATCGTTTCACCAAACAGCACGAGTTGTGACGTAATTCCGTTTCCGGTGATGGCGGCTACATTCACGAGCTGTTAGTCATTTGTATTGTGTTTCGTTCCTATTTCCTGCAAAGGTTGTCACAGTATGATGCAATATGTAAGAAATGTAGCGTGTTACGGATGCAATCGATTGCAAATACGATAGATTTAATACAATGCAATACATTATACGATACAAAACAATGCAATTCATTACATAAGTCAGTGTTTAAATTTTAATATTCTGTGGTTTCTTATGTGTCTTCTTACTTGTATAGCTTTAATGTTTGTTGTTATCTTATTGTGTATGTAATTGTGAACATTTTTTATCACCTTTTGCCTTTCTTGCGAAATGTAAAGCGCTGGTGAGCATGTTTTTAATATGGAATATGCGCTATACAAATAAACATTATTATTATTATTATTAAATATAACAGTGTATTGTAACGCGGTGCAAAGGTATACAATATTGTACAAATCGGTACTTCACATTGTTTTTTCATCTGCTGAGGCAAGCGCTCGTACATTTCTGATAATATACATATTTCTCTCTTTTTCTATGTCTGTCTCTGTCTCTGTCTCTCTGTTGTGAAAGAGAAACACAAGCTTATCTAGAACTACTACTCTTCCTGTTGCCACAACTATTACCACTGCTTCTATTAATGTTAATGTCGATGATAACAACAAACAGTAACAACACAACAACAACAACAACAAATGATGATGATTGATGATAACAACGACGATGATGATGATGATGTGATGATGATGATAAAAACAAGAATGATAATTATAATAGTGATAATCTTGATAATGTTATTAACAATAATAGTAACAATGGCGAATTATTCTTGCATAGTATTATTCTCCATATTCCTTTGAAGTATCTGCTACACACATTTACAAAAAAACAGAATGTAATACATAATATAGAGACACTGATTTATCTCTCACACACACACACACACACACACACACACACACACACACACACACACACACACACACACACACACACACACACACAATATATATATATATATATATATATTTCATATATATATATATATATATATATATATCAGCGCTTAGATTGATTTTATCGAGATTTTGCGCTATATAATATTGTAATTATTATATATATATATATAATCACTTATAGTGAAAAGACGTTAAATCAAAGAAGGAACGAAGTTTTTGCGGTTGGTGAATAGGGTGTGGAAATCAAAGAGTTAAGAGTACAGGGAGTGTTAGTTTAGATACCTGGATTAGTTTGGAGTTTGGAATTTGCTCGAGAGGGTTGATGATTCATAATCATCATCACATGCCCTGCCGCATGGCGTCAGCGATCATGGCCCTCCATACGAATCTATCTTTTGTCGCTATAGGTACATCTCCCACTCTCTCTGTCTTCATCCACTCTGCAAATCCGTCCAATACTTTCTCCTTGGGTCTGCCTTGTGCTCTTTTCCCCTCCAGCTTTCCTATTGTGACTAGGTGCTCCAATTTCTGTTGCTTCATAAAATGTCCTTTAACTGTTGCTTGCCTCGTTTGTTTTCTTCGCTGTCTATGGAAGTTTTTAACATTCTCCTTAGAAACCATATTTCAGCTGCCTCAATCTCGTTCTGACTTTGCGTGTTGACTGTCTACGCTTCGCATCCGTAATGCATTATCGGTTCTATCTAACACTCAAGAATCTCTTCCTGATGTTAATTCGTAAGCATTTGTTGGTGAGAACGCTTTTCATTTTCTTGAATGCTTGTTTTAGCTTGGTTGATTCTGCTGGCTATTTCTGATGTGCATCTGCCGTCTGGTGAAATTACTGTTCCCAGACATTTAAACTTAACAACTCGTCTCAGTGTTGTGCCATTTGCTGTTATTTTGTATGAGGGGATTTCTCTCTTTCTTTTTTTTTTTTTTAACTGATTACCAGACGATTTATCACACTTGGACAATTCCATAGGTGCTCCACCCAAATCTGGAGGCAATTATGCGGCAGACTCCCTGAGCCTGCGCAAAAACCCTATACGTTGGCACTGTCTTGAAATGGGGTGTGGGGGTGGAGTGGGGAGTGGGGGTGGGGGTGGGTGAAGAAGGGACCTCTGCAACACTAAGCGGACACCACCAGAACGATGGAAACATTAAGATGGGCAGAGAACAGGTCAGTTTTTAATGTTGCGGGCTGAACTGAACACGAGATACAGATCCCGAATCCACTTCTCATCAACAAACAAACAAACAAACAAACAAACAAACAAACAAACAAACAAACAAACAAACAAACAAACAAACAAACAAACAGCCAGTTCCTGAGCAAAGGGAATACAGCCGATGACTGAACTATCGTGGAGGGTGACCAGGTGTTTCAGTTCAGTTCGTAAGAGTTAAGAGTTTCTTCTTCCAGAGGGATTCATCCCTCTCAGACAGGTCCTTACGCGTTCCAACCAACCTATAGTAATTATCCGGCAGATAATTATCCGGCAGACCCCTTGAGCCTGTGCAAAAGTCTATGCGCTGGCAAGGTGTTGAAAAAGGGAAGGTAGAGGGCGGGGGTTAAAAGAGAACGGGATTTATGAAACACCAAGATGACACCACCAGAATGAAAAACACCAACATGACACCACCAGAATGAAAAACACCAAGATGACACCACCAGAATGAAAAACACCAACATGACACCACCAGAATGAAAAACACCAAGATGACACCACCAGAATGAAAAACACCAACATGACACCATCAGACTGAAAAACACCAAGATGACACCACCAGAATGAAAAAAAAACACACCAAGATGACACCACCAGAATGAAAAACACCAAGATGACACCACCAGAGTGAAAAACACCAAGATGACACCACCAGAATGAAAAACACCAAGATGACACCACCTGACTGAAAAACACCAAGATGACACCACCAGAATGAAAAACACCAAGATGACACCACCTGACTGAAAAACACCAAGATGACACCACCAGACTGAAAAACACCAAGATGACACCATCAGAATGAAAAAAACATAAACATGACACCACCAGAATGAAAAACACCGAGATGACACCAACACAATGAAAAAAATCATAAAGATGACACCACCAGACTGAAAGGAGCTTAAAACCCTTGTCACGCCTGTCGCGATTTTGACATACGATAGCGCCATTAATCCAGAGTGTTTTTAACAGGAAATCCAAAACAAATGCGACCGCTCACGTTCAAGCAAACAGGAATCACAAATAAAACAAAACAAAACAAACGAAAACAAACAAACAAACAAACAAACAACAAGAACACGAAAATAGAATCAGAACGCGTATAAGTCTTATCTTGTCTAGTTGTATTAAATACGCGCTCTGATTCTATTTTCGTGTTTTTGTTTTGTTTTTGTTTTTGTTTTGTTTTGTTTTGTTCTATTTCTGGTTCCTGTTTTTAAATAGTTTGAAAACATTCCTCGCGGTTGCCGGATGTAACTGACCGCTCCCGATTATCCAAGATCGATCACGATGACTCGTTACGATAACCTCCCACGATTGTTCTCAAATGACTTAACAATCACGGTCAGAAATCGGGACGGGACAGTGCGGCTGGGGTTTTAAGATAGACAACGAACAAGACAGCTAGCTTTCATGTTTGCAGACTATAACTGACCACTAGATTTTTGAGTCCATGGCTCCTCGCTCTATCTATCAGTAAAGCCAGCTAATCCGCTGGGATTAACTAAACCCCAAAGACTTTATGAAAAAAAAAAATCTATCTATAACGTCTTTGCCAAACCCTTGGTCAGCTCTGTGCGTTATCTAGTTGCTTTCGCCGCGTGTGAAATACTTATGATGTGTGGGTGTCGCCGCAGATAGAAAGGCTTAGAGATTTTGCATAACAGCTATGGTGCTATCTGAGTTGATACCTTCATTTCCAAACTGCTGTTGTTCACAGATACGATGGGGATGTTTGCACGTGTATGTACGTACATACGCACTTTTATACGAGTACTTACTTTTTTTTTGTAATGCCTGTTATGCCATTGGTGGGTAGAGAAGTATCCAAAGTTTAGTAATGCCTGTTATGCCATTGATGGGTACAGAGGCATCCAAAGTTTAGTAATGCTGTTATGCCATTGATGGGTACAGAGGCATCCAAAGTTTAGTAATGCCTGTTATGCCTGTTATGCCATTGGTGAGTAGAGAAGCATCCAAAGTTTAGTAATGCCTGTTATGCCTGGTATGCCATTGGTGAGTAGAGAAGTATCCAAAGTTCAGTAATGCCTGTTATGCCATTGGTGGGTAAAGAAGTATCCAAAGTTTAGTAATGCCTGTTATGCCGTTGGTGGGTAGAGAAGCATCCATAGTTTAGTAATGCCTGTTATGCCATTGGTGGGTAAAGAAACATCCATAGTTTAGTAATGCCTGTTATGCCATTGGTGGGTAAAGAAACATCCATAGTTTAGTAATGCCTGTTATGCCATTGGTGGGTAAAGAAACATCCATAGTTTAGTAATGCCTGTTATGCCATTGGTGGGTAAAGAAACATCCATAGTTTAGTAATGCCTGTTATGCCGTTGGTGGGTAAAGAAAACATCCATAGTTTAGTAATGTCTGTTATGCCATTGGTGGGTAAAGAAACATCCATTGTTTAGTAATGCCTGTTATGCCAATGGTGGGTAAAGAAACATCCATAGTTTAGTAATGCCTGTTATGCCATTGGTTGGTAGAGAAACATCCATAGTTTAGTAATGCCTGTTATGCCGTTGGTGGGTAGAGAAGTATCCATAGTTTAGTAATGCCTGTTATGCCATTGGTGGGTAGAGAAACATCCATAGTTTAGTAATGCCTGTTATGCCAATGGTGGGTAAAGAAACATCCATAGTTTAGTAATGCCTGTTATGCCAATGGTGGGTAAAGAAACATCCATTTAGTAAGCCTGTTATGCGTGGTGGGTAAGAACATCCTAGTTAGTATGCCTGTATGCGTTGGTGGGTAAAGAAACATCCATAGTTTAGTAATGCCTGTTATGCCGTTGGTGGGTAAAGAAACATCCATAGTTTAGTAAGCTGTATCTTTGGTGGTAGAACTCTTTGTTTATAATGCCTTATGCGTTGGTGGGTAAAGAAACATCCTAGTTGTAATGCTGTTATGCCAATGGTGGTAAAGAACATCCATAGTTGTAATGCTGTTAGCCTTGTGGTAAAGAAACATCCATGTTTTAATGCCTGTTAGCATGGTGGGTAAAGAAACATCCATTGTTTAGTAACGCCTGTTATGCCGTTGGTGGGTAAAGAAACATCCATAGTTTAGTAATGCCTGTTATGCCATTGGTGGGTAAAGAAACATCCATAGTTTAGTAATGCCTGTTATGCCGTTGGTGGGTAAAGAAACATCCATAGTTTAGTAATGCCTGTTATGCCGTTGGTGGGTAGAGAAGTATCCATAGTTTAGTAATGCCTGTTATGCCATTGGTGGGTAAAGAAACATCCATAGTTTAGTAATGCCTGTTATGCCAATGGTGGGTAGAGAAACATCCATAGTTTAGTAATGCCTGTTATGCCGTTGGTGGGTAGAGAAACATCCATAGTTTAGTAATGCCTGTTATGCCATTGGTGGGTAAAGAAACATCCATAGTTTAGTAATGCCTGTTATGCCAATGGTGGGTAAAGAAACATCCATAGTTTAGTAATGCCTGTTATGCCAATGGTGGGTAGAGAAACATCCATAGTTTAGTAATGCCTGTTATGCCGTTGGTGGGTAAAGAAACATCCATAGTTTAGTAATGCCTGTTATGCCAATGGTGGGTAGAGAAACATCCATAGTTTAGTAATGCCTGTTATGCCAATGGTGGGTAAAGAAACATCCATAGTTTAGTAATGCCTGTTATGCCAATGGTGGGTAGAGAAACATCCATAGTTTAGTAATGCCTGTTATGCCATTGGTGGGTAAAGAAACATCCATAGTTTAGTAATGCCTGTTATGCCATTGGTGGGTAGAAAAACATCCATAGTTTAGTAATGCCTGTTATTCCATTGGTGGGTAGAAAAATATCCATAGTTTAGTAATGCCTGTTATGCCAATGGTGGGTAGAAAAACATCCATAGTTTAGTAATGCCTGTTATGCCAATGGTGGGTAGAAAAACATCCATAGTTTAGTAATGCCTGTTATGCCATTGGTGGGTAGAAAAACATCCATAGTTTAGTAATGCCTGTTATGCAATTGGTGGGTAGAGAAGTATCCAAAGTTTTTCGTCTCTGTCTGTTCTGGGCAAGCCGCTGTCTAGTATCCCAGGTGTGTTGTAGGGCCTTGAAGTCTCATTCTATTGTCTGTAAACAGGTGGGGGGGGGGGGGTTCCCGTCCCATTTCCTGGGCCACCTTAATGGCCACAGAAGCTGAAACACTTTTTGTTTTTACAATGCGATCATAATGATGTCGATAAGGATGAAAACCATGATGCTGTAGAGTTCCATCTAGGATTGAGACTGTGTGACAGGGCTGTACTCTATGCTTAATATTATAATATATTTTGGCGTCAACCACGCCCGAAAGATACACATACCTGTGATGCTGGTCAGAAGATTTGAACAATACCCTCAATGACGCATCCGTGAAGTGGATGAGACTCGATTGTGTGGTCCCAGGCTTCCCAAAGACCCCATAGCACGCCCAACTCTGGGTAGGAGCTGGTTAGAGACGAAAAATCCCACAATGATTTTTGAAGGGACTGATGGGGATTCGAACCCACAACCTTCCAGTCGGTAGTTGTAAACAGGTGTTCTTGGGTCTTCCTCTCGTACGTCTTCCTTCCAGTGTCCAGTGAAGGACTGTCCAGGTGATGTTGTTCTTCTGTCTGTGGATGGTGGGTCCAATCCATTTCCATTGTTTTTCCTTGGTAATAATGCCCATACTCTTTCGATTGCATTGGGCAAGTTGTCGGCACGAGATGGTGTTGGACCAGAAAATTCGCACCATTCACAGGATTGTTACTGTTATTTTTGTTTAAAGTCCAGCCGACTGCGTAGAGCCATATCAGAGCTATAACCGGTTCAAAACTCACACCATACTTCAACAGAAAAAAAAAAGAAAAAGAAAATTAAGCACATATAAATGCATTCGCGTACATAATCTAAAGAGATGCCCTTGGCGTTGACCATTCCATCCAATTTATCGCACAGGGGATTTAAAAAATCAAACCTGAATACAAATTGAACATACATAAAAACAGGCCTATATTACCTTCCGCATATCTCATTTCCCTAGAACCAAAATGCACTTAACACATGTACCCAATTGTCACTCCTAAAGAGAAAATACGTAAGACTTTATCGAACAAATACAGCCGAATGGACCAACAAGGCAGAAAACCTGCAAATTTTGTTCAGCACGTTGCTTTGCTCACACACTATCATAACTATGCAGACAATGTGGTATTGTGTTCATACTATCCTTTTTTAAACTGGTGTTGTTCACAGATTTGTGAATCATATTCACACGCATTGGTACATACGTAATAATAACATTAATAATAATGACATCTATACGGAACCAAATCTTGATATGAAAATCAAATCAAATCAAACACTCTCATCATTCACTAAAACATTCACTCACAACGGCAAAAACTCAAGGGCACAAAACAGCCTGGGAAGGGAGAGGACAAGAACGGAGTTGGACGAAAAGGTTGGCACAATAGAATGGAGAAATCACTGCTGGGCAAAAAGATACGTCTTCAAGTTAGATCTGAAGGAAGACGGAGAATGTGACAGTCGAGTAGACAGGGGGAATCGCTCCAGTTGTATAGACCAGACAGAGAGAAAGAGCAGCGACCGACTGTGGGACATCTGTATCGAAGAGTTTGTAAGCAAGTAGTATGAGAAGCAGAACGGACAGGTCGGTGGTCACAAAGATAGACAGGTGCAGTACCATTGATATACTCGTAGCATAATGTGTGTGTTGTGTGTGTGTGGTGTGTGTGTGTGTGTGTGTGTGTTGTGTGTGTGTTTTGTGTGTGTTGTGTTCGTGTTCGTGTTCGTGTGTGTTGTGTGTGTGTGTGTGTGTGTGTGTGTGTGTGTGTGTGTGTGTGTGTGTGTGTGTGTGTGTGTTGTGTGTGTGTGTGTGTGTGTGATAATGTACAGAGCTTGTTTGGCTTCCCTTGTTTTATTTGTGTACCAGGGTGCAGATGGACGATCAGACAGAGCACGGATTGTTGGACATGCATGCTCATCTTGGGGCTGGTGCAAGACTGAATTACAGTGACTAGTAGGATCAGAGGAATTTGAAAGACAGGAGAGACGATTTACAACTTCAAACGAGAAGGATTTAACTTAACGTTGATAGATTTCTGGTTGCGATGGGTCAATTTTCGCTTTCAGCGTACATATTAGATTGATTGAGTTAGGAACAACACGGCAGAAGTAAACGGCCTGTAGGAAGTTTGTCCAGAACCAAAACTGGTGTAAGAAGTTCATCGGAGTTGCAAACGCTCTGCCAGTCAATAATATGGCCTTTAATTTAATGTGTGTGGGCTGGGCCATGAGCTGAGAGAGAGAATGGTTATCACTTTCGCGCAACTTACACACGAACATGATTTTGCAAGTTATATTCTTATTCATTCATCTATTTTGACTCCTGCACCCTATCCACCAACTACAAAAACTTCACCCGTTGACTCTCTCTCTCGCCCTATCTACCAGCTTCCCGTAGGAAGCTGATGGATGGGGTGAGCGAGTCGAAGGTTTAAGTTTTTGCTTTGTTAAATTGGCTGACAATGCGGGATGCTGGTGGACAGGATGCGGGAGTCAAAGGGTTAATTCTGCAAACCATTACAAAAACACAGAACCACGCCATAAGCTTGAAGCTTTTTGATGCTTTTGTTTTATATGTAATGATATGGTCACACTATGAATAACTAAATAATGACAGACGAGCGATGGACAAGTGGGTAAGACGTCGGACTTCCGATCAGATTGCGTGGGTTCGACCATGTCTGGATGTCTGTTATCTCAGTGGTGACTCCTGTGGGGATGCCGGGGGCTCTTTCAGTATAAATAGTATCCCCGCATTCTGCAAATTCTGTGCTAGAAATGTCCTCTTTTCTGTCACTCTCTTTGTTTCTGTTTGTTTCTTTGCTGTCTGTCATTTCTTCCTATCATTTTCTGCCTTGCTGGTCCATTCACTTGTATGTGTTCGATAAATTCTTATGTACTTTCTCTTAGTATTGATAATTGGGTACATGTATTAAGCGCATTTTTGGCTCTAGAGAAATGAGATATGCGGAAGCAATACTAGGTAATTTAGGCCCGTTTTTATCTACGTTTTAGAGTCCTTCGTTATGTTTAAATTTGTATTCAGGTATGTTTTTAAAATCCCGAGTGTGATAATTTGGACGGCGTGGTCAACGTCAGGGGCATCTCTTTAGATTATGTGTGCGAATGCATTGATATGTATACTTATTTTCTGTTCCTGTTTTGTGTCTTGTTGAAGTATTGTGTATGTTTTTAAACGGTTATAGCCCTGATATGGCTCTACGCAGTCGACTGGGCTTTAAACAAAAATAACAGTAACAATAAGAATCCCAGTGGTGGGTAAAATGTGTAGAGTTTTCCTATCTCCCTGCTCAACATGCGTGTAGATCTGTTAGTGCCTAGGCTCCTTTCGTGCGTATGTACGCAGAATATCTAATTTGCACATTAAAGGTCTTGAAAGTCAAGTCAATATCGGGTGGCCTATGGAAACACGGAAATACCCAACATGAATACATGAAGACGGAGTATACAGAATGTACATCAACATACCGCCTGCACAACATGGGCAGACCAACGTTTGCACCGTGCATCCGAGAAAAAAACAAACAAAAACAAAAACAAACAAAACAAAACAAAACAAAACAAAACAAACAAAACCAAAAAAACCCAGATTGTTAAAAAAATTATTTTTCTGTCTTGCCCTGTCCGTCTGTTTCTCCATCTGCCCGTTTCGTTCTGTCTCCTATACACGTTTTAACACACACTCATACATTCTTCCTACCCCTACCCCTACCCAACAGAAATCACCCAAAAAATACCGCGCGGCTGCTTGCTGTGTTGATACAGCTGTCGACTCAAGATCTATTAATAGCTCGAGTTCAATCCCAGCCGGCAACATCAAAAATGAACTGGTGTTTGCTGTCCACCCTAACAGCTCATATCATTCTGCTTGTGTCAGCTTGGTGTGTCATAGCTCCTGTCCCCCTCCTCCCTTTCCCCTCCTCCCTCCTCCCTGTGTCCATTTCAAGATCTTGCCAACGTGTGAGATTCTGTGCGGGTACAAAGAGTCTACCAGATTATCGCTGGCAGGTTAAGTTGAAAGCGTATGGAATTGTCCGAGAGTGATTAGTCTCTTTTAAACAAATTCAGTGAACTCAACCTGAAAACCATTTGCTGTGGTGTAGTGGTTAGCGCAGCGGACTACCGACTAGAAGGTTGTGGGATCGATTCCCGTCAGTCTTGTCAAAATCGTTGTGGGATTTTGCGGCTCCAACCCGTAGCTAACCTGAGTGTTATGGGCTCAGTGGGAAGACTGGGACCACATAGTCGAGTCTCATTCTCAACTTCCGTCACTGACGGTGTGGCTTATATCTTCTAATACCGCAGATGTCTGTATCTTTCGGGCCTGGTTGATGCCACGATATGTCACGAAAATAAGCGTAGAATACGGCTTTGTCACACAGTCTCACCCCAGAATGGATCCAAAGCAGTAGGATTATCATCCCCATCGTCATGCATGATCATAGCACTGTCACAAATTGTTAAAGATTTTGTGACCATTCACGTGGCGTAGGAAATGGGACGGTGGAGAGTGGGGGGGGGGGGGAGAAAAAAAGAACAAGAATGAACGTGAAACAGCAGCCACAGTGTTCCCACCCTCTCTATTTCTCAAAGTCTTTTCTTTTGTTTGCTTTTTACGTTTTCTGAGTTCGCTGTCTCTCCTCCTCTCTTGTCGGTTTTTCCTCCTCCAAGTCAAACATCCTTGAGAGGCACAAAGTCAAAGAACAGACACGTTCTAATCCTCTCACTGTGAGGTTACACGAGGATGCCGACAACGCTTACCAGCATGCATTTCCGACAACCGACAAAATGATATTTACTTTCTTAATTTAAAAAAATTTTTTTTAGCGTTCCCATTTTTGTCGGATGCGTTTATCGCACGTGGTTTCACACAATGCGCGGGCTGTATGTTGCTGCACAGTCTGCATTACTTATGTCTTCAGTAGGTGTGCTTATTGGATGTTTTCACGTTTCCACAAGTCACCAGTCACGGAAATGACTTACCGACCATATTAGATGTTCCACATGTGTATATACACGAAGGAGGTTTAGGCACTAATAGGTCTACACCATCTTGACCAGATGATCTGAAAATTCCCCACCCTCTAACCACCAGTTTCAGTTTCAGTTTCAGTTTCTCAAGATGACGTCTCCGTGCTCGGAACGAATTCCATATGCACCAACGTCACAGTTACCATGTGTATGGTGATCATGGCACAAGTCCCTTAAGCCTGCACATAAACCCATGAGCTGGCCAGGTCCTGAGGCGCTGCTTAGACTATGTTTTACCTAGTCTTCATTTTATACTGATATTTTATCAGCCCACCACTGGAATAATCTTGGTTGCATGTAAATGAATGACTATCTGTGTATCTTACCTTCAAAAAAAGGACACACATATATATACTAAGTAAATAAATAAACAATTGAAGGTCTGAATAAAAAGTGCAAACGCCGAACAATGTTCCGTGCTGGAATCCGGGATTGAACCATGGACCTTTAGATCTTCATTCCAATGCTCTCCCAATGTGTGTGTGTGTGTGTGTGTGTGTGTGTGTGTGTGTGTGTGTGTGTGTGTGTGTGTGTGTGTGTGTGTGTGTGTGTGTGTGTGTGTGTGTGTGTGTGTGTTTGTGATGTGTTGGTTTTTGGTTTATTTTCTGTCCGACTTATGTATTCGCTTGACTTAACCCAACTGGCTGAAGCTTTGCACCTGTCTAGTTTTGCCGATTGTTATTGTTAGTGTTATTATTACTGTTATTGTTATTGTTACTTAAAGCCCTGCCGACTGCACAGAACCACATCAGCGTTATGACCATCTCAAAAAGTACAGCATACCTTACTGGAGGGGAAAAAGGCCTGTGGCCGGATCTATGAAGAGGGCATAGCTTGTGCAGTGCATAAATATTTATGCCCTCCTCGAGTACATAACAAAGTCCGGGTACATAATTTTAAGTTCTTGGTGATCTGGAATAGAAAATTAAATACACACATCAATGCATTCGCTGGGTATTGACCACTCCGTGCAATTTATCACCGGTGGATTCATAAACAACAGCAAACAAACAAATAAAAACTGAAAACAACTTTGAACATAATTGAAGACACTAAAATATACATATAAAAACGGGCCTAAAACACCTAAAACTATTTCAGCATATCACATTTCCTTCGAGCCAAAAACGCACTTAATACATGGAACCCAGTTATCATTCCAAAGAGAAAGTATGCATGACTTTATCGAAAACATGCAGATGAATGGACCAGCAAGGCAGAAAATGATAGGAAGAAATGACAGAAAGCAAAAGGAACAAACGAGAACAGAAAGTAACAGAAAAGGGAAAGAAAAAGAGAGGACACAACTAGACTTCTAGCACAGAATTTCCAGACGGTGGGGGATACTATTTACACTGAGAAACCCCCGGCATACCCACGCGGAAGAGTTTCTCTGACAAAAAGTAAAATAAAGGTTGACAGCAGTTTTCGTTTGATTGATTAACTTCGCTGATACAAATGGGTCATGGGTCGAAAGTTGTTGCTAGTTCTTCCAGTGTGTTCGTTCAGTAACTTGAGCCAACTTTCCTAACAACTTGCAGGATGGGAGGCTAAATGGTCCTCAGGTACTTAAATGGTAACTGCCATTAACTGCACACTGACTTTTTGTGTGTAAAGTTTATCGTTATTTCAAATGTCTTTTCTCTGTATATTCATGTATGTATGTATTTATTTATTTGTTTATTCGTCTATCTACTTGGTTATTTATTATCATCATCATCGTCATCGTCGTCGTCGTCGTTGCTGTTTTGTCGTCGTGATCATCATCATCAGCACCATCCATCATCATCATCATTAGTATTATCAATATAACTGTTGTTGTTGTTATTATTATCATTATTATTATTACTAATATCATTATTATTACTACTACTATTGTTATTATTATCATCATCACTTTTATTGTTTTATCATCATCATCAAATGGTCGTCATCGTCGTCATCACCATCCTCCTCCTCATCTTCATCATCATTATTTGACAATGATAACAATAATCATAATGATGATGATGATGATGATTAACAACAACAATAACAACGACAACAACAAAAATACTAACAACAACAACAACAACACGACGACGACGACGATGATAATGATGATGATAACAACAATGACAATTTGCGCCTGTCTTGTCTGGTTCTATTAAATACGCGTTTTGATTGCATTTTCGTGTTTTTCTGGTTCCTGAGGAGAACAAGGTAAGGTTTGTAAGTAAGAAAACTACACCTGGACAACCCTCACCATCTAGTGTTACCATGACCAGTTAATGACTTTAAGCCATGGGTCCAGTACTTCACCTTCCGCAGCTCACGGAGTTTGATTAGGAAACGTTGCTGCAAGGCGCTAAGAGCAAACAGCATCCCTCCCATCGAATAATACCATAGATATGAATAGGGGAGACAGGCAAAGTTCTAGTTGCGATGTTGCATCCTGTGATACGATCACTACGATATGCCCAGGCCAGGCCAGTTCGCCAGCGTACGTGGGTAACTTACGTTACTGTGACGAGTTGCTGTGGTGCGGTGGTTAGCGCAATGGACTATCAACTAGAAGCTTGTGGCTCGAATCTCCCCATCCGTCGTGTCAAAATCACTGTAAGACTTTACAGCTCATCCAGCTCCTGTCCAGATAATTGTGAGTGTGCTAATGGGCTCACTGGAAAATTGGGACACACAGTCCAGTCTCATCATCCACTTTATGGATGCATCATAGAGGGTGTTGTTTAAATCTCCTGACCAGTACCGCGAGTGTTTGTATATCTCGGGCCTGGTTGATGTTAGACTATTTCATGATAGTAAGCGTAGAGTGGTGCCCTGTCAAGTAGTCCAATTTCTCTGGCCATTAAGGTAGCGTAGCAAAAAAGGTAAGCAAACGAAACTGCCAAAGTGTGATGGTTCTTAAAAAAAAAAAAAAAAAAAAAAAAAAAAAAAAAGAAAGAAAAAGAGTAAAAGGAAACTAATGTTTCAGCTTCAAATGGATTTTGGTCAAGTTTCGGTTATTACGAAAACAAAACATGATAAAAGATGATAAGCAATTAAGTTACGAATTGTTCTGAAGTGAGAAGTTTCCGATTGAAACCTTCCAAGACTGAAACAGAAAAAGAAAAAAAAGATGAGCCTAGGACGACCAAACAGACGACAGTATCCACTACAGCGAGAAGAGGAGCATCACAAGATCACTCCTTAAGTCACGGACAGAGATGGACAACTACCACCTTCCACCCAGTGAGCAGCAAGTCATCCTGATGAAGCTCCACACTGGTCACAGCTGATGTTCATCTCAAGCGAAGTTTAACCCTTTGAGTCCCGCACCCTATCCACCAACTGCTTAAACTTAACCCTTTGATCTCCTCACCCTATCCACCAGCTTCCTGCAGGAAGGGTGAGGGAATCGAAGGGTTAAGTTTTTGCTTTGCTAGCATGGTTGACAATGCAGGATACTGGTGGACAGGGTGCGGGAGTCAAAGGGTTAAACTAAAGTCTTCACTAACCTGCCCCTTGCAGTCAAGAGGACCAGAAAAATGTGCACTTGAGTAGTATAATAGTAAGGAACACCATCGCCGTGGTGTAGTGGTTAACGCAACGGACGACCGACTGGAAGGTTGTGGGTTCCAGTCCCCATCAGTCCCTTCAAAACTATATCATTGTGGACATTTTCGGCTCTAACCGGCTCCTACCCAGAGTTTGGCGTGTTATGGGACCACACAGTCGAGTTTCATACACTTCACGGATGCGTCATTGAGGCTGTTGCTCAAATCTTCTGACCAGCACCGCAGGTGTCTGCATTCTTGGGCCTGGTTTTATGAGGATATATTATGATAGTAAGCGTAGAGTATAGCTCTGTCACACAGTCTCAGTCCTAGATGGAACTTCATAGCATCATGATTATCATCCTCATCGACATCATCATCATCGTATTGTAAAACAAAACAAAACAAAAACTGTGCCAGCTTCTGTGGCCGTTAATGATTGTGTAGAAAATGGGACGAAAAAAAAAAAGATGAGCACGAAGGTAGCCTCCCAAGTGTGATGATCCTAAGAAAAAAAAAGAAAAAAAAAAAAAAAGAAAAAAAGAAAAAAGAAAGAAAGAAAAAAAAAAAGAAACTGTAGGGAGACCCGGACAGCAGAAGGTCCTCAGAGGAGAAACCCCCATCAAGCAAGTGTTTCAGCCCTTAACTGCTGACACGCCCCTCCCCCCCCCCCCCCCCCGTGGGGATGCCGGGGGTTCTTTCAGTATAAATAGTATCCCCACCTTCTGGAATTTCTTGCCAGAAATTTCCTCTTTTCTATCACTCTCTTTGTTTCTACTTTGTTCCTTTGCTTTCTGTCATTTCTACCTATCATTTTCTGCCTTAATGGTCCATTCACCTGTATGTGTTCGATATAGTCTTACGTACTTTCTCTTGGGATTGATAATTGAGTACATGTATTAAGTGCATTTTTGGCTCTAGGGAGGTGAGATATGCTGAAGCAATTTAGGTAATTTATGCCTGTTTTTATATATGTTTTGGTGTCCTTAGGTTTGGCTTAAATTTGTATTCAGGTGTGTTTTTTAAATCCCCGTGTGAGAAATTGGACGGAGCGGTCAACGCCAGAGGCATATCCTTAGATTATGTATGCGAATGCGTTATGTGTAGCCTACTGAATTTTCATTTAAAATTTTTTTTTTTTCCTGTTTTGTATGTCCTGAAATGGCTCTATGCAGTCGGCTGGGATTTAAACAACAATAACAGTAACAATAACAATAACAACTGCTGACACTCTAAGGGGGCCGGGCCGCAATCCAGGTCTCGAGACTCTGGCTGATGAGGTTTTCATACGATACGGTACAAAGCAAACGAACACGCATGCGCAAAAGTGTGCATTTCGGGGTTTTCCGAAGCTAAACTTAGCTATTCTCGTAACGTTTGGAAATGACGTCACGTCCACACTGACTTTCTAGTCGAAAGCGAAGTACCTAACGGTGTATACACACCATTGCTTTCGACTAGTAACGACTTCTGAGTCAGTAACTTGATTTTCAGACGCATAACTTAGAGTTAAGCGGGTATGCATGTATGTATATATCGACTATCATGGTCGATAAAGTCAAAACTAGCACTTGTTGGCGCTAGGTGCCATTCGCATATGAAAGTTACTGTTTTCGCCCAGAGCCTCAGCAACTCTCTCCACCTGCCTCCACAAGTCCAGGGCAATCAACGCTCGCATATGACCTTCTCATAGGACAGACGTGAACTAGACGGCAAGTTCTGTCTGGATTTACTCCCATAGCCTTTCCCCACTCAAAGGGGTAACCCACAATGCAACGGAGACAGGCGCAGGATCATACAGTCATTTACCATACTGTAGCAGAGACTTTGACTTGACAAAAAAAGTCAGCATGATTTTTATAAAAATTCACTTTGCCCATTCAAATTCTGAAACAAGGCCAATTTCAGTCAAACTTTCTGCTTCTTTACTGTAATACCAATCAAATAAACTGCTATCAGAGAGAGAGAAGAGAGAGAGAGAGAGAGAGAGAGAGAGAGAGAGAGAGAGAGAGAGAGAGAGAGAGAGAGAGAGATGATTTGATCAGTTTAGTCAGCACCACTCAGGTGATATGGCCGACGGGATAACATCCAGAAAGGCCATGGGGGTTATTAATCTATACTGACACACCAAACATAGCAGAGGGACAGAGAGAGGCCATTTAATGTAGCGCACCGATCGAACTCACAACCATTGCATGTGAATCGACGCTAAACAACGAGTACAAGCGCCAGAGAGGAGGAGAGAATGGCGGTACCTTACATATAACGTACACATTTGGGCGATGTACTTGTCAGAGACGACAGAGTGTGAGCCGACTACGCAACAACCCCACTGACCACCTAGCTCCGTGGCAAACGGCAGAAACTGGAAAACAACTGGTCATATTCACTGTCACATTTTGCCCGACCATGTACACACGAGGAACAGAAGAACAAGAAGATTTACAGCTCTTTACGCTATACTGGCATACAGGGCGGCAACGAAGGTCCTCTACTCCTGTCTCTTCTTGACCAGCCTCTGTATGGATCCCCAAGTATGTTTCAGGGCACTGAGGCCTCCTGTTGTTCAGGAAAAAGTTTTTTTTTAAGGATCATCGCACTCAGGGAGGGTACCTATGTGCTCACCTTTTTTTTTTTCGTCCCATTCTATGCGCCACCTTAATGGCCACAAAGCTGGCACAGTCTTTTTTTTTTTTTTTTTTTTTTTTTACAATGCGATGATGATGATGTCGATGTGGGTGATAACCATGATGCTATGGAGTTCCATCTAGGATTGAGACTGCGTGACAGGGCTGTACTCTACGCTTACTATCATATCATATCCTGGCGTCAACCAGGCCCGAGAGGTACAGACACCTGCGGTGCTGGTCAGAAGATTTGAGCAACACCCTCAATGACGCATCCGTGAACTGGATGAGACTCGACTGTGTGGTTTCAGTCTTCCCAATGAGCCCATAGCGCTAGCACGCCCAACTCTGGGTAGGAGCCGGTTAGGCAAAAAGTTGTACTCGAGTCTTCATCTCTTATGTCCAGCATCTGTCATATCCAGTGAAGGGCAGTTCGTGTGTTGATATCCTGCTCTCCTTGGATGATGTGTCCAGTCCATCTCCAACATCTTTTCATGATGATAGTGGCCGTACTAACAAGCAAAATTTTAGAGCACCTGGTCACAACAACAAGAAAGCTGGAGGGAAAGAAAGCACCAGTAGACCCAGGAGAAAATATTGGACGGACTTGCAGCATGGCTGAGGACAGAAAGGGTTGGGAGATGTACTTGCTACGACAGGGGATAGATTCGTATGGAGAGCCATGACCGCCAACGCCATGGACGGAGCGGTCAACACCAGAGGCATGTCCTTAGATTATGTATGCGAATGCGTTGATATGTGTAGCCTACTGAATTTTCATTTAAAAAAAAATTTTTTTTTTCCTGTTTAAGTTTTGTATGTTTTGAAACGGTTATAGTCCTGAAATGGCTCTATGCAGTCGGCTGGGATTTAAACAACAGAGCACGTGATGATGATGATGATGAGTGGCCATACTGTTTTGGCTGCACTGGGCGAGTAGTTACTGGTTGGAGATGGTGTTGGACCAGAAAATTCCTGTATTTCTTTGGAGGTCGTGTGTATAGAAGTTTGATAGCTAGGTAAAGTCACTTTATGTCATTATCTAGTACAGTATTCTGAGCCATAAAGTGGACAAATTTTTTCCTTTTTTTTTCATTTAAATAAAAATCAATAAAAAGAGACATCAATCTGACACAGTAGATATCGATGCGAAACTATCATAGGCCAAACGTTTGTTTCAGTTTCAGTTTCTCAAGACGACGTCTCCGCGCTCGGAACGAATTCCATATGCACTAACGCCACAGTGGCTATGTGTATGGTGATCATGGCACAAGCCTTGAGCCTGCACGTAAACCCATGAGCTGGCCAGGTCCTGAGGCCCTACCTAGACTATGTTTAACAAGTCTACATTTTTTTTATACCACGTTTTGCTGAGTTGCCAATCTATGTTACTGTTATATCTATAAGGAAACGGAGTTCAGCGTGGTGTTGAAGTGTGAAAAGCAAACCGTGTCCCGCCCCTTGAATGAAACCAATGTCAGTGCGCGGTGTTCAAAGGATCTCACCTGTCTCACCTGTCGGCGTCACCGGGAACAGTGTTGGCCGCTGCACATGATGTCCTCACAAGTTGCCTCCAGCACTCTCGATCTTGGCTAAGTCTGACCACCTCCTGGAGTTTCTTGCCACTGATGTTTGTGATGTTTCTAGCAAGTGATGCAGGTGGCCGTCCTCTGTTTCTCTTTCCTTCCACTTTACCTTGGAGGACAGTGGACATCAAGTCTGTTCTCTCATTACGGATTGCGTGTCCAACATATTTCAGTTTCCTCCGTTGTATGAGTACTAGAAGCTTGCGTGTAGTACCCAACTCATTCAGTATGCTTTCATTTGAGCGCCTATCCGTCCATTTGACCCTCAGCAGTCTTCGGTAAAACCACAGCTCTGCTGCTTCCACTCGTCTTTCATCCTCTTTCTTCATTGTCCATGCCTCGCAGCCGTATAACATCACTGGCCAGACAAGACATTTTAAGAGTTTTATCTTAAGGTCTGCTGTTATGCTGTGGTCTTTCCAAATATTGTTCAATTGAACCATACTGTTCTTGGCCATTCCAATTCTCATCTTTATGTCTTTTGAGCATGTTCCATCGTGTGTCTTGACTGAACCTAAATATCTAAAGTCCTTGACATTTTCTAGAGGGACTTGGTTTAGCATGATCTGGTCCTGTCTAGT
>JAPXFY010000021.1:27094848-27097348 GCA_030674185.1 Monoplex corrugatus
TCTCAGCTATTTTCGTACGGATCTTTACCAAATTTTTGGGTCGAAGGTTTGGATTTTCTGTCATATTTTCTATTTAAACAGAGAGACTGTTAGAATGCTTGATTATCTTGTTTTGTCTTATGAGCGGAATGAGCGGCGTGGAATTGACGGCATATATATCAATTATACATATAAAGTTTTCTCTCTCTCTCTCCTTCTCTCTCTGTCTGTGTCTCTCTGTCTCTGTCTGTCTGTCTGTCTGTCTCTCTCTCTACATATAAAGTTCTCTCTCTGTCTTTCTCCCTCTCCCTCTCTCTGTCTCTCCCCCTCTTTCTCTCTTCTTTCCATCTCTTGTCTGTCTGTCTGCCTGACTACCTGTCTGCCTGTCTGTCTGTCTGTCTCTTTCATTTTTCGAGCGCGAACTTAAGTTCAGCGAGAAAGAATGTTTTTATTCCCAAGTGCTTTGGATTTCTGTTCTTCTTCCAGGATCAACACTACCCTTTACCCAACAAGATAGCCTACTAGCCCATTTTCCTTCATTGTCAGACGGGGAAATGGCGGGTTGGGAGTAGGTGGATTAAGTGGGTGAGGGTGCTCGAATTCACCCCCCCCCCTTTCCCGACCCCCACCCACACAACAATGTTCTATGAATATCCGCAATCCACGCAAATCACACAGAGTAAAAAAAAAAAAAAAAAAAAAAATCATTTACTGGCAATACTGTTCATGAAAAACAATTGTTTATCACTGAACACGAGAAGGGAAGGGATATAAAGGAATAAAGAACGAATGGGAAAAAGAAGAAGGAAGGAAGAAAGAAAGAAAAAGAAAGAAGGCTGGGGGAAAAAAAGCTAAAAAACAAACAAACAAACCGTCAAGCGATTATAACAATTTCCCTTTTAATGAAATGTTAGTGACAGAAAATCCAGACTTTGTGTTTATCAAGGTCACTCATCATAATCATCATCATGTGCCCTGCCGCATGGCGTTGGCGATCATGGCCCTCCACACGAATATATCCCCTGTCGCTGCATGTACATCTCTCCCACCCTTTCTGTCTTCAGCCACCCTGCTGCAAGTCCGTCCAATATTTTCTCCCTGCGTCTGCCCGGTGTTCTCTTTCCCTCTAGCTGTCCTGTTGTGACCAGGTGTTCTAATTCCCCTTTCCTCATAAAATGTCCTATAAATGTTGCTTGTCTTTTCGTAATCTTCTGTATCAATGATCTTCTTGTGTCTGCCTCCTTCAAAACTGTCTCGTTTGTTTTCTTTGCTGTGCCCTGGAAAAGTCGGCGGTTGAAATAAAACTTGGCACGAAGCGAGGACAACGGTAGATTGTCACAGCAGTGAAATTAATGAAAAGTCACACGGTTTTGGAGACAGCACTGTTCACGACGCACCTTCCACGAAAAGTGTTCATTTTAGGCACACATTAATTCTATCCGGGCGGCCTCGACCTTGGTGCGGCTGACTTCCGAACTTGTGCATTCACCGTGATTGCTCAACACACCTTTGATTCAGATTTGGTGAAAATCCATCCACAAACAGTTGAGATAATCGTGCTAACACATTTTTGTCACAGATACAGACACAGATAGACAGACAGACAGACACGCACACACATGCACACACACACACATACACACACACACACAACACACACACACACACAACACACACACACACACACACACACATACACAGAGGGATGGGGAAGGAGAGAAAGAGAGAGAGAGAGAGAGAGAGAGAGAGAGAGAGAGAGAGAGAAAGACAGACAGACAGACAGACATACAGACAGACATAATCATGCCTCCCTCTCTTTCGACATAAAATAATACCTCCACCACCAACACCACCACCTCTGCCTTGATTTCTAAAGGGAGATAAAAAAAAAAAGATACAGAGGGGAGAAGGGAGGAGAGGAGAAGGAGTAAATGAACATGAAGAAAGAAATAAGATGTTGTTTCATTGCCCTGCGGGTATCACTGATAGTGCCAGCAAAGAGAGTAGGTACTATTCTGTTTGGTGCCATTTTAATGTCTACGATAACATCTCTCTCTCTCTCTCTCTCTCTCTCTCTCTCTCTGTCTCTCCCTTTTTGTGTCTCTGTGTCTCTCTTTCTTTCTCTTTTTCTGTCTCTCTCTGTGTCTCTGTCTCTGTCTGTCTGTCTCTGTCTCTCCCTTTGTCTCTCTATCTGTATCTCTGTCACTGTTTCTGTCTGTCTGTCTGTTTGTCTCTGTCTGTCTGTCTGTCTCTCTTGTGCGGTGTGTGTGTGTGTGTGTGTGTGTGGGGGGGGGTTTGGTGATTTTAAGATGCTCCCAATCAAAAGGTGCTGTGTTCAATCCGAACAGACACCTCCTCCTGGTGGGTAAAGGGTGAAGAGTATTTTGTTTGCTTTTTTTTTTCCGTCTCCTAGGTTAACATGTGTGTAGTGTGTGGACCTGCCAGTGTCTAAACCCCTTCGTGTGTACATACACACTTGTCAAATAGTCGTGCGCACGCCAAAGATTGTGTAGGTCTTGTC
>JAPXFY010000021.1:27102348-27119848 GCA_030674185.1 Monoplex corrugatus
GAGAGGTGGGGGAATCACCGAATGCATACATCATTGCAGCATAAACATAATCGGTTTATCAACAAAAACAATACATACTAACATAAAATCAGAAATAGGCCATAAAACCATAAGTCAACAAAAAGATTAAAAAAAAAACCTAAGCAAGAACGCATAAAGAATTTGATAAATACAACTCTCTCTCTCTCTCTCTCTCTCACACACACACATACATACACATTCACGCGCGCGCGCGCACACACACACACACACGCACACACACACGCACGCACATATACACACACACACACACTGATGAGTCGTTGTGCCTCCGTTCTACATCAGTTAGGATTGTTGATAATATACATATGTATAATACATGTATATAGATAATATACATATGTATTATATATAATTATATGTATACGTATATACATATATACAAATATACATACATACATATATATATATATTGAACTACGTCGCATTAGTTCAATTCGTCATCTCACCTCAGCTAATACCAAAAAAACTCTGGTATCTGCCCTTGTCTTGTCAAAATTAGATTACTGTAATTCAATTCTATCAGGCTGCTCCAAACATTATCTTGATAAGCTTCAGAAAGTTCAGAATTCTGCTGCAAGAATGGTACTGAAGGCATCCAAATATGATCATGTACAACCTCTCCTCAAAAATCTGCATTGGCTTCCTATCCAAGCAAGGATTGATTACAAACTTTCAACTCTCTGCCATTCCTTTTTCTCTGGAACTGCACCTCTCTACCTCTCAAACCTTCTCTCTGTATACACACCATCACGTCAACTTCGTTCCTCTTCTGATTCAAAAATACTTAACGTTCCTCATGTCAGAACTGCTACCTTTGGACAACGTTCTTTCTCCTTTGCAGCCCCCAAAACATGGAATTCCCTTCCACGTGAAATTAGAGAAATCTCATCAACTCCGTCTTTCAAAAAAGCTCTGAAAACTCACCTTTTCAAGAAATACTATAACCTTTAAATTCTTCTGGCCTACCCTTTAATGTCTAGCTTATTTGGCTGTCTCGTGTGCTGCTTCGTGTTGTTTATTAAGTGACATGTTATTTAGTAATGATTGTATAATTAATCTCTTGTGTATGTATATCTGTGTTCAGGTTTGTATGTGTGTATGTGAGTGAGTGAGTGATTGAATCAGTGCGTGTGTATGTGTGTTTGTGTCTATGCGCGCGCGCGCGCGCGCGCGCGTGTGTGTGTGTATGTGTGTGTGTGTGTGTATGTATGTGTGTGTGTGTGATCCTTTATCCTTAACTTAATGTTGCTTAGGTTTTTTATAACAAGTTACCAATGTGTTATCTATCACTATTTTTAATTTTGACTTGATTTGTACATCACTGTTGCTTGTCTATCATGGATTGCTGCTTATGATAACGTCTGTTAAGTGCACAGAGCTCTGGCATCTTGTTGGAGGAGTGCGCTATACAAATGCTTCATTATTATTATTATTTATATATATATATATATATATATATATATATATATATATAAAATCTTTATTTATTATATGATAATCGATTCTGTGTATACATATAACTGTACATATACCTAAAATGGAGTGGATTGTTTAATGATTCGTTATATCTAATAATTTTGTATGACTAAAACTGACTGACCGACTGTGATTCACTTATGATGATTTACATTTCAGTGAATCGTTCGTTTTTTTTATGCTAGAATCGTTGGTGGAAAAACACAAACAAACAAACAAACAAACAAAACAAAAAACAAAGAAAGATTGCGCTGGATGGATAAAATGAAGTTTAGTTTTTATAGCAAAAGAAGTATCGTCTGGTAGTATTTGCATGTTTTTTATGTGCCGAGTAAAAACTTTCATTATAGAAAACTGAAGGGATCTAACCTTGACTAAATGCTATTTCATTATGTACATGTTTTCGTATTCAGAATAAACATACTTTCAACATTCTGTACATAATTTTCGGATCATAATCATCTTGTGACGGATAATTTTTACACGAGCTGCTCTCGCCGCGTGTGGGCCTACCGCTCTCGGTGAACTCTCCACGCGGGCCTCTCAGCGTTGCAGACGACAAGTTTGTTTAGGGGAGGGATCCCAGCGGTTCTCGTGTTCACACAGTGTACACGGTAGAAATCACTTCTTTGCGACCGGACCGGAGGGTCCCATGGCCGGAGTTGGTTTACAAAGAGGTGGCGGTGGTGACCTGGACAAGACTTCAACGTGATAAGGTGAATAGAGGACAGGCCGGCTTTTGTTCTTTGAGTTTGATGTTCACACCCCCACGACATCTTCCTCGCGCGCCATCATCATGAATGGTTGAAGACGGGAATAGCAACCAATCACACACCACATTACAGAGCAGTGCGCACATAGCGATCACGCTGTTACATACGCCTCCCGCGTACCGGAGAGGCTTAGTTCCTCGCATTTGGTGCAGACTGCATGTGCCTTGGTCGCTTGTTTCGTGTCGCTAAAAAGAAAATACAGTTTCGGACTTCTCAGTTGTGAAAGCGCAGTTCAAACAAAAGGCAAAAGATCAGCAAAACATCTTGTGTTTTGTGTTTCCCTTTGTGGCATGCGGATAGATACGGGAGGTGATCAGAACAGCGCAGTGGAGTTATTGTTTCAGTCAGTGCCGTTGGCATTGTAGCAGAAGTTTTCGTCGAGTCGGCTGATGGGAATCGTCTGAAGAGGTTCAAATTCTGCAAGAGGAAAATCCTACACAGATCAGCCATGATCAGCGGCTTAAGTCTGCCTGTGTGTCGTCTGGATCGTAGCTGATTCGTGCGGAAAGCCAGCAGCATTGGAGCTCTTTTTTTACGACTAGTGAAAGCAAAGTGTGTGTTAGTGTGTGCGGCGGATTGTACTGTGTAGGCGAAGGGCCGGTAGACCTTTAGACCTGTGTCAGGGGTTTTTGTTGTAAAAATGGCTGCCTCCTTGCGTTTATCAGTTTCCCAGTGTTTCAGGGCAGCACTTCTGTGGTTGCTGTTCACATGGGGTCAGTGTGTAGCCAACACGTGCATAGAAGTGAAGAAGTCCTACGCCGCCAAAGGATTCGATGAGAGTGAAATGCCTTTTTACTCCGTCAACGGTGAGTGATCGAACGTGGAGGGTTGTCCGAGGGAGTTGAAATCGATTCCAGAGAAGCAACCGTGCTGCTTTCTCTCTCTCTCTCTCTTTCTCTCTGCCAGGAGCTCGAGGCTCCCGCAAAAATGCAGGAGGGAGGAATGGCAGGCACCAGCCTTCCGACTTGAGTTTAAGGGGAAGATATATCAGGTGGATGGGAATTTAATATTATGTTATTGATGGGTAGTGGGGGGAAAATGGTTTGCATGGCAACGAGGTTCAACTAGCAAGACTGGACATCATGTAGGCTGGGCTGGCTGAGCTTACTAGCTAGTGCATTGCACTGATCCAAACATTATTATGAACCAGAGGATTAAGAAAAAAAAGATATAAAGTCCAAAATTACAACTGAAAAAAAACAAACTCAAATTGTTTGACATTATATTTGTTAACTTTTTGTGTTGTATTTTAAATCTGTTTAGTTACAAAAATGCAGTGCTGGTTCTAAAAGTGTAACAGGTTCTGCATACGAGTGACCAAAGTGTCATGCATGAAATAGGAAGATCGATGACTGACACACACACACACACACACACACACACACACACACACACACACACACACAACCACACACACACACACACACACACACACACACAGACACACTCACACAGACATACACACACACACACACACATACACACACACACACACACACACATACACACACACACACACAGAGGTTTAGAGGTTAGCCAATTTTACTGTTTTAATTGTTAATTATGATAACGTCTTGTGATTTTGTCCCTTCTCGTCTTCGGCACAGTTGTTTTCTGGTTCATTTCTTTTTTTAACCATTTCCAGGTATACTCTTCACTCCTCATGAATTTTTTTTTTTTTTGGTGTGTCTAAAATCACTGAAGTGAATAGACATTAAATGAAAGACCACCACAGAGAGAGAGAGAGAGAGGAGAGAGAGAGAGAGAGAGAGAGAGAGAGAGAGAGAGAGAGAGAGAGAGAGAGAGAGAGAGAATGTGTTTTTGTTGTGTGCATACATGTGCAAGTGTGAGAGAATAGGAGAGGAGGAGGGGGGGGGGGTGTCATGGTACATCAAATGCGTAAAAATTGTTTCATCATTACTGAGTCAGTCTTATTACTACTTTGGAAAGGCATGCATTACAGAAATCGGAAAGAATTTTGTAAACTTGTATAAATTCATAAATCAGAACAAGGCCATAAAAATGTATAGACACACAATCAGAATGCAGCTCTTGATCTCAACAAACTGTATACATACTCTTGCTTCACACACTCCCGACACCTCTGTCTCTCTCTGTCTCTCTCTCTGTCTCTCTCTGTCTTTCTGTCTCTTTCTTCTCTCTCTCTCTCTCTCTCTCTCTCTCTCTCTCCACACACACACACACACACATGCACATGCACATGCACAGGCACAGGCACACATACACACACATTCTTAGTCACTCATACACATTTATTCTCATTGATATTGATGATTTTGATGATGATAATGTGGGATATGAGATCATTTACTGTTACTGTTAGTGTTGGGCCCATGTCATCTCCACGATCTTCAAAGATGATAACCAGTCCTGTATTTTAATTTTTATAGCCATTCTTGAACTTTTTGTAGCAAATCAATGAATGTGTTCTGAGATCTGTTTAATGTTCTGTGTTCACACACACACACACACACACACACACACACACACACACACACACACACCACACACACACACACACACATATGCTCCATGTTCTTCAGATTATTTTTGTGACCCAAAAAGTATAGCTTTTTTATGTACATGTCTGTACAGGCATAAAAAAGACAACCAGCCAGTGAGTTATTGTGAATTATCAGTAAACAAAATGTAAAACCAACGAACAAGAAGAAAACTTCATGCAGTCTATTTAATTTGTTATCTATAGATAGCTGAATATATAATAAAAGCATTAGACCTATGAGAAATGAAACTGACTTTGGTCCCTTAGTGCAGCTTTGTAAAATTCTTTATTACTTAAATTTTAAATGAAAACTTCTGTAGTCTTGTAAATATCTTACGATAGAAACAAATGGCCAAATGTTATGTATACAAGTGGAAGAAAAATCCTGGATGATTATGAGGGTTGAAGAACAACAAACAAACAAACAAACAAACAAACAAACAAACAAACAAACAAACAAACAAAAGGAAAACCCAAATACCAAACAGACAAAACAGTGTACTGATTCTTCAACATTATTTTATGTGTCAAGACTGTGGTGATTAAGGTACATTAAAATAATGTTTAAAATAAAAGGAAAAAAAAACCCTTAATATAAAGTTTAGAAATAAAGAGTTTTTTCAGGTTATTCGAATTAAAATGTAAAAGGATTTTGAACATTTATTGCTTGTTTTGTTGTTTGTTGTCCAGAGCAGATTTGCCTAATAACACTTTAACACCAATGTTATTTTTGTCTAATAACTTTATGTTCATTGAAATCTGTCAATCCTTATAATATGAAGAAAAAAAATTGAAGGTTCACACACACAACACACACACACACACACACACACACACACACACACACACACACACACACACACACACACACACACACACACTTGGTTTATTAATGGGCACTAAGAGAGCTCTTGCACTCAGACTCAAGAGATGATGTGCCATTGTCTGTCACTGATACTGATACACATATTATTATATAGGCTACAATTTGTACTGAATTAGTTTTATACTTCGCTGACCAGAGAATAATTCAGTAAAATTTTGTGGGGTATAAATTATAGCATTGTGAAAAGTGACCAGTCTGACTATGTTTCTGTTGTTTAATGAAACTGAATATTAAAACTTATTATCACAACATCAAGCTTTGTTTTATTAGTCGTAAATGTTAATATCATGAATTTGCTGTCATTTGAGATAGTAACTAAACTCTGTAGTTGGTGGCATTTATCTGTTGTTGTTGTTGTTTGTTTGCGTGTTGTTGGTTTGTTCTTAATATTTTACTTTGTGTTCAAACACAGCTGTTTTGTAGAAAAATGTTTGTATGTTTTTGTTCTATCATATGAGCATAGGATGATGATGATGATGATGATGATAATGATGATAATAATATTTATGATAATAATTATTATATTATTATTGTTGTTATGAAATACTATCATTGTATTTACTGCAAAAAAAAAAAAATTGGACAGTTTAGTTTACACTGGAGAGTAGTGAAGGTGGGTAAAGATAATTCCACTATCGGAAAGTTCATGTGCGGGTGAGTAAAATGATAAATGAGACCTTGCTACCCAGGTTTGAAAATTTTTTTTTTTTTTTATGGTTCCTACTCCTTTTCCTTTCTGAATTATTTCTGTGTTCAACAGAAAAATGTAATTTGAAAACTGTCAAAAAAAACGTTTTTTGGTTCATCTTGCTAAAGAAGACATACCAGAGGACTTGAAACAATTGTGGAAGAAGTCATACAGATCTGTATTATATATGATATATGATGTAGAATATAGTAAAACTAAGTTAAGTCCTGATTGTGTGTGTGTGTGTGTGTGTGTGTGTGTGTGTGTGTGTGTGTGTGTGTGTGTGTGTGTGGAGTGAGCGAGAGTGAGTGAGTGAGTGAGTGAGTGAGTGAGTGAGTGAGTGAGTGAGTGAGTGAGTGAGTGAGTGTGTGTGTGTGTGTGTGTGTGTGTGTGTGTGTGTGTGTGTGTGTGTGTGTGTGTGTGTGTGTATGTGTGTTTTCCATTTGGGTGTTGCTACTCTCACATGTACTGGTATACTGCAAGTGGTCTTTCATGTGTATTCTGACTCTTTTTCTTTGTTAATATTCTGCCCTGCCATTCACTTCAGACAGTCTGCTGTTTTTGTTGGTATGCATGCTGGGTGTTTTTCTGTTTCCAACAACTACCAAATGCTGATGATTTACAAGATCTTTAACATGTGTATAATTAACTATTCTGTGGGCGTATTACGCACATGATGAGGGTCTGCTGACTTGAGAGATTGGACAAATCACCTCCCTTTAAATCCACCAGACAGTAGTACCCAAACAAGTTTAGATCAAGACCTTCCAGGTGGAAGTTAAGTGTTCTAATAACTCGATCATTGTGGTTAAGGTGTGATGCTGTGCCTACCCAGAAGTACACTACTGAAGTACACTTTTTTAACCAGTACAACATTAGTTGAACTGACAGTGAACGGTTTTTGAATATGAATGTGTTGCAGATGTGTTAACCCCTTAACTCCCGCACCCTGTCCAGCTACATCTGGCATTGTCAACCATACTAGCAAAGCAAAAAAACTTAACCCTTTGACTCCCTCACCTTATCCGCCAGCTTCCTGCAGGAAACCGGTGGATAGGATGAGTCAAAGGGTTAAGTTTTTGCTGTTAGTGGATAGTGTGCGGAATGAAAGGATTAAGGTGTGGTGCTGTGCCCAGAATGATCAAAGTTTGAATTTTGACCTGTAAACTTTATTAACCAATTACAGCATTAGTTGCATTGACAATGAATGGTGTTTGATGCGTTAATAATATATAGCGAATGTAACATTACACAGCTTACAGTTCATGTAAACTGGATAACTTGTGTTAAGTCATCCCTGTGACCGCTCACTCATGAGGGATAACATGCTCTCAGGTATTCAGTGGTGCTTACAGAGTGAACGGTCCTGTTGACGAGGTAGGTAATCAACTGAGGGAGGCCTCAGAGTGGGTAAAAGTAAATCACCGTATAGAATGTCTGGGTGTAGGCCCTCGTGAAAGCAACACCCCTGCTTTAGGGCCAGGTATTGTAGTAATGAAACTCAAGAGTAGGGTGGAGCTTGTGCGACTTTGAAAATTTGCCTTTTAAAATTCTGTGGTGGGAAACTAAGTGGTTACTTGGCATGTCCTTGGCCTTTGTGTGTGTGTGTGTGTTTGTGTGTGTGTGTGTGTATGTGTGTGTGTGTGTGTGTGTTGTGTGTGTGTGTGTGTGTGTGTGTGTGTGTGTGTGTGTGTGTGTGTGTGTTGAGGTAATTCTGTTGGACAGCTTTTATTATTCATTGCCAGTGCTGTTAGCTTTATTAATGGTAAAGACTGACTGAAAGAAACACAACAGCTTTGTTGTTGTCAGTTTTACAGGCTGCAGTAACAGTAACAAATGATTGAAGGAACTCAGAAAAAAAACAAAACAAAACAAAACAAAAGAAAGAAAGAAAGAAAGAACCACAGTATCATTATTGCCAATTTTTAAGATTTAGTAGTATTAGTAGTGCTTATTAAAAAGTGATTACAGGAAGTGATTAAAAGACAGATAACAGGTTTATTATTGCCAGTTTCACATGCTTTAATAATAATACAATAATAATGATAATAAATAACAACAACATTAATAATAATAATAATGATGATGATAATAATAATAATAATAATAATAATAATAATGCCTGAATGAATGAACTAATTAAGAAATATAACAGCTGCAGTATTGCCATTTTGAAGGGTTTTAGTAATAAAGACTGACTGATGGAATTAATCAAAAATATGACAGCTGTCGTATTGCCAATTTTTCAGGCCTTAGTAGCAATGAAGATTGATTGAAGAAAATAATTTCTGAAAAACACAACAACAAACCAACAAGCAAGCAAACAAACAAACAAACAAACAAACAAACAAACAAACAGACAAACAAACAAACAAACAAACAACAACAACAATAAAGTGACGCTGTATATTTTTCAATTTCATACGGTTTAGTAACAATAAAGACTGATTGAAAGAAGTAATTAACAGAAAAAGGACAGCTCTGTTTTAGTAGTTTTATACTATAGGCAATAAAAGACAGTTAACAGCTTTATTATTAATAGTTTTATAGGCTTTGATAATGTTCAGTACAGACAGAAAAAAAAAATGAATAAAACCCTGAACAACTTTATCATTGCCAATTTTCTTAGCTTTAGTAAATAATACATACTGATTGAAATAATACATACTGATTGAAGGACCTTATTGAAAATTTTTATAGATAACTGATTCATTTATGAATTGTAAGTTTTGCAGGATTTAGTAAAGTAACAATAAAATATCATGAAGACTGATTGAAAGAACTGATTAAAACAAAACTTCAGAACATATAAAGAAAAACTTTACAAAATCCAGTGATCTTCCATCAAGCAAAGACACCAATGAATTAACCAAGCAAGCAAGCAACTAAGCAGATATGAAATGATCACAAACATTGAAAGAGGGGACGTTTAAAACAAACTATAATTTTACAGACAGACAAGACAGATAGACAGACAGACAGACAGACAGACAGACAGACAGACAGACAGAGCATTACAAAGAAGCAGACTATTATTAAAATGGTTCATTACATATTGCTGATTATCTCTGTGAATTATGTATCAATAATTTATGGTACTGGTTTCTTCATTATGATTATTGTTATTATTGTTGTTTAGTTTTACTATATATGTGTTTTTTTTGTGTAAAGCTTATTTCAGAATGAGAGGAATTGCCTGCCTTGTATCCATAGATCATTGATATAATATATTGATATTCGGGTAAACAAATTAAATCATGCATTGTTTTGCACTAGTCAGCCAACTGAAGAACAACCACAGCCAGCCTACTAGCCAAAATTTTGAGTGCCGTCATTTGATTTATTATTCATTCAGTAAACTTGTATGTTTTACCAATTTATGATTTAGTCTAAAGATGAATCCAAATAAAGGTGCATTTATCATTATGTGATGATACTGAACTGAAACATTGCAAATGGTAAAGAAAATTCATTTCTATAATTTACAACTAAATGTATGCCTTGGTGAGACATTACATGTACTTTCAGTCTTTGTCGCTTTGTAAATTAAGATAAAAATCCAAAATGATTGATTAATGAACAAATGAACCAACAAAACAGTTCTGGAGTAATTATGTGGCAGACTTATTGAGTCCACACAAGACTGTGCGTTTGCAGGTTGTTGTTTATTTTGGGGGGGGGGGGGGGGGGAGTGAGATGGGAGAGGAAGGAGAGACTGAACCTGTGAAACACAAAGTTGACGATCCCCAGAATGATCGGAGTATTCATATTGGCTAGAAACAGGTCAGTTTTTGTGTTTCAGATGGGATCGAACTCCAGATGTCTGGTCACATGTCCATGGCTTTATCAAAAGAGCCAAACAGCCAGCACAAAAATGAAAATCAGAGGTACCCGGGGGATTCGAACCCTCAACCTTCTGCTTATTTGGCAGATGCTCAGCCAGCTGAGCTAAGGCATCACAGGTTACACCAAATGAAAACAAAATGCAGCCATTTTCTTCTGCTGGACACCACAATTAGGAAGTTGTCTACTGCTTTTTGTGCATAAATATATTCTTTATAAATTATATAGTCTTTTGTATATGCTTGACAGAGGCCAGTTGGCCAAAAATTTGCACCTGCCTTGCTTTGCTATAAATATTAGATACACATTTTAATTCTGTGTCCGTTTTTCGTATTTAAAAAAAAATGCAATGAAAACGAAAAAAAAAAAAAAAAAAAAAAAAAAAAGGGAAAGCAACCATCCCAACAGCTATTCAAACAGGAAAAGGTCTGTTTAGAAAGATGCATGACACTTGAGGTGATGATGACAAGGCAGCCTGAGGCTTACATTTGAACTGCACAATTTGATTGTCAAGTTACTGGGAAGAACAAGAGGCCAAATTCGAACTGTGCAGTGTGATTGCAGACTAGACGTGAAAGAATCTGCCCCAGGCTAAAATTTTTTTATAGCTCTCTGTTTCTGCGTCTCTGTCTCTGTCTGTCTGTCTGTCTGTCTGTCCCCCCCTCTCTCTCTCTCTGAGTGAATGTGTATGTGTGCGTGTGTGTATGTCTGTGTAAGTTTGTGAAGGATCAGAATGAAGTTAATTGTCATTCAGATCATCAAAGAAAAAAGAAGAAGAAAAAAGTAATAAAGAAATGTGTGTGTGTGTGTGTGTGTGTGTGTGTGTGTGTGTGTGTGTGTGTGTGTGTGTGTGTGTGTGTAGGTGTTTAAGAACTTGGTCTTATGGTATTAACTGATGTTTTTCAAATGCATACGTCTGTGTGTGTGAGTAAAAAATAATGTTTAAAAAGATAGTGGCTAAACTTGAAGAGAATGAGTGATTCAATCAGTGGTATAACATTTGACTAAGCCCACTCAGTTGTTTGCCGGGAGGGGGAGGGGAGGAAGGGGGGAGGGGTGTTTTCTACTGAGTTTTGTTTCATTTGTTTTATTTTTTGTTTATTTTGTCCCATAAAAAAAAAAATGCAGCTGAAAAGGGAGCCTGAAGCAAAATGTGAACATTATTGCTGCCACAAAATCATTGGGGAACACAGCGAGAGCCCCCATGCAAGCACTTGGGGTAGCAGGAGTAGGGTTATTAACCCTTCGACTCCCGCACCCTCTCCCACCAACTGCAAAAACTTAATCCTTTGACTCCCTCACCCTAACCACCAGCTTTCCGCGGGAAGCTGGTGGATAGGGTGAGAGAGTCAAAGGGTTAAGTTTTCAGCTTTGCCAGCATGGTTGACAGTGCAGGATGCTGGTGGACAGGGTGCGGGAGTCGAAAGGGTTAATAGGGGTCTGTATTACAGCTCTTGTCGGGGCTCGCGAGTCGCTCGAGTCTTGATGGGTGACGTGCTCACTTGGTTGGAGTGGGGCTGACACTAATGTGACTATTGTATTGTCTGTCGACCCTCCCCCCCCCTCTCTCTTTCTCTCACCACCCACCCCTTCCCTCCCTCCCTCCTTCCCTCCGTCACTCCCTTGTTCACTCTCCGAGTCTCCCTGACGAAGAAGAGGCTTGTTGAAGCCCCCCTCACCTGCTTGGCTCGCGCGACCCGGTGCGAGCAAGCAGTACAGGAGGAGCAACAGCAAGCAAGTTAGCTAGCTAGCAACCAGGTTACCAACCTCTCACCCCTCCTCCTTCCCCCTTCCCACAGCCTCTCAAACCCCAACCCTCACCTCCCCTCTCCGCACCTGTTTGTGATACATCAGCTGTAGAAACGTTGCTTTCTGTAAGCTTTCTTGTGTCGTGTTTGTCTGTCTTTTCTCTTACCGATAGTTGTGTTGTGTGTGTGTGTGTGCGTGCGTGCGTGCGTGCATGTGTGTATGTGTATACAATTTTGTGCTGTAACAGAGACATTTTAACTAGTTTCTTGACCAGTATGAATTAAAATTTCCCCGTGGGGTTGCCAGGGGCTGGGCTCTTTCAGTATAAATAGTACCCCCACCTTCTGGAAATTCTGTGCTAGAAATTTCCTCTTTTCTGTCACTCTCTTTGTTTCTGCCTTGTTCCTCTGCTTTCTGTCATTTCTTCCTATCATTTTGCCTTATGGTCCATTCACCTGTATGTGTTTGATAAAGTCTTATGTACTTTTTCTTAGGATTGATAATTGTATAATTTAATTGCATTTTTGGCTCTAGGGAGGTGAGATATGCGGAAGCAATTTTAGGTAATTTATGCCCATTTTTATATATGTTTTAGTGTCCTTAGGTATGCTTAAATTTGTATTCAGATGTGTTTTTTTTTAAAATCCCCTGTGCGATAAATTGGACGGAATGGTCAACGCCGGGGGCATGTCCTTAGATTATGTGCGCAAATGCATTGCTATGTGTACTTAATTTTCCTTTTTTTTTTTTTTTCCTGTTGAGGTTTTGTGTGTTTGGAAGCAGTTATACTTATAGCCCTGATATGGCTCTATACAATCGGCTGGGCTTTAATTAAACAAAAATAATGAATAACATTAACAGTAACACTGAATTGAAAAATTGTTTAGACCCTGCTTTGGGGGTGGGCTGGATGTAAAAAGGAGTTTTTGTATGCAGTTCAATTACCGTCTTTAAGTAAAAAAAAAAAAAAAGTGTAATTACCGTCTTTAAGTAAAAAAAAAAAAAAATGTGTTCTCTCATGCTTCTTCCGTCTGGATTATTCAAGAAACGAACTCATTTCTCAGACTGCCTGGAATTTCCCTCCAGAGTAATAAGTCATCTCAATCCGTTTCTTTCAACAAGACATGAGCATTTGTTTGGAAGCTTAGTGATGATGATGATTATGATGATGATGATGGTAATAATGATAGTAGTAGTAGTAATAATAATGGTGATTAAAAATAATGGTGATTAGTCTTGTTTAGCGCTCCCAACTCAATTTATGATGATAATAACAATAGTAATAATACTATAATGGTGATGATGGTAATAACAGAACAATCTCGTTTAGCGCTATTCTCCAAACTCATTTGGAGTTGCTGTGCGTACACATAATTTGCAAAACACAAAGGGTAATAATGCAGACAGAATCATTAAGGATTTACACATGTATACACACAACAGAATACACACACATTAATACATGTGCAGAAATGAATATATACATGTATGTGTATGTCTGTCTATCTATCTATCTGTCTGTATAGTATATTATATATTAAAATATATATATATATAATAATATTATATGTATATATGTATAAACTAGTATACACAACACACACACACACACACACACACACACACACACACACACACACACACACACACACACACACACACACACACACTCACACACAGACAGACAGACACACACACACACACACTCCTCTCTCTCTCTCTCTCTCTCACTGCCTCACTCTCTGTCTCTCTCTCTGTCTCTCGCTGTCTCTGTCTCACTATCTGTCTCTGTCTGTCTGTCTCTCTATCTTCTGTTGCTCTCTGTCATGATCTCTGTCTTTCTTTCTTTTTCCTCTTCCACTCCTCCCCCAATTTTATCGCCCATCCCCATCTGTAGATTTTATCTTTCAAACATTTCATCCCCATCCCCATTCCCACCCCCACCCCCATCCTGTCACCCCCATCCCGAAAGTTGTCCCATCTCTTCAGTAGAGTTTGTCTTTCATCTAAGAAGGAACCAAACTGGCGGCGACGAATGGGATTACTTGAAGAGCTTTTCATTTACTGGCAGCTTCTGACAGTAGCTGTCTTCCGTTCGGAAGCAGAGCTACGTTAGTTAGTTACCGGGACTTTTGTTCGTAAACCGTCACCCTCGAGGCTTACGCGGTTTTTGTGAGTGAGGCGAAGATGTCTCACACCTCTCTTTTCATTTCAGTTAACCCTTTGAGTCCCGCACCCTATCCACCTGCAGGAATAAGGGTGAGGGAGTCAAACTCAAAGGGTTAAGTTTTTGCTCTGCTAGCATGGATGACAATGGAAAAGGGTGAGGGAGGTCGAAGGGGTTAATAAGGGATTGGATTTGGCCGCCAGAGGGAATAAGCCCAACGTTTCTCTATTCTTTCCTTCTTCTTTTCTTTCTTTTTTTTTTAAATGGCTCGGAGCACAACCGCTTTTGATTTTCTAAGTTTTTTTTTTTTTAGGTCGTTCATTGCTTCTGTTTTGTTTTGTTTTGTTTTTAATTTTTTTTTTTAGGTTGCTCACGGCTTCCAGGTTTTAAAATTTTTAGGTCGGTCACAGCTTCCATTTTTTTTGAATTTTTATGTGCAAGTTGTTCATAGCCTCTAGATTAGTCAATTTCATTTTAGTTCGGTCCACACTCACTGCTTCCGGTTTTTACAATTGTAGGTCGTTCTTAGCTTCCTTTTAATTTTGTTAGGTGCTCACAACTTCAGTGTTTTTTTGGAAAAAAAGAACTTTTAAATTGTTCACATTTTCCCATTTTTAAAAAAAACCAAACTTTTAGGTCTGTCGCTGTTTCCAGTTTTTGAAATATTAGGTCGATTACACTTTCCGGTTTTTTTTAGTCTTTGATTGATCACAGTTTTACAGTTTTTAAAATTCTTGGTTAGTCGTGTTCTTTTTCTTTTTCTTTTTTTAGGTTGCTCACATACCAATCCTTAAGTCGCACAGAAAGATGTAATGACGTTGATGATTGATTCCATGTGTGTGTGTGTGTGTGTTTTTACATCACTATCGTATCATATACTGTCTGCCGTCTCGACATAATTTATGGAGTCCATTTTCAAATTAGAACAGATTTTTTTAAAATCATTCAGTTGAGAGCTACAGCATGTGGGGTGGTTATAGATCTAGATCTGTTCAATTTTATCATTTAAATCAGAATTATCTGAACACAGTGGTTTTAGAAAAAAAACACGAAAAAAGAATAAGAACGTGTATGTAATACAACCAGACAAGACAGGCGCAAATTTTCGGCCAACTGGCCTTTGTCAAGCGTAAGATCACAAACAAACAAACAAACGGATTAAAAAAAAAAAAAAAAAAAAAGAGGAGAAAATTAGTTCTGAAAAATTCTTTTCTGGGAGTTCAAATGGAGGAGAAGTTCTGCTAGGGCTGTTCATTCACTCCAGGGGCTATTCCATGTGCACTCATTGTATGTACACTTGTTAAATTGAAATTTTGTGAACAAAAGACAGTTCTCTGAGCCTCAGAAAATAGACACACTGTTGGAGAATTCGCAGAAACTCTGGGAGAATTATAAAGGACGATGGGAGGTCCTTGATTCAAACTGCAAAGACCATTCACCCCAAGGACCAACCCCCCCACCCACCCCCAAAAAAACCCACAAAAAAATCTTGAGAACTGGCCCCGGAGACCAACCAAGGACTTTATAATAATACCATTACCACACACCACCTCCTCCATCTGGCTTTCTCAAGGACTATCACTACAATCGCCCTCCAAAAACTCCAAGGACTATTCACCCAATCGAAGGCAGATTACATTCGCCCCTGAGGGCGCCGCTTTGTCTCCACAGAGACGAAGGTTGACAGGTGCTGAATAGGTCTGGCTGCGTGGAGCCGCGGGGTTCCAGTACTGACTACTGTTGCTTGAAACTTGGGTTTTTACCCTGTGCTGTTCTGTTTGGTTTTTCGCTTTCTTAGACAAACACATGCACTTGGGCCCCCTCCCCCCCCTACACACACACACACACACACTCGTACACACACACATATCTATCAATCTATCTATCTATTTGATTTTATATGTAATAACTGCAGAACGCTTCAAAACAAACAAAAAACCCCCACCACCACCACCACACACCACCACCACACAACACAACAACAACAACACGAACAAACCAAACAACAGCAAACCAACAGAACACAACAAACATGAAATCCACTCCCCACCATATCCGTAGCGGTAATTTAGTTAACCAACCAGACAAAGCAGTATATACCACACGTACACACATACTTATAGTGCCATCACCACCAACAACATTGAACACTACAACAACAACAAACCAACAGAACACAAACAACATGAAATCCACTCCCCCCCCCCCCACACACACACCAGACCCGTAGCGGTGATTTAATACCAACCAGGCAGTGCAGTATATACCACATACCACGCACATATAGTGCCATCACCACCAACAATATTGAACACTACACACCAACAACAACAAACCAACAAAACACAAACAAACATGAAATCCACTCCCCCCCCCCCCCCCACACACACACACACCAGACCCGTGGCCAACAAAACGCAAACAAACATGAAATCCACTCCCCCCCCCCACACACACACACCAGACCGTGGCGGTGATTTAACCAACCAGCAAAGCGTATATACCATACGCCGCACATACATACAGTGCCATCACCACCAACAACATTGAACACTACCACCACCAACCAACAACACACCAACAAAACACAAGCAAACATGAAATCCACACTCTACACCATATCCTTTGCGGTGATTTAACCAGGCAAAGTAGCACACAAACAACACACACACTCACACACACACAACACACACACACACACAACATACACAACACACACACACACAACACACACACCACACACACACACACAAACAACACATAACACACACCACACAACACACAACACATAATATATATATATAATATATATACACACACACCACACACACATACACGTACACACATACATATAATGCCATCACCACCAGCAACATTGAACACTACCACCACCACCACCAAACCAACAAAACACAAACATGAAATCCACCTCCACCCCCCCACCCCCCACCCCCACACACACACCAGACCCGTAGCGGTGATTTAACCAACCAGGCAATGCAGTATAATATATAGATCTATACCACACGTACACACATACATACAGTGCCATCACCACCAACAACATTGAACATTACCAGCAACAACAACAAACCAACAAAACACTCAAACATGAAATCCACTCCCCTACACATACCAGACCCGTAGCAGTGTGATTTAACCAACCAGGCAAAGCAATATATACCATACGTACACACGTACACATACATAGTGGCGAAAGGAGTAAGTGATCGTAGCGGGTGTTGCTTGGCGTATAACCCTGAATAAACCAACGCCGTTCGCCTCATTGACCAGACAAGTCACTGTGGTCGCCTACTGTGCAGGTATCTTGTTTGCCGCACTGAACAGATGT
>JAPXFY010000021.1:27122348-27124848 GCA_030674185.1 Monoplex corrugatus
TTCGCGGTCGACAAGGTCAGAATCCCCACCACTCCCTACCCTCCCCACCTCCGATATTTAAAAAAGAAAAATAAGTTGGACAGTTTGGATTTTTTTTTCTGTTGCGTGTAAGTACGTTGTTTTGACTGCACTTTTGCAGGAGATGTGTTCCGGCATAGTCTGCATAGTTTACACCTGTGATGAGCGTGCGTGTGTTGGCGGTATTCATGTTTCTTTTATCCACTCCAATCTACTTTGACATGTCTTTGAGTAGTACTTAACGTGCACGCATGATGTTCTGCATGCGGATACTTCATTTCACTTCACTTAGCTTGTTTGGGTCCGTTCTTGGAGGACATAAGCCTTCCTCATCACACGCCACCGTTGCCGGTTAACTGCTGTTCTGGTCCACTGTTTGTCGAACTTTTCTAGATCGTCTCACCATCACACGAAGGGAATTTAGGCAATGCAGGTTTGTGCTCATGTTGACCCGGGAGATCGTAGAAATATGTCCACCCTTAAATTATCAGGTGTGGGGAGGGTACCCAGATAGGATCGAACCCGGTCTTTCCAACTGGAAGTCCTATGTTCAGGCACCTGACCACCGAACCCGTCTCGGTATTGAAATATGCCCAAAGCCAGGGTTATTCTGCCGAGTCGAAAAAGGGATGCTATTATTTCACTTTGATTTTTCGATTTAAATTGTTATGAATAGATGACGTTCTGTCTCGATTGTAATTGTTATGAATAGATGACGTTTTAAGTCATAAATTGTTGTGAATTTATAAACTGCCAGAAACATCAATACAGAGGAATTGTTATGAATAGATGACGTTCTAAGTCACAAATTGTTATGAATTTATACTGTTTAAAGCCATATAAAGACTGAAACACCACAGTCTGTTAGCTGATGAATTTCTGGTTTGTCGACAAACTTCTTTTTTAATATTTCTAAAAATGGAGAGTGGATGGGAGGGACCTGCATTTGAACAACCTGCACCACGTAATGCCTGTGTGTCCACTTAAAAGCTTTTTAACGTGCGTTTACTCCACGGTCCGAGGAGAAACCTAATCGGACCCAAGACGGCGCGGCGCCCGAATGGCATATTCGTGTAATGAGCCGTGTTGGGAGGATTGCTTTTGGTAAGCACTACTGAACTAGTCCCCTCCGTCAGGTGGTTGTGTGTGTGTGTGTGTGTGTGTGTGTGTGTGTGTGTGTGTGGTGTGTGTGTGTGTGTGTGTGTGTGTGTTGTGCGTGTGCATGTGTGTATGTGTGTGTGTGCTTGTGTGCTCGTGTGCGGTGTGCGTGTGCGTGTGTGTGTGTGTGTGTGTGTGGTGTGTGTGTGTGTGTGTGCTTGTGTGTCGTGTGCGTGTGCTGTCGTGTGTGGCTGTGTGTCGTGTGCGTGTGCGTGTGCGTGTGTGCTGTGTGTCGTGTGCGTGTGCTGTGCGTGTCGGTGCGTGTGCGTTGGGGTGTGTGCTTGTGTGGTGGTGTGTGTGTGTGTGTGTGTGTGTGTGTGTGTGTGTGCGTGCGTGCGTGCGTGTTCGTTATTTCTTTTAACGTCTATTCACTTACATGCTTTCAGACGAAAAATAAAATGAAATGAAATAACATAAAAGATAGATAAGTAAATAAATGAATAAACAAACAAATTAATTAGATAAACAGATGTCTATGAGGTGAATGAATCTATGAAATCATGAAGGCATTGTATCATATCAGGTAACATCATACAATTTAACGAACAAGAGAAAAACAAATTAATTAATTAATTAATTAATTAATTATTAATAAGACAAACAGGTGTCTATGGGGTGAATGGATCTATGAAATTATGAAGGCATTGTGTTATATCATGTAACATCAAACAATTTAACGAACAAGAGAAAAAACAATCAGAACGTTATAATGATCAGGCTTCGTCAGTTTGCTCAGGGTTGTGTGTATGTATGTATGGGTGAATACGCGGGCGCGTGTGTGTGTGTGTGTGTGTGTGTGTGTGTGTGTGTGTGTGTGTGTGTGTGTGTGTGTGTGTGTGTATGTGTGTGTGTGTGTGTGTGTGTGTGTGTGTGTGTGTGAGCGAGCGAATGAGTGAGTGAGTGAGTGACAGATCTGGAAATTCCCACTCTCTCACCTCCTACCAGCTTTCTCCATAATATGCTTGATATTGTTGTTTCGGCTCATTACAGTATGATAATAAAAGTGTTGGTGGACGAAGTAAGTCAAATATGTCATAGGTAGGTAGAGAGAGAGAGAGAGAGAGAGAGAGAGAGAGAGAGAGAGAGAGAGAGAGAGAGAGAGGCATGAGTGGTTTGTTATTAAGTCAAGTATGTCAGAGGGAGGGAGGGAGAGAGAGAGGGGGGGGGCATGAGTGATTTGTTATGTTCAGGCCGTAAAATGGTTCAGAGGGCAAAAAAGATAATGTCTGATAAAAGTCACCTTCGGATTTTTTCCTTAGAGTTTTTCCCCCTAGATATATATAGTAAGATAATGTCTGATAAAAGTCACCTTCGGATTTTTTCC
>JAPXFY010000021.1:27132348-27134848 GCA_030674185.1 Monoplex corrugatus
CGGTGTATTTTTTTGTACTAAAACATGTTATTGCTGATTAGCACCCCAAAGTAAGTTTAGTTCTACCAGTGTTAGTGTGAACTTTTTTATACGTAACTGAAACAGGTTAATTGTGATTACACCCCAAAGTAATTTTCGTTCTACCAGTGTTAGCGTGAAATTTTTTTATACTAACTGAAACATGTTAATTCTGATTAGCACCTCAAAGTAATTTTCGTTCTACCAGTGTTAGCGTGAATTTTTTTTACGTTAACATGTTAATGCTGATTAGCACCCCTAAGTAATTTTCGTTTTACCGGTGTTAGCGTGAACTTTTTTATACGTAGCTGAAACATATTAATTCTGAATTAGCACCCAAAGTAATTTTCAGTTCTTCCGGTGTTAGCGTGAGATTTTTTTATGCGTAACTGAAACATGTTAATCCTGATTAGCACCCCAAAGTAATTTTCGTTCTACCGGTGTTGCGTGAATTTTTTATACGTAACATGTTAATGCTGATTAGCACCCCAAAGTAATTTTCGTTCTACCGGTGTTGGCGTGAATTTTTTATACGTAGCATGTTAATGCTGATTAGCACCCCAAAGTAATTTTCGTTCTACCAGTGTTAGCGTGAAATTTTTATATGTTAACATGTTAATGCTGATTAGCACCCCAAAGTAATTTTCGTTCTACCAGTGTTAGCGTGAATTTTTTTTATACGTAACTGAAAATGCGATTGATAGCACCCCAAAGTAATTTTCGTTCTACCGTGTTAGAGTGAAAATTTTCATACGTAACTGAAACATGTTCTGATTAGCACCCCAGGTAATTTTAGTTCTACCAGTGTTAGCGTGAAAATTTTTCATACGTAACTGAAACATGTTAGTTCTGATTAGCACCCCAAAGTAATTTTAGTTCTACCAGTGTTAGCGTGAAATTTTTTATACGTAACTGAAACATGTTAATTCTGATTAGCACCCCAAAATAATTTTAGTTCTACCAGTGTTAGCGTGAAATTTTCATACGTAACTGAAACATGTTAATTCTGATTAGCACCCCAAAGTAATTTTAGTTCTACTGGTGTTAGCGAAATTTTTTTATACGTAACTATTAATGCTGAGTAGGATTATGATGATTTGAAAAAGTTAGTCAACGATAAATTTAGTCAGAGTACTGTAGACAATGATACCCTTAGTTGAGGTATTTTTTGGTGGTAATCATGAAATAGATAATGAAAATGGTAATGCTACCTACAACTGTATGGTTCGATAATCATTTGATCTGGTAGCTAGATTGTGTCAAATGGAATAGTATTTTACAGTATGAGAATAATAAAATGTGAGATATGTTGTTCGATAGTCATGATATGATACATACAAAATATTTAAATGGAAATTTATTTCACACGTGGTTTATGCCTACTATGAATAATCAGTGAACTGCATATTATCAAAGAGGTCGGCACGAAAAGATTTCATGATAAAATGTAATGGTTTTGATATTATGTTGTGTAATTAACAGTATAATCGTAATTTCAGTGTGTCACCGAATTTTTATCTGGTATTGTTATAGATCTAAATTTCTTTTTAAATAGAATTTATTGGAAAGAATGTGTTCATACTTTTCGTTAAATTTCTGTTTTAAAACTAATAGAAGGAAAACAAACAACACACCCCCAAAAAACAACAACAACAACAACAAACAAACAAACAAATAGAACCCCCCCCCCCCCCCATCTATTATGATATGAATGAAGTGCGAAGACCGTAGGAAAGATACCATGTGTGCATCTTATTCCAAGGAATTGTATTTCTTCATTTCTTATTGTCGTAGCTTTGTGTGGGAAAAAGGTGTCATTTATCGGAGTCTGTAAGTGAGACACCGTCAGCGTCACTTATAATTAGTTGTAAATTTAGAATTGGCAGTGTAGTTATTATAATTAACATTATAATTATGATTATCATCATCATCATCATCATCATTATTGTTATTATATTGTTATCATCATCATCATCATATTGATTGATTTATTTGCTAATTTGTTTTCGTTGCTGCATTTTCTACGTCATTTCAGTAGCCACATAATCTGGGACAGTTTTACATAATCTAGGACAGTTTTACATAATCTGGGACAATTTTTTGATATTGCTGTTTTGATGAGGATAAATCATGATGGTATGGAGTTCCTTACTAGATTAAGACTGCGTGACAGGGCTTTACTCTCCGTTTCCTTTCTTGATATAATCGTGGGGTCAACCCAGCTCCGAGAGAAACAGACACTTGCGGATTTGGTCAGCAACTTTGAGCAGCACCCGCAGTGATGCATTGGTGAAATGGATGAAACACTACCAAGTCTGGCAGAGTCATTGATGTAATGACATGGTTGTATATCATAAAACCCTAACCCTACCCTAACCCTACCCTAACCCTAACAGACATGGACATTATTTTGAGGATCAGTTCGATAAGGATGAATTGAATTTCGGTAGGAATACCGTGCTGACATGTTATAAATAACCAA
>JAPXFY010000021.1:27144848-27147348 GCA_030674185.1 Monoplex corrugatus
GTCAACGCCAGGGGCATCTTCAGCTTCCCTTTTGTGATTAGGTGCTGCAATTTCTCTGGCCTGCCGAAAGAAAGAAGGGAAATCACCAAGTAAATGATTGATTGATCGATGACTGATTGATGATGATTGATTTGGTTCAGATTTTACGTCGACACCCACCTCAATTGATATGGCCTAGGGGGATAGGAGGGACTTAGCTAATCCTATACTGACGCTACCAGCACAACAACAATGTTGAGATGGGACAGTGAGCATGCCAGTTTTAATGTGGCGCATCCCAGGATTCGAAGCCCCCACCGTTAGCATGTGAATCCGACACTCAAACCAACTGATACAAAAAGTAAATGATAAAAAGACAAAAACAAAAAACAAAAACAAAAACAACCCCCCCCCCCCCGACAAATAAGCAGACGGAGGTGACGAAAATGAACGGTGATACAGACGTGTGTGCGAAGGCATAAAACTCGCACTAAGTCCATCAGTCCTTGTTCTTCATCACTCACGCCAATTTTTACATCTCTCCCTATATCCTCCCTCCCTCTCTTCTGCCTCCTGCCTCTCCTCCCTCCACCGCACCCCCCTAACCCCCCACTTTGCCCCCCCCCTGTACACGATCCCCCAGACCTTTCTGTGTCTCACCTGCCCTTCCTGCCCGCCCAGGAAGGTAAACAGACGGGGGGAGACTAAAAGTTCAAGTGGGATTCTAATTTATTGTCCCTTTATACGCGCATAACGCCGCTGCTTGGCGTGCAGGGGATTTGGGGAGGTTTTGGGGAGGACCTCATGTGTTGGACTGCAGATCTTTCCCTCCCCCTTCCCCCCCCCCCCCAAACTTCCCTGTCGGCTCTTTTTTGTTTCTGCCTGTGCTCCTAGATCTATTGCTTTCTGTCATTTCTTCTTTTTTTTTTTTTTTATCATTTTCTCTCTTGTTTCCTAATTTTTTTTTCCCACCCGTAAAGCGTTACTTATTTTTTTCTGTCTGTTACGTCTATAATAATGGCATTTTTAGCTCGTGATGAAGCCTTACATGTAAACTTTCTGTTTCTGTTTGGTTTGATAAAAAGGGTACGTCTATAGTATTAACTGCATTTTTTAGCTCTAATAAAAGGTGAACTGCTTCGTGACAATTTTAGGTACTGTGTGCCAATTTGTATGTATGTTTTTGTGTGCTTAGTTAGTTTGTACATTTGTAGTTGAAATTTAACGCCTCCCCCCCCCCACCCCCCCCCCCCCCCCCCAATCGTGATAAATTTGCGGAATGGCCAAAGCAGGGGCGTATTCTTCGAGTGTTTGATTGAATGCTGTGCGTCTGCTTACCTTTCTTTTCGAAATCTTTCTTTTTTTCTTTTTGTTGTTGTTGTCTGTATTCATCGATGTGTAAAGATCTACGTGTTTCGTTTGAAATGGTTTTAGCCCTGATACAGCGTTGAAGAGTCGGCTGGGCTTTAAAATGATGATGATGATGATGATGATGATGATTGATAATAATAAATAGTCGCAATAATGATAACAATACTAGTAATAATAATGATGATGATAATAATACTAATGATAAGATGATGGTGATGATTATGAGGACGACCATGTTTTGATACTACTACTATTACTACTACTACTACTCTTACTCTACTACCACTACTACAACTACCACCATCACCACCAGCACCAGCAGCAAGAACGACAACAATAATGATGATGATGATGATGGTGATTACTATACTATCACATCTTACTAATACATCAATATACACATCACAAGCACCGATGTATTGTAGACTACAACTCATTATTTTCGATTTGTATGTGATGATAATTCACAAGTATATGGAATAATGTGTTATGTTTGTAGGGCTACACTCATTTCCTTTCTGTTTTTATCTGAAGTTGTTTGTTGTTTATTCCAGCCTTTTCTGAACAATGACTGATTAAAGGACACCCTCTCACACAGGGTCAGTCTGTATGTCGATGTCACACCACACCAACCCCTTTGAAACACACACACACAACACACACACACCACACACACACACACAAACACACACAACAGCACACAACACAGCACCAACACACACACACACACACACGCAACACACACACACACACACACACACACACACACACACACACACCACACACACACACACACACACACACAAACACGCACACACACAAAAGTCCCACACAACACACACACACACACCACACACTCACCACACCACACTCACACACACACACAACCACTCACAACTCACACACACACAACACCACACACACACACACACACTCACACTCACTCACACACACACACCACACTCACACAACACACTCACGCACACACACTCACACACACACACTACACACACACACGCACACACACAGACACACACACTCACACACACACAACCGCACACACACAACACACACACAACACAACCACACACACACACACACACACACAACACACACACACACACACACACACAACACACCACACACACAC
>JAPXFY010000021.1:27152348-27157348 GCA_030674185.1 Monoplex corrugatus
TGTGTGTGTGTGTGTGTGTGTGTGTAGCGAAGCGATTCTCCAGGAATTTGGCAGAACATTTTCATCAGAAACAACCCAGCCGGCCTGTTGTGATTATTTTCCCTTCCTGTCCGCATGTCTGTTTTCTCTCTCTCTCTCTGTCTGTCTGTCTGCATGGGCGAGGCTGCACGTGCATGCATGTGTATGTGTGTGCACACGTGCGTACGTCCATGGTGCGCGCGCGCGTGCGTGTGAACACGCGTTACTTGGGTTCGTCTGTGCGGACGTGTAAATGTTTGTGTCTGTCTGTCTGTCTGTCTGTCTGTCTCTTTCTCGCTAGCTGTCCCTCTCACTCTCTGTCTGTCTGTCTGTCTGTCTGTCTCTGTCTCTCATTCTCTCTCTCTCTGTCTCTCTCTCTGTCTCTGTCTCTCTCCGTCTCTTTCTCTGTCTCTGTCTCTCACTCTCTGTCTGTCTGTCTCTCTCTCTCTCTGTGTCTCTGTCTGTCTCTGTGTGTGTGTGTGTCTCTGTCTCTGTCTGTCTGTCTGTCTGTCTCTGTCTTTTTTTGTTCGTTCTTTGATTTAACGTCTTTTCACTGTAAGTGTGTGCACGTTTGTGTGTATGTGTGTGTGTGTGTGTGTTTGTGAGTGTATGTGTTTGTGTGCGTGTCTTTGTGTTTGTGTGTGTGTGTATGTGTGTGTGTGTGTGTGTCTCTGTGTGTGTATGTATGTGTGTGGTATGTGTGTGTGTGTGTGTGTGTGTGTGTGTGTGTGTGTGGTGTGTGTGTAGTGTAGTGTAGTGTAGTGTTTGTAAGTATGTAGTGTAATGTGTGTAATGTAGTGTAGTGTAGTGTATTGTAATGTAGTGTAGTGTAGTGTAATGTAGTGTAGTGTAGTGTAATGTAGTGTAGTGTAATGTAGTGTAGTGTAGTGTAGTGTATGTAGTGTAGTGTAGTGTAGTGAATGTGTAGTAGTGTAATGTAGTGTAGTGTAGTGTAATGTAGTGTAGTGTAATGTAGTGTATGTAGTGTAGTGTAGTGTAGTGTAGTGTAGTGTAAGTAGTGTAGTGTAATGTGTAGTGTAGTGTAGTGTAGTGTAATGTAGTGTAGTGTAGTGTAGTGTAATGTAGTGTAGTGTAATGTAGTGTAGTGTAATGTAGTGTAGTGTAGTGTAGTGTAGTGTAATGTAGTGTAGTGTAGGTGTATGTAATGTGTAATGTAGTGTAGTGTAGTGTAGTGTAGTGTAATGTAGTGTAGTGTAATGTAGTGTAGTGTAGTGTAGTGTAGTGTAGTGTAGTGTAATGTAGTGTAATGTAGTGTAGTGTATGTAGTGTAATGTAGGTAGTGTAGTGTAGTGTAATGTAGTGTAGTGTAGTGTAGTGTAGTGTATATGTAGTGTAGTGTAGTGTAGTGTAGTGTAGTGTAATGTAGTGTAGTGTAGTGTATGTAATGTAATGTAGTGTAGTGTAGTGTAGTGTAGTGTAGTGTAGTGTAGTGTAGTGTAGTGTAGTGTAATGTAGTGTAGTGTAGTGTAGTGTAGTGTAGTGGTATGTAGTGTAGTGTAGTGTAGTGTAGTGTAATGTAGTGTAATGTATGTAGTGTAATGGTAGTGTGTTGTAGTGTAGTGTAGTGTAGTGTAATGTAGTGTAGTGTATGGTGTAGTGTAGTGTAGTGTAGTGTAGTGTAATGTAATGTAGTGTAGTGTAGTGTGTATGTAGTGTAGGTAGTGTAGTGTAATGTAGTGTGAGTGTAGTGTAGTGTAATGTAGTGTAGTGTAGTAGTGTATGTGTGTAGTGTAGTGTAGTGTAATGTAGTGTAATGTAGTGTAATGTAGTGTAATGTAGTGTAGTGTTGTAGTGTAGTGTTAATGTAGTGTAGTGTAATGTAGTGTAATGTAGTGTGTGTAGTGTAGTGTAATGTAGTGTAGTGTAGTGTAGTGTAGTGTAGTGTAGTGTAATGTTAGTGTAGTGTATGTAGTGTAGTTGTTTGTAGTGTAGTGTTGAGTTAGTGTAGTGTAGTGTAGTGATGTAGTGTAGTGTAATGTAGTGTAGTGTGTGTAGTGTAATGTAGTGTAGTGTAGTGTTAGTGTAGTCTAGTCTAGTCTAGTCTAGTCTAGTCTAGTCTAGTCTAGTCTAGTCTAGTCTAGTCTAGTCTAGTCTAGTCTAGTCTAGTCTAGTCTAGTCTAGTGTAGTCTAGTGTAGTGTAGTGTAGTGTAGTGTAGTCTAGTGTAGTCTAGTGTAGTCTAGTCTAGTCTAGTCTAGTCTAGTCTAGTCTAGTCTAGTCTAGTCTAGTCTAGTCTAGTGGAGCAAGAATCTTCACGGCTTAGGAAGGACATTGCCCACTCCAACAAGTCTGTTGACCTACCGATTCGTCACATTCCCAGGAATATCACATTTATCGGTTTGAGTAAGCACGTTTGGTTTTTGTAGTGCCAGTTCGCCAGTTTCATCAGTGCCATTTCGCTGCTTATCATAATCAGAGTTCAGAGTTTAGAGTTAAGAATTTGTTCTCAGAGGGATTCACGGCACTCGGAAAACTCCATATGCGCTCCACCCAATTCTGCCAGCAATTATGTGACAGATTTGTCAAGCCTATGCAAAAACCCTATACGCTGACGAGGTCTTGGTCAAGAGGCTGGGTAGATTTAAGTAAGTTTCCTTCAAGACCTTGCTTGTGTATTTTCTTATCGCATTAAATAACTCATGTGTGTGTGTGTGTGTGTGTGTGTGTGTGTGTGGTGTGTGTGTGTGTGTGTGTGTGTGTGTGTGTGTGTGTTGTGTGTGAGAGAGGAGAGAGAGAAAGAGTGAGTGAGTGAGGTGAGTGAGTGGTGTGTGTGTGTGTGTGTGTGTGTGTGTGTGTGTGTGTGTGTGTGTGTGTGTGTGTGTGTGTGTGTGTGTGTGTGTGTGTGTGTGTGTGAGTTCGCGCATGTTCGACGTACATCAGTGCATGTGAATGTGTGTGTGTGTGTGTGTGTGTGTGTGTGTGTGTGTGTGTGTGTGTGTGTGTGTGCGTGCTGCGTGCGTGTGTGTGTGTGTGTGTGTTCGCGCATGTTCTAAGTGCGTTAATGTGTGTGAATGTATCTATGTGCGTGTTTGTGTGTGTGTGTGTGTGTGTGTGTGTGTGTGTGTGTGTGTGTGTGTGTGTGTTGTGTGTGTGTGTGTGTGTGTGTGTGTGTGAGAGAGAGAGAGAGAGAGTTTGTGCATGTTGGACGTGCATCATTGCGTGTGAGTGTATGTATGTATGTGTGTGTGTGTGTGTGTGTGTGTGTGTGTGTGTGTGTGTGTGTATGCGTGTGTGTACGTGTGTGTGTACATGTGTGTGTATGCTTTAAGTTTCTCAGATGAAAATAGATGTATCTTTCAAAGAACGTACTTTCTGATGTGTGTTGTGTGTGTGTGTGTGTGTGTGTTTGTGTGTTGTTGTGTGTGTGTGTGCGCGTCGGTGTGTGCATGCGTGCGTGCGTTCGTGTGTATCGAAATGGGACATCAGTAATAGGAGAAATTTATCATCACGGCGAAATGGGATTCTGGGGCATCAGAAAATGGCGAAATGGCAAAGAGGCGAAAGTAGGAAATGGCGAATGGTGATGTCTTCCCCCCAGCAGCCCAGCTCTGTAGCAGTTTAGTAGCGCTTTGAGTCCTGCAAAGTGAAAATATTATTGGGGAAATTGCTGCTGGGACGGTCGATATCTTGACGATCATTGCAGCTAATGATAGCAGTAGCAATGATCATAATTATTATATTATATATGTATGTGTACTGTGCTAATAATTGGCTTTGTGGACAGTCTGCCCAGTCCCTGTACGGTTCAGACCATCAGGGTGTGTGAAGACTTTAATTAATAACTGTGATTGCTTTCTAAACAACTGCTTGTTGGTTGACTTAATTGAAGTCGCTTCGGTTTTGGTCAGCGGTTGGTTGTGACGATAAAGAGAGAGAGAGAGAGAGAGGAGAGAGAGAGAGAGAGAGAGAGAGAGAGAGAGAGAGAGAGAGAGAGAGAGAGAGTGTGTGTGTGTGTGTAATGGTGATCGTAAACAGTTTTACTCCTCTCTCTTTCTGTCTGTCTGTCTGTCTGTCTCTTTGTCTGTCTGTCTGTGTCTCTCTCGATCTCTCTGTCTCTGTCTCTCTGCCTCTCTTTTCTCTCTCTTTCCCTCTCTTCTTCTTTGTCTCTCTCTGCCCTCTCTCTGTCTGTCTCAATCAACAAACGCCCAAACAACAAAACAAAACAGACAAAATAACAAAACAAAAACAAAACAACAGAAATGTCTATTGAAATCTGGAAAACCATATGTGTGTTTGTGTGTGTATTATTTATGTTTATTAGTGTGTGGTGTGTGTGTGTTGTGTGTGTGTGTGTGTGTGTGTGTGTGTGTGTGTGTACGTGTGTGTGTGTGTGTGTGTGTGTGTCGTGTGTGTGTGTGTGGTCTTTGATTTAATGTCTATTCACTATAGTGATTTTAGACAACAACAACAAAAAAACAAAAACAAAACAAAAACAAAAAACCACTTGGAAATGGTTAATCTTCAGGAAAAAGAAATGGACCAGAAAAACAAGACAAGAAAGAAAAATTCACAAATGACGTTATCATAATTAACGATTGAAACAGTAAAATTAGCTAACCATAACACTGAACATGAGAAGTAACGGCGCGTTAAAGATAATTCGCTATAGGACTTTTTGACAGGCTAACAAAAATTCGATATGTTAAGGATGGTGAGGCAAATATGTCAGAAACTGTCTTCGTTGATAACGTAGGTATATGTCGTTTTACCCGAACGCATGAAAGAATATGACTATGTGTTATCTTCTTTCCACACAGGCACACTACATTTCTGGTGTATTTTGTTTTGAATGCATCAAGTTTCCACCTATACATAAGGGATTGTATACTTCTGCTGGCAGGGAACCGCTTAGGTGTTTTGCTAATTTCAAAATTCATGTAACATTTTTCATACTTTTTCTGTTTATCTTGAAACTGCTTCCATACGTAGGCGGCCACTAAAGTATACTTAGTATAACACTCAT
>JAPXFY010000021.1:27162348-27164848 GCA_030674185.1 Monoplex corrugatus
CGGACCCCACCCAACCACCCTACCAGTAACCCATACATAATATTGTACACAAGTACAGAGTTCTCTCTCAGTTGTTGCCCCTAACAAAGATAACACCATCGTTGAGAGCTGACGAAGCCCTAGAGTCTAGTTTGTAGACGGTATGTCTGTCATCTCGTGAAAATTAAGCCGTCAACACGTTGGAAATTAAACAAGCTGGTCCGCGCATCTCGCTTATCTCTCTCTAGCTCTATCATTAAGTCGACGCTGAGTGAAAAAGCACGGAGAAGTTGAAATTGGCGTAGTCTGCATGTTTTTAGCGCATTAGTTGCTGTTGCTGCTTTTTTTTTTTCGCCCTTCTTTCGTTCGCCTTCGTCATGGTCAAGTCCGTAGCTGATCATGAATATCGCCGGTTTTTTTTATTTATTTATTTTTTTTTTTAATATTCCCTGCACTTAGTGTCGGGAAGAAGAAGAAGAAAAAAAGAAGAAGAAGAAAGCATTATCATTGACGACGAAGACGACGAAGATGGCGACGAAGAAGAAGAAGAAGAAGAAAAAGCATTATCACTGACGACAACGACGACGACGACGATGACGAAGAAGAAGAAGCGACGACGAAGAAAAAGAAGCAGAAGCAGAGGAAAAAGAAGAAGAAGAAAAAGAAAAAGAAAAAAAGAAAAGAGAAAAAAAAGAAGAAGAAAGCATTATCGTTGACGACGACGACGAAGAAGAGGAAGCGACGACGAAGAAGAAGCAGAAGAAGAAGAAGAAGAAGGAGGAGAAGGAGGAGAAGAAGGAGAAGGAGAAGGAGAAGGAGGAGAAGAAGAAGAAGAAAAAGAAAAAGAAAATGAAAAAGAAGAAGAAGAAGAAAAAAAAAGAAGAAGAAGAAGAAGAAGGCGTTATCATTATGTGTCAGGATTATTCTGTGTTTAGACAGACAACGGCAAAGCTTATTCTTCATGGGGGGAAGGCAAGGAGAGAGAGAGAGAGAGAGTTTGAAATGAAGTTTTAAAAGTTTTAACTTCAGATATTGATTGGGCAAAATTGAAGAGTAGGAGGATGAAAGGATTGGGAAGGATCAGATTAAAGAGGTAAAGAAGGTGGGACGCAAAGAGGGAGAGAGAGAGAGAGAGAGAGAGAGAGAGAGAGAGAGAGAGAGAGAGAGGAGAGAGAGAGAGAGAGAGAGAGAGAGAGAGAGAGAGGGGGGGGGGAGAGAACTGCGTGATGATGAAGAACCAAAAACATCGTGTCTCACCAAAACTCAGTGTAAGCAAAGCATGTGAGTTTTGCAAAATTAAAACTGGTTAAAACTTTTTAAACATTTGCAGTTGATGGACGAAATTGAAGAGGTGGTTGGAAGGCGAAAGGATGAGAAGAAGGGGGAAAATTAGGAGGAGGAGGAGGAGGAGGATATAAAAGAAAACCAAGAAGAAAAGCCCTCAGTTATTCTTACTTGTGAAAATCCTGTGGTCAAAACATTTACAATTGAAAAACGAAATTGAAACATCGGAGGATGTGATTGTGAAGGAAAAATCAGACAGAAAAGGATGGGGAAGAGGGATATATATATATATATATGTATATTTGTGTACACACACACACACACACACACACACACACACACACACACACACACACACACATACACACACACACACACACACACACACACACACACACACACACACATATATATATATATATATACAGAGAGAGAGAGAGAAATAGAGAGAGAGAGAGAGAGAGAGAGGGAGAGAGAGAGAGAGAGAGAGAGAGAGAGAGAGAGAGAGAGAGAGAGAGAGAGAGAGAGAGAGAATGATGATGATGATGATGGTGGTGGTGGTGGTGATGGTGAAGATGTAAAGTAAGAAACACGGGGTTTCTTTTTGTCAAGATCCATTTGTAATAAATAAAGCATTCCAGTTTACAAAGCTGGTTAAGAGGCTCAGCATTAGCAACTGATGGATGAAATTGAAGAGCAGGAAGACGAATGACGACAAAGAGTCACGGAAAAGAAAAAGATGACTATGAAAAGAGCGAGGAGGAGAATTAAAAACCCATTCTGTAGCGTTATTCTTACATGACAAAAGCCTTGTTGCGATGATTCGGAAATTGCCAAAATATTTTGGTCAATTAACGATTGAAGAACGAAAACTGAAGAGTAGGCCAGGAGGATGAAAAGGATTGAGGGAAAGCAGATGGAGGAGGAAAAGAAGCAGGAGTGAGGATGATTAAAACTGGGAGAGAAAGAAGAGAAGCATTATCATGACCTGTCAGGACACTGAATAAAGCGCGGGGGAGCAAATTTGAAATTGACGTTGTAAAAGTTTTGGCTTTGACGGTTGATGGACGGAATTGACGACTGGAGGGTTGAGAAGATGCAGATCGAGGAGTAGAAAAGAAGAGAATAAGGTGGAGAGAAAGATGGAAGTTAAAAAAAAAGAAAAGAACTAGCATTATCATCATGACACTGAATAAAGCGTGGAAGCAAATTTTAAATTGACATGACATTTTTTTTT
>JAPXFY010000021.1:27177348-27182348 GCA_030674185.1 Monoplex corrugatus
TTGAACATTTGTGTGGTGTGTGTGTGTGTGTGTGTGTGTGTGTGTGTGTGTGTGTGTGTGTGTGTGTGTGTGTGTGTGTTGTGTGTGTGTGTGTATGTGAGAGAGAGAGAGAGAGAGAGAGAGAAAGAAAGAAAAAGAAAGAAAGAGAGAGAGAGAGAGAGAGAGAGAGAGAGAGAGAGAGAGAGAGAGAGAGAGAGAGAGAGGCATGCCCTCCTCCGCTCTTCAAGGAAGAAGCAAGTCATCGTTTCATTATGCAGACGGAAGGAAAGAGAAAATGATTTCCGTTCAGCAGAAAGGATGACAAGGCGTTTAAAAACGGAAACATGAAGGAAGGGGAATATTATGGGGAGGGGGAGAGGTGGAGGGTTAGGAAGGGACCACAGAACTAAGGGAGCTGTAATTCTCTGGAAGGAACTGAAGGAGGTTGGAAGGAAGGAAGGCAGAAAGGAAGGAAGGAAAGAAGAATGGATGGAGACTTCAGACTTCGATTCAAAATGCTCCTGTTGAAGGCGTGCTTACAATAATTTGTGCAAAAAGGATATATAAATCGCCAGAACAAAACATATTTACATTTAACGAGAAAAGAAGAGAAGACAAGACAAAAAGAGAAGAGAGGAGAGAAGAGAGGAGAGAAGAGAGGAGAGAAGAGGGGAGAGAAGAGAAGACAGAAGAGAGGAGAAGAGAAGAGAAGGAGAGAGGAGAGAAGAGAGGAGAGAAGAGAGGAGAAGAAGAGAGGACAAAGAAGAGAAGACGAGAAGAAAGGAGTGAGAGAGAAGAGAAGAGAAGAGAAGAAGAAAGAAGAGAAGACAAGAAGAAGAGAGAAGAAAGACAAGAAAGAAGAGAGAAAGAGAAACAAGACAGAGAGAGAGAAGACAAGACAAGAAGAGAGGAGAGAGAAAGACAAGACAAGAAGAGAGAGGAGGAGAGAGAGAAGACAAGACAAGAAGAGAGGAGGAGAGAGAGAAGACAAGACAAGAAGAGAGGAGAGGAGAGAAGAAAGACAAGAAGAGAGGAGAGGAGAGAAGACAGAGACAAGAAGAGAGGAGAGGAGAGAAGACAAGACAAGACAAGAAGAGAGAAGAGAAGAGAAGACAAGACAAGAAGAGAGGAGAGGAGAGAAGACAAGACAAGAAGAGAGAAGAGAAGAGAAGACAAGACAAGAAGAGAGAAGAGAAGAGAAGACAAGACAAGAAGAGAGGAGAGGAGAAGAGAAGAGAAGACAAGACAAGAAGAGAGAAGAGAAGAGAAGACAAGACAAGAAGAGAGAAGAGAAGAGAAGACAAGACAAGAAGAGAGGAGAGGAGAAGAGAAGAGAAGACAAGACAAGAAGAGAGAGAGGAGAAGAGAAGAGAAGACAAGACAAGAAGAGAGGAGAGAGAGAAGAGAAGAGAAGAGAAGAGAAGAGAAGAGAAGACAAGATAGACAGATAGACAGATAGACAGATAGATAGACAGATAGATAGATAGACAGATAGATAGATACATACATACATACATACATACATAGGTAGATAGATAGACAGATGGAGAAAGAGCGACGGAGAGAGAGAAGGATAGAGAGAGAGGAGTGAAAGGGAAGAGAGAGAGAGAGGGGGGGGGAAGTGAGAGACAGAGCGAGAGAGAGAGAGAGACAGACAGACAGACAGAGCGAACGACAGAGCGAGAGAGAGAGAGAGAGACAGACAGAGCGAGAGAGAGAGAGAGACAGACAGACAGAGACAGAGAGAGACAGAGCGAGAGAGAGAGAGAGACAGACAGACAGAGAGAGAGACAGAGAGAGAGAGAGAGACAGAGAGAGACAGAGAGAGAGAGAAGAGGTAGAGAGAGAAACAGACAGACAGAGACAGAGACAGAGAGAGAGACAGACAGACAGAGAGACAGAGACAGAGAGAGCGAACGACAGAGAGAGCGAACGACAGAGCGAGAGAGAGAGAGAGAGAGAGAGAGAGAGAGAGAGAGAGAGAGAGAGAGAGAGAGAGAGAGAGAGAGAGAGAGAGAGAGAGCGTGGGCGTAGGTAGAAGAACTGGAAAGGCGATGCGCGTGACACGGGAACACGCGCTTCTGGCATGCACGTGCCTTTGGACAACAAGACGCAACAGGCTGCGGTGCCTGGACGCCTGGAAGCCATCAGCCTGGCGGGAAGAATGGAAAATCCGGATGCCTTTGACTTTCTGAAGAACTTGGAGCAGAAGAAAAATCAGAAGCTGCAGGTGACGGAGATGGAAATAACCTGGCGGGAATAAAGTTGAAAATCCGGATCTTTGACTTGAGGATCTTGGAGGGATGAAGAAGAAAGAAGCAGAGAGAGAGAACGGAAAAGAAAATCGGTGACTATATAGAGTTTGAAAACGATAGGAGGAGGTGGTGGGGATGAGAGGGAGAAAAGAGAGAGAGAGAGAGAGAGAGAGGAGATGAGAGAGAGAGAGGGAGAGAACGGAGAGAGAGAGAGTATGAGAGTTAGAGAGAGAGTGGTTGAGGGACGGGAAGGGAGAGCAGCGAACACGAAATTTATTTATATGTTTATTAGTCTCGTTTCCACTGGACGAACCATTGAAGTTTCAGTCTTTTCTCTAATTTGTATGTTTGTTTATTGTGCTATATCACGCTAGACAAAGGCCAGTTGGCCGAAAATTTGCGCCTGTCTTGTCTGGTTATATTGAATACGCGTTCTGATTCTATTTTCGTGTTTTTCTGGTTCTTATTAGATGAGGCCAACAATCCCTTACAATAAGGGTTACAACAGTTTTACAAACGCACAAAGACTAGGTAACCGCAATACAGCAAATATCAGACAGATATAGGCAGACGTCGTATTGAAACCACCATCGTTAAAAAAAAAAAGCTTGCATCATGCCTTAATTAATACTGAATAAACACACACACGTAAGGGCATTCAGCACATTTAACTTTCAAATCATTCACATACATGCAATCATCCCCCCCCCCCCCCAATCCAGCTGTATCATTAGACAACACAGCAATTTAGCCAGGTAGACCACGCAGTAACTTACGCCGTTTACACAATAATTATTGAAATATATGAATTTACCATAGTTGAAAATGACGTCTTCATTTCATCTGGTAAACAGTTTAGCTATCTAATGTGAAGCAGTATAGACTAATGAAGGGGGAGGAGAGAGAGAGAGAGAGAGAGAGAGAGAGAGAGAGGAGAGAGAGAGAGAGAGAGAGAGAGAGAGAGAGAGAGCAATGACAATGACAATGACAATGACGCTTTATTTTCCAACGGTAAAAGTTATTGGCTAGAAGCCATTTTTCAAACTTGTCGTTGCTATTCTATACACATGACATTTGTTTACAGTAACAAGTACAGCTTAAGGAAGATGAGAGAGAGAGAGGAGAGAGAGAGAGGAGAGAGAGAGAGAGAGAGGAGAGAGAGAGAGAGATGACGAAGACAATGACAATGAGCATATCAGACGGTAAAGAAGTTATTGGCTAGAAGCCATTTTTCAAACTTGCCGTTGCTATTCTATACACATGACATTTGTTTACAGTAACAAGTACAGCTTAAGGAAGATGAAGAGAGAGAGAGAGAGAGGAGGAGAGAGAGAGTAGAAGGAGAGAGAGAGAGAGAGAGAGACAGAGAGAGAGAGAGAGAGAGAGAGGAGAGGAGAGAGAGAGAGAGAGAGAGAGAGGAGAGAGAGAGAGAGAGAGAACACCTGTTCATTTGTATTCTGCCAATGGCCTTTACGAATTGGTTAAACATAAACCGAGTAGGTAAGTACTTAGGTGCGGGAAAATGAATACGTCCACTTTTCCCCCTTAAGACCGATCAAGTGAGTGACTGCAGTATATGTACATGTAACAAGACAGATAATGGTTGTCATTTTTGTGTGTGACTTGCATGCTTTATATAGTCAATCACTTCAGCTACAAGTGATCTCCCTGCGTGGTCTATCCCAGAAAGAGACAAATAGCACAATTTTTAATTGTCCCCCTTTCTTTGACACCATCAGAGGAGAGGAGAGAGAGAGAGAGAGAGAGAGAGAGAGAGAGAGAGAGAGAGAGAGAGAGAGAGAGAGAGAGGGGGGGGGAAGGGGAAGAGGGGCAGTGGCTTTTTCTGTTTTCCAAATATGCCGTGGATCCTTATGAAGTGGTTACACTAAAATATAAATATAAGTACACACACACACACTCATTCACGCACAGAAATACACACGCACACGGGGAGGGAGGATAACAGTATTTTAAGGCTTAGTACACGCGCGCGCACACCACACACACACACACAGGCAACACACACACACACACACCACGCACCACCACCACCAGCACCACACACACACACACACACACACACACACACACACACCACACACACACACACACACACGTTGAGGCGGGATAACAGTATTTTAAGGCTTCTTTTAGATTTTTTTTGGGGGGGGATGGAGGGATGTTCGTTCCTCTCCCCCCCCCCCCCCCACCAATCTAACAATGTTAGACCACATTCTGCTGTTTTGTGTTGGCTTGGGGAGAAAAAGTCTTATAATTATATCGGCAGCTTTCACTTGGGGACCTTCAGGTGGATTGTGTTCTGTTGTACTTGTCGGTCTTAAGGACAGATCCTACAGTTAAGGACCCCGACAGACGTAGCCACTTGTTAACAACATTGTATTTGATGGACAGAAGCTCAGAGACTCGTCTAGGTTCGAATTTTATGAAGGATGGATACATCTTGTTAAAGAAAACAAAACAAAACAAAACTTAAAACCCAGAACAAAACAAAAATTGAGACACAAATTAAAAAGAAGAGTCAAACTTAAAGATGAGAACGAACAAACAAACAAACAACCCCCTACCCCCCCCCACCACCCAAAAAAAAAAAAAAAAAAAAGACAGAAAGAAAGAAAAGAATAAAGTGTCAACAACCGCCGTCATAGCATTCGGAGAACAGTGCAAAAAGGGGAGGTGACTCCCTTAAGGAGGTAGGTGGTTATGTAGAGTTACCGTCCGTGGCTAGTGTTTTTTTTTGGGGGGGGG
>JAPXFY010000021.1:27187348-27199848 GCA_030674185.1 Monoplex corrugatus
TTTTAGCACGGTATTCCAGCGCGTTTCATGCCCTTGAGTTTTTCTTCCCCCTTGGGGATGTCGGGGGCTCTTTTAGTATAAAAGTATCCCCACCTGGAAATTCTGTGCTTGAAATTTCTTCTTTTCTTTCACTCTCTTTGTTTCTGCCTTGTTCCTTTGCTTTCTGTCATTTCTTCCTAATCATTTTTCTGCCTTGCTGGTCCATTATTCATCTGTATGTGTTCGATAAAGACTTACGTACATTTTCCTAGGATTTGTAATTGGGTACATGTATTGATTGCATTTTTTGGCTCTATAGAAATGAGATATGCGGAAGCAATTTTAGGTAATTTATGCCTGTTTTTATGTATGTTTCAATGTCTTTAATTATGTTTAAATTTGTATTCAGGTATGTATTTTAAATCCTCTTGATAAATTGGACGGAGTGGTCAACGCTAGGGGCCTCTGTAGTTTAAATTTGTTTTCAGGTATGTTTTTTTTTAAATCCCCCTGTGCGATAAATTGGACGGAGTGGTCAATGCCAACATTATCAGTATATAGTCCTGATATGGCTCTACGAAGTCGGCTGGGCTTTAAACGAAAATAACAGCATGAGTATATCAGTTCATCTTCTACTGTTTGTCGCGCCTGCTATTTTTGGATCTTCCTTTATCGCGTCTGCGTGCTAGTGTCCAGTGAAGGGCAGTCCGGGTGATGTTATTTTTCACTGTTCGGACGATGTGCCTAGCCATGTCCCATCGTCTCTTCATGATGGTGATATCCATACTCTATGGATTCGTCTAGGGCTAGTCTCAGGCTTTTCCCACCCACCCCAGCCCCAGTCTTAACCATGAACAATGGTGTGGAACAGTGGGAACGGAAAGACATAAATATTTTCTATATGTCGTTGGTTGGGAAAGCTGGAGGGAAAGGAGCACCAGGTAGACCAAGGGAAAAGGACATTGGACGGACTTGCAGAGTGGCTGAGGACAGAGAGGGTGGAAAATGTGCTTGCGGCAAAAAGGGATAGATGCGTATGGAGGGCCATGATCGCCAACGCCATGTGGCAGGGTACATGATGATGTCATTGTTTCTGGGTTAGTATTTTGTTTCTTCGAATGTGGAACCAGAGCCTGACCCTATCAGTCAGCGAAATTTGTAAGTTTGAATAACTGTGATTGATTTATCGTTATTTTGGTTGACAGTGGCCAGATATGCTGTGAAAATGTTTCAGTAGGATTTTTGCCAGATAATGGGTCATGGGTTGGGATGGCTGAGAAGTCTGGACCGTATAATTTTTGACAGTTTTATATCCGTATTCATGAATCATATTCATTACACAAGTTGTGGGGCGAAAACGTCGGAAAAGGGAGATTTTCAGTGTGGTTTTACTTTGTAGCGTCTACCTACCGTTATGGAAACCTCTCGCTGTTTGTCTCTCTCTCTCTCTCTCTCCTCTTCTTTTCCTCCTCCTTCTCTCAATCTCTCTCTTCTCTTCATCTCTCTTCTGTCTTCTTCTGTGTCTGTCTGTCTCTGTCTGTCTCTATCTCTGTCTCTCTCTTTCTCTCTCTCTCGTGTGAGTGTGTGTGTGCTCATGCAAGCGTGTGTGTTTGTTTCGTTCGTTCGTTCGTTCATTCGTGTCTGGTACCTAAAGTTTTTTTGTTTTTTTTTGTTTGTTAACCGGCTTCTGTTTGTCTTTGGCTCTTGTTTCGTCTCTTGTCGGTATGTGTGTACATACATATGTCATGTTGTGTGCTTTTGTCGAGCCGTTTCGGGGGGCTCGTGTTTTGTTTGTTTGTTTGTGTTTATCTTTAGCTTCAAGTCTTTCTTGTGTGTGTGTGTGTGTGTCTGTCTGTCTGTCTGTCTGTTGTGTATGGCTGTTTTCCGCTTTCTTCCTTCCTTCGTTTGTTTAGTTTAGCGTCCTTTCCGAAAGTTCTTCTCTCTCTGTCTCCCCTGCCCCCTTTTCCTCTCTTCAACGCGCCCCCCCCCCCCCCCCCGCTTATTTTTTTTGGGGGGGGTTGGGGGTCCCTTCTTTTTTTTTTCTCTACGCAAGTTTTGCCTTCTGCTTTCCATTGTGTTTTTTTTTCCTTACCCTCTTACTCTATGTCTGAGACGATCATAGCATTTATAGGTAATATAGTTTCATCTTGTAAGTGAAATGGCTGAATCGAAGACATGTTGTTGTTATGTAAGTAGATATTAATCATGTAATGTATTCTTAACACTCACTCACGCACGCACGCACGCGCACGCATACACACACACACAGACACCCACACACACAACACACACACACACACACACACACACATACACCCACACACACACACACACACACACACACACACACAGACACACACACACACACACACAACACACACACACACACACACACACACACACACACACACACACACACACACACACACAACACACACACACATACACACACACACACACACACACACACACACACACACACACACACACACACACACGCTTATACGTGGACATATTCGAATATTGTTGTGCGTACACTTCCATGTATTCATGATCAAATGTCTTACTTCTTGTTTGTTTGTCTGGTTACGGTTTTTTCTTTTGTTGTTTTTGTTTTTTGTGTGTTTTTTGTTTGTTTGTTTTGGTTTTTTTCATTTAAATTCAATTCTTTTCCAGTGTCGTTTTTTTCTTAGGTTTAGTATAAGTACATTTGCAACGCAGGTATTTATTAAATTGGAGTTTGATTTAGAGGGATTCGTGCACTCGGACAATTCCACATTCGCTCCACCAAATCTGTCAGTAAAGTATCTGGCAGACTCGCTGAGCCTGCGCAAAACCCTGTATGTCATCGGATGGCAGAGATATTGAAACAAACAGGACTGAACGACCCCACCACCACCAGCTTGACCACGATGGTTTGAAACAGTAACCTTAGAACAGAATCCGGAAACCTTGGGCATCTCACACACACACACACACACACACACACACACACACACACACACACACACACACACACACACACACACACACACACACACACACACACACACACACACACACACACACACACACACACACACACACATACACACACACACAACACACCCCACACACACACACACAACCACACACACAACAACACACACACACACACACACACCACACCACACACACAGAGCTACACCACACACACCACCACCACCACACCACACACACACACACACACACACACACACACACACACACCACACCCACACACACACAACCACACACACACACACACACACACACACACACACAACACACCACACACCACACACACAAACAACCAACACACCACACACACACCACACACACACACACACACACACAACAACACACACACACAACACACACACAACACACAACACACACACACCACACACGACGCACGAAAGAGGAGGGATAAAAGAAGTCGGTGCAAAAACTGGTTGCAAGACCCAAAATTAATTTTGCCCGATGGCAGAGAGATCTTAGTGGAAAATAACAAGCGACAGTGAGCCTGCCAGAAATAGCCTTCACTGTCAACGTTGGCGTTAGTAGCTGCTGGGCCATAGAACTCACGCTCACGTCTCACGCCTCACGTCTCATGCTTCACGCATCATGCTTCACGCCTCACGTGTGAATAGAAAAGTGAACAGACGAGGTCTGTCTTGTCTTGCGCGGGGGCCATACAACTCCACACACGCTTCAGCTCACCTTCATGGTTTATGGTTCACGCGTGAGCGGAGAAGTGGGACTGTCCACTTTTTTTCGATGCGTGAAGTTCTTGGTAACCATTGGCCATTTTAATTCTCCTCACATGCAGGATGGATGACTACAAAGAAAAATTGATCTAGTTGGTCTGGGCAAGTCTCCTCTGGAATTAGCGTGTGCTTGATTACAAGGACAAAACAAAAAAAAAAAAAAAAAAAACCCCACAAGTTTGGGAAGACTTGGCGAAGATTCTGAACGAACCCAAAGTTAAAGAGATGATGGAATGTACGGTGGAATTCTCCTCGTGCACCATAATTATGCTTTGTCTCTTTCGCTTCCTCCTCCTGAGCAAGAGCAAAATCAGGAGGGCTTCTTCGTCAGAAAAAGAAACAAACCACGAATAATATTGTCTCAGATCAGTTGAACTAAACAGCACTGTATTCAGGCACCGTCAACACAAAACAGACGCGTGAGCAGTGAGGCTTGAGCTCCTGTGGCCCAGTGCATGAAATGTGAGGCGTGAAGCATGAGGCGCGAGACTCAGACGTGAGGCATGAGTTTCTATGGCCTAGCAGCCTTAGTTCAGTTGGTAAGACGTCGACCTTTTCTAATCGGGGGAATTCTGGGTTCAATCCTGCCTGTTTACCTCCCGCCTGGTGGGTAAGGGGTGAGAGATTTTTCCGATCTTTTTCCAGGTCAGCATGTGTGGGCAGATCTGTTTAGTGCCCAAACCCCGCGTTTGTATCATGTATACGTACGCAGAAGACCGATGATGAATGTGTTACGGGATGATTTTTTTTTATGTCACAGGAAGAATTTTTTTGGGTGTCGTTCTAGATTTGGGGATGTTTACGTGGAATTACCTTTCTGTATAATTATATATAGAAATCTTACACAACAACAAGGAAGGAGAGAGACGAACAGAAGCGCACTAAGCATTCAAGACTAGCAGTAACTTTCAAAAGCAGTCCACACATAACTTTACAAGTCAGTATAGTTTCTAGAATTAAGCGTAATCTGTGGTGATACATGTGAAAGGTCCTGTAAAGTCATGCGAATCTCTGATGGGTTGGGGAATCATGAAAACATCCAGCAGGCCCGCCTACAGAAGATGGGAGTATGCAGACTGTGCAGCAACATACCTCCTGCATAGTGTGGGCGAAAACTACCGTGTATTGTCGCATCCGAGACAATTTTGGAACGCGTAACGAACAAAAGGTGGAGGGAAAGAGAGCACCAGGTAGACCCAGGGAGAGAATGCTGGACGGACTTGCAGAGTGGCTGGGGATGAGGAGGGTGGGGGAGATGCTAGGGGCAACGAGAGATAGAGATAGATGGATGGAAGTCCATGATCGCCAACGCCATGCGGCAGGGCATCTGATGATGATGATGATGATAATGATGAACGAACAAAAGCAAAGCAAGATAATCAAGCAAGCAAGCAGGCAGGCAGGCAAGGCAAGCAAGCAAGCAAGCAAGCAAGCAAGCAAGCAGGAAAGCAAAGAAACAAACAAATAAACAGGCAAACAGACAAACAGACAGGCAGACAACAGCAGCACAAACAAAACAAAAGCAAAACAACACACACACACACACACACACACACACACACACACACACACACACACACACACACACACACACACACACACACACACACCACACACACACACACACACACACACACACACACACACACACACACACACACACACACACACACACACACACACCACACACACACACACACACACACACACACACACACACACACACACACACACACACACCACACACACACACCACACACACCACTCACACTCACTCACCACACACACACACACACAGTACCACACACACAACACACACAACGTACACCACACAACACACACACACGTACACACACCAACGCACACACACACACACACACACACGTACACACACACACACACACACACACACGTACACACACACACACACACACACACACACACACACACACGTACACACACACGTACACACACAAAAACACACACACTCACACACACACACTCTCTCTCTCTCTCTCTCTCTCTCACACACACACACACACACACACACACACACACACACACACACGTACACGTACACATACACACACACACACACACACACACACACACACACACACACACACACACACACACACCACACACAATAGGCATGCCAGAAATAAACTTCCCCCTTCACGCCTGATCTTCTTCTTCTTCTTCTTCTTCTTGTTCTTCTTTCCAGTGCTAGACAGGTATTTCCACAATTGTTGTTTTTGCCTCCAGTTTTTCATCAGGTCCAGAGAATTGTGTTGGTGCTATTTATACACAACATGACTGATCCCTCTCAAGGCTTTTTAACGCCCCTCCATAGGTGGTGTGTTTTGCTGGAAACGCTGGTAACGCTGCAAAACAACCTCATTCTAAAACGTGTTAGGAAGATAGATGGACGGAACGCTTGGGACCCCCACCCCCCACCCTACCCTACCCCACCCCATCCCATCCCACCCACACTTCCACCCACACCCCATTTCCACTCGCACCAGGAGAAAAAAGAAAAAACAAAAAAACGTGCAAAGCTTGAAGACAAAGATTAATTTTGTCCCCATGTGGCTTGGGGTGCAATGGGACTCGGTTGTTGTTTAACCCTTTCGACTCCCATACCCTGTCCACCAGCATCATCCTGCATTTGTCAACCTTATTAGCAAAGAAGAAAAAAAAACTTAACCCTTTAGACTCCCTCACCCTATCTTATAATCTACCAGCTTTCCTCCTCCTGCCAGGAGGAAGCTGGTGGGATAGGGTGGGGGGCGTCAAATAGGTTAAAGTTTTGCAGTTGATGGATAGATCTATAGGGTGCGGGGGAGGAGTCAAAGAGTTAAGCGAGAAGTTCCCGTGGTGGAAAATAACCAGACGTGCCAGACACAGACCTCCTGCTCACCCCAGTCCGCCCCCCACCCCCCACCCCCGACACTTCCAACCCCCCCCCCCCCACACACACACCCATCCATATCCCTGGTACAAGCGTGACGACCCGTTCTTCTTAATTAGCCACCCGCATGGCAAAACAGCAACAGCCGCGATCAGCTTCCCCTGCCCCCTCCATTTTCAGCCACCCCTTTTAAAAAAAAAAAGCTAACTAAGCGGGGTGGGGGTGGGGGTGGGGGTGGGGGTGGGTGTGGGGGTGGGGGTTGGCATCTTGCATCATGTTCACCCCCTTACCTCACTCACCCCCTTTATGCTATGGTGAGTTGCTTGTCACTTTGTCTTTGCTTGCTTGTTTTTGCCTGTGCTGGTGTGTGTGTGGTCTTGTCCTTTGTGTCTGTGTCTGTTGTCTGTTGTATTTTCTTTTGTCTCTCTCTTTCTGTGTATCTGTCTCTCTGTCCCTCTCTGTCCTCTCTTCTTTTCTCTTCTTTCTCCTGTTCTTTTCCTGTCTCTCTGTCTTCTGTTTCTGTCTTTTGTGTCTGTATCTGGTCTGTCTGTTCTGTCTGTTTCTCAGTTCTTTTTGTCTGTCGTCTTTTTTTCTTTGACCTCTCAACATTGTCGAAATCATTGTTTGTAATTGTTTGTATTTTGTTGTACTTTTGGTACGCACTGGTCCACTTTCTTATTTCTTTGTTTACAATTTTTGTATGATAGCCTTTGTAGTGTACTTTTTCTTATGATTGATTATTGGGTCCATGTATTGAGTGCATTTTTGGCTCTAGGGGGGGGGGGGGGGGGGGGGGGGGGGGGGGGGGGGGGAGATATGCGAAAGCAATCTTATGTAATTTATGCCTGTTTTTAATGTATGTTTTATTGCCCTTAGGTATGCTTAAATTTGTATTCAGGTGTGTTTTTTAAATCCCCCGTGCGATAAAATTGGACGGAGTGGTCAACGCCAGGGACACGTCCTTAGATTATGTGCGTGAATGCATTGACATGTGTTCTTAATTTTCTTTTCTTTTCGTTTTTCCTGTTGAAGTTTTGTATGTTTTGAAGCGGTTATAGCCCTGATATGATGACTCTACGCAGTCGGCTGGGCTTTAAACAACAATAACAATAACAATAACAATAACAATAACAATCCGTAGCAAAAGTTGTGTATAAAGCAAGACGCAAGACAACGATTCATTTTGTCCCTGTGGTGGGTTGTGCCAAAGAGAATAATACTATTGCCTACTGTGTGTGGTTGTACGTACGGCAGGGGACTGTTGTTGTGCAAAAAGGGAACATTCTCCAGTGGGTAGGATTGGCAGAAGGGGAAGCAAACTCCTCTCTAGCTCTCCTCACTCTCTCCCAACACCATCCCCTAAGATGTCTGTGCCTGTACCCCTCATAGCAAGCGTGACGACCCGTTCTTCTTAATTAGCCACCGGCATGGCACAACGGCAACATCCCCCATCCAGTGTTTCGCAGCCACCCCTAATTTTAAGAAAAAGAAGACAAAGGGGGAAAAAAACCAAAGAGAGAATGAGAGAGAAAGAGAACGAGAGAACGAGAGAGGGAGAGAGAGAGAGAGAGAGAGAGAGAGAGAGAGAGAGAGAGAGAGAGAGAGAGAGAGAGAGAGAGAGAGAGAGAGAGAGAGAGTGCGAAATGCTATATTGTTGTCAGGCTTTTAACCCATTCGCAAGGGTACATGGGGGTAAGGATGGGTACTATGGGGGTAGGGCTTCGCGACATGGCAACCAGATCACGTCATTACGATATTAGATCTATATGCAATTCATGTACATTATCATTGTCTTTTTACAGTCCATGGGACGTGAACGATAGAAATAATTCATGGCAGAGATAATGAATTCTCAGCTGTCATACATCATGTAATGTCACTGCCACTTTCATGATGGATCTGGACATTTCCCTTTGTCGACAGGGTAACACACACACACACACACACACACCACACACACACGCACACACACACACACACACACACCACACACACACACACGAGAGAGAGAGAGAGAGAGAGAGAGAGAGAGAGAGAGAGAGAGAGAGAGAGAGAGAGAGAGAGAGACGCAAACCGATCTGGAGTGGCACCGTTTTCTAATGCATCATGTTCCCATCTGACTAGTGATGCATCTTGTTCTATTTACGGCGCAGGTATTTGACAGCGAGAATAAAACCCAGAAAAGAGTGTGTATCAATGTTTGATTCTGAGATAGACTTCCATTTTGATACACTCTATCAATGTTTGATTCTGAGATGGACTTCCAGTTTGATACACTCTATCAATGTTTGATTCTGAGATGGACTTCCATTTTGATACACTCTATCAATATTTGATTCTGAGATGGACTTCCATTTTGATACACTCTATCAATGTTTGATTCTGAGATGGACTTCCATTTTGATACACTCTATCAATGTTTGATTCTGAGATGGACTTCCATTTTGATACACTCTATCAATGTTTGATTCTAAGATAGACTTCAATTTTCATTTAGGGCTTCAATTTTCATACACTTTATCAACGCTTGATTCTTAGATAGACTTCAGTTTTCATATACTCTATTCACTAGCTATACAGGCTGTTGTCAGTTGCTTTTTCATTAGTGAAAAAATTCAGTGAATGCTTTTGTCTTGAGCAGCTCGGAACCATGTCCTTACATTCTCATCACTTACTGATTCACAGCAACATGCATCACAGCATTATGATTATCATCCTCATCGACATCATCATCATCGCATGGTAAAAACTGTTCAAGCTTACAGTGGCCATTAAGGTGGCGTAGAAAGTGGGACAAAAAAAAAAAAAGAAAAAAGAAAAAAAAAGATGAGCACAAAGGTAACCTCACTGAGTAAGATGATCCTTAAACAAAGAAAAACAAAAACATAAAAACAAAGAAAACAACAACAACAACAACAACAGCAACAACAACAAAAACAGATGCATAGTGAAAATATTCTGCAAGTACATGTTTCAGAATATGTCTGATAGTCTGCATGTTGGAATATTCTGTAATTCTGGAAAAGTCTGTAATATTCTTAATTACTCATGTGTTCATGATGTCGACGATGATAACGTGTTTCATCATCGACTGTTCATCATTATATCAGTTTATATTACAGGTATGTATCTTGTTTTTTTTTTTTTATGAGAGATAAATACAAATTCTGAGTTTATCTGTACCCACTTGCCCGCCATCACCACTCATACCTCCCCACTCCTTGATGAAAAAAAAGGGGACCTTGGCGTCCAGTGCCCCACCACTGGCCAGACAATCATCTCCTAAACTCCAACGCCACAGCCAAGTGGTAGCCATTTGGCCATTGAAAAAAAAGATTAGTTTGGCGTCAGTTATCAAGACACACCTGAGGATGTTGGGTGGGACCCAGAGCAGCAGTGCCTCACTGGCCAGACAATCATCTCCCGACTTCCAACACCACAGCCAAGCGGTAGTGTTTAGTCTAGTGAGAAAGAAAAGTTTGTGTGGGGTCAGTTTTTAGTCAGCGTGATTTTGTGTGTAGTAGTTGTCCTCTGTATACTATTTCAGTTGCAGTAATTTTCTCTCCCCCCCACCCCCTTGTGTCTCTCTTTGTTTGTCTGGCTCAGCGCGTCTCTCTCTCTCTCTCCATCTTTCTTTTCTCTTTCTCTCTCTCTCTCCCCCTCTCTCTCTCTTTTCATCTCTTTTCTCTCTCTAATTCCCTCTCTCTTTTTTGTCTCTCTGTGTGTCTGACTCTCTCTCTCTCTCTTCCCATCCCTCTGTCTTTCTCTGACTCCCCTCTCTCTCTTTTCTCTCTCTCTCTCTCTCTCATTCCCTCCCTCTCTTCTCTCTCACTCCCCTTCCTTCTATCTTCTCTCTCCTTTTCTGTCTGTCTCAAACTAGAAAACATTCAAAACACACGTGTTGTTATTTCTTTAAAGATAACATATTTCAACCTAAAAGATACCTCGTGAGCGTTGCAAATATGTACGTACTTGGACAGATGCTCTTGCAAAGTTAAGATTAATGGCTTTGTGGATTTAAAAGTAACACCCTGTATGTGTGTCCGTGGCCACGTTCCCAAGCGATAAAGTCGATACAGGCCTACTAGTAACATTATTCCAAGCTCCATGACACGTAGTATTAGTGGTGCATAGTTTCTGATAATGCAACCGATTCACACATCAACGCTCGATTAGAGGAGACGACGATACGTGTTCAGAATTCTGTAACTGCAGACATTCACTCGCAGCACAGGATTTCTTTCCTTTCATTACACACACTTGTAAGGAAATTCGATTAATACGTTGTTTTAGCCCGGACCCACCTGTAAGGTTTGAAAATAAAAATCGGCTAAACAGACACAATGCAGTTGAGTAGGCTGTGCAAAACTTAAAAAAAAAAAGAAAATCATTCAGGTATTCATTAAACTTTACGCTGACGGTGTTAAGAGTTTTTGTGTTGTGAAAAATATACGCCTTGCAGTGTCTCTCCCCCCCCCCCCACTCTCTCTCTCTCTCTGTCTGTCTCTCTCTGTGTCTCTTTCTCTCTCTCTGTCTCTCTGTGACTCTCTGTCTGTCTGTCTCTGTCTCTGTCTCTTTCTCTTTCTTCTCTCTCTCTCTCTCTCCGTGTGTGTGTGTGTCTCTCTCTCTCTCTCTCTCTCTCTCTCTCTCTCTGTGTGTGTGTGTGTGTGTGTGTGTGTGTGTGTGTGTGTCTGTGTGTGTGTGTGTGTGTGTGTGTCTGTCTGTCTGTCTCTTTCTCTCACACGAGAGAGACAAAAAAATCGGCTGACTTCAGTTTCTTTTCTAACCAAATCTCTGCACGAAAGAGAAACAGCAAAAACATAAAGCGGCGGTGGTGAAAACGGTGATAGTTTTTCCCCTTTACTCCGGTTACCTGCCCTGGGGGGATGTTGAAGTGGGAGGGGCATGGAAATGGATTGTTTTCCCCCGTTTTCGGCTCTATTTAAACCATTCTCTCGTGTGGTTTCCTCTCTCTTTGTCTCTGTCTCTGTCTCTCTGTCTCTGTCTCTCTCTCTCTCTCCCCCTCCCTCCCTCTCCCCACTCCTTGTTCACTCTTCGCCCTCTCTCTGTGCGCGCGCGCGCTATACATATTCAAAACAATAGCTTAGTTGATACTATTGCGCCTCTTTTCTCTCTCCCCCCCCCCCTCCCCCTTCCCTTGATGGTTTCTAAAAATGCACGCATTATTCACACACCTTGTTATTAAATCACAATGGAGAATTGAAACACTCAGAGCTTTATTTTCGACTTTTGGCTTTATGAAGAAACACGTCCCCCCCCCCCCACCTCCCAAGAAAAAAGAAAAAACTCTTAAAACAAAAATAAAAAACAAACAAGCAAAAACAGACGAAATCAAGAACAAAGTGAAAACACGAACCAGTGATAACCAAAAAATAAAACCCTCCCCCCAAAACAACAACAACAAACAAACAAACAAACACACAGACACAAACACACAGACACAGACATACACACACACACACATAAACACACACACACACACACACACACACACACACACACACACACACACACACACACACACACACACACACACACGCACACACACACACACACACACAAGCAAGCTGAAAGTAGAATAACATTATCCCTCATCAAATCATTTTTTCTAATATTACACTATCAAAATCACTAGGATAACCATTGCAAGTGAGAGTAACCGACCCTCACAGCTTTGGTGACGAACGCTTTTGCAAGATAAAAGCCATCTAATGTATTCATTAAAGTTCACACGAGCATTGGCGTTTTTGTGTGAAAATAATCGCCTGGGAGAGTGGGAGTGTCTCTCTCTTTCTCTCCTG
>JAPXFY010000021.1:27204848-27214848 GCA_030674185.1 Monoplex corrugatus
AGTTTGCAGCCTCTGTCGCAACGGCCCCTCCTCACTCAGCGCAAAACCCAAAGAGTTGCACGATAGAGAACCCGGCGTTTTTTTTTTTTTATTCCTTAGAGAGAGAGAGAGAGAGAGAGAGAGAGAGAGAGAGAGAGAGAGAGAGAGAGAGAGAGAGTATTCGTTCGTTTTTTCTTTTAACGTCTATTCACATAGACGGCTATGTGCTTTTAGACGGAAAAGGGTGTCTATGGGATGAATGAATCTATGAAATCATGAAGGCATTGTAGAGAGAGAGAGAGTATGTATGTTTGTGTATTTGTGTCTGTGTGTGTGTTTGTCTGTGTGTGAGAGGGTGGGAGGTAGCTTTTAGAGACAAGAGGTAGGCAAAGGAAGGTGGAGGCGGGTTTTGGGGATGGAGGGAAGAGGGAGGGACGTGAGGTCGAACCCAAGAAGGCTGTTGACGGTCGGCAGTGCAAGCGCGTTGCTGTTTTTTTTTTTTGCTTTTTAGTTTTGTCGTTGGTGCAGTGGTGTGTGCCATCTGCTTTTTAACCCTTCTTCGCTCCCCTCCCCCTGCCACCCATCCACCCCCCATCCACCCCCCCACCCCTACCCCTACCCCCCAGTTTCTGTCTTCTGCTGTCTGTTGGTTTGTCGTCTGGCTAGAACGATCAAGAATATGCACGTGCTGCTTTGCGTTCTTGTTGCCTGTCTGTCTTTCTTCTTCGTCTCTTTTCTTCTTTGTTTATCTTTTTCTTACGTGGTATCTTCTGTCTGTCTTTCTTTGTCTGTCCCTTTTTTACCCCACCCTGTCTGTCTCATCTTCTACACCACTTAATGATAGTAATGATCATAGTTGCGTTTATGTAGCGCTTTGCGGTCCATGTCAGAGAATAGTCGTTGCACTTCACAAACGGATGCGAGGCGTGGACAGTCAACAAGCAAAGCCAGAACAAGATTGAGGCAGCCGAGATGTGGTTTCTAAGAAAAATGTTGAGAGTTCCATGGACAGCAACGAAAACAAACGAGACAGTCTTGATGGTGGCAGACACAAGTAGATCATTCATAAGGAAGGTTAGGAAAAGACAGGCAACATTTATAGGCCATTTTATGAGGATGGGGGATTTGGAGCACCTGGTCACATCGGGAAAGCTGGAGGGAAAGAGAGCACCAGGTAGACCCAGGGAGAAAATGCTGGACGGATTTGCAGAGTGGCTGGGGACGAGGAGGGTGGGGGAGATGCTTGGGGCGGCAAGAGATAGAGACAGATGGAAGTTCATAATCGCCAACGCCATGCGGCAGGGCACCTGATGATGATGATGATGACTTCACAAACGAACGAACGAAAAGAAAAGTGTGTGTATGTGTGTGTGTGTGTGTGTGTGTGTGTGTGTGTGTGTGTGTGTGGAGGGGGGGTGTTAGTGGGAAGGGTAAGGTTGCTGTGTCAGTGAATCACTACAGTACAAACTTCTTCATCGTCATCATCATCATCATCATGTGCCCTGCCGCATGGCATCGGCGGTCCATGCACTGTCAGGCAGATACCTGTACACTGTCATCTGCTACAGCAGTCAGATAAGAATGGCTGGCGCTCGACCATTCAATTTGGAGTTTGTTCAAGAGGGACAGTTCCGTATGTGCTTCACTGAAATCTGCCGGCAGTTTCTGTTATGTGTGTGTGAGAGAGAGAGAGAGAGAGAGAGAGAGAGAGAGAGAGAGAGAGAGAGAGAGAGAGAGAGAGAGAGAGAGAGAGAGAGAGAGAGAGAGTGTGTGTGTGTGTGTATGTGAGAGAAAGAGAGAGAGAGAGAGAGAGAGAGAGAGAGAGAGAGTGTGTGTGTGTGTGTGTGTGTGTGTGTGTGTGTGTGTGTGTGTGTGTGTGTGTATGTGTTCCTTTTCTTCTTTTAGGCCTACGTCTTTTACGTCTTTTCTTCTTCTTCTTTCTGTTTTTCTTCAGTCTTTGTCTTTTTTAAAATTTTTATTTTACCTTATTTTAAATTTCTATCCTGTTCTGTCTGTCTGTATGTCTGGGTTGTCTTTGTTTTGTTTTTCTTTGCTTTTTGTTTTGTTGTTGTTGTTTTTTTGTTTTTTTTTTAGTTGCGTTTTCTTTATATTTCGTTGTGGTAATGCGCGGCGAGCCCAAAATGAGTTTGGAGAACAGCTCAATGCAAAGGACGATTTATATCTTTTACCTTTTTTGTCCCCTTCTTTCACCACCTTTCTTCCCTTCCTTCCTTCCTTTCTTTTTTTTTATTTATTATTTGTTTTGGAACGTTCTTTTTGTTTTCCCTTGTCTTTTGTTTTCTATCTGTCTGGCCGACTCTCTCTTTCTGTTCTCTCTCTCTGTGCTCTGCTCTGCTCTGTCTGTCTGTGTGTCTGTCTCTGTCCGTATGTCTGCCTCTCTGCTCTATCTATCTATCTATCTATCTATCTATCTATCTATCTATCTATCTATCTGTCTGTCTGTCTCTCTTCACTGTCTCTGCTCTCTCTGTCTGTTCTCTCTCTGTGTCTCTGTCTGTGTGTGTGTCTGTCTGTGTGTCTCTGTCTGTGTGTCTCTGTCTGTCTGTCTGTCTCTCTCTCTCTCACTCACTCACTCTCTCTCTCTCTCTCTCGCATCGTTTATTTATTTTCTCTTCCTTGCCTGCCTATCTCCCATCTCTTTTCCTTTCTGTAGAGATTCCAAAGTCCACCTCTGCCCCCTCCCCCCTCTCCTCTCCTCTTTCTTTCTGGCATTTAATCTCTGTTTCTCTGTCTGTCTGTCTCTCTCTCTGTCTGTCAGTCTGTCTGTCTATCTGTCTGTCTGTCTGTCTGTCTGTCTGTCTCTCTCTCTTACTCGCTCACTTTGGAATTCCCATTCTTGTAAATGTTTTATTTCGAAAGTGGTCCAACTTAACCCTTGCTCGGTCTCTTTTGTCTTGTACGTTTGTGAATCTGTCATGATTTATTTTCATTAATTTTGACTTCGTTCCGTTTCTGTAGTTTTAGTTAATGCATTTTGCCGTTGTGTTTCGTTCTTTCATTAAAGACTTTTCACTCTGTTGTGTGTGTGTGTGTGTGTGTGTGTGTGTGTGTGTGTGTGTGTGTGTGTGTTCGTGTGTGTACGTGTGTGTGTGTGTGTGTGTGTGTGTGTGTGTGTGTGTGTGTGTTGCGTATGTTTAAATGTGATTGTATGTGTATGTATGTGTGTGTGTGTGTGTGTGTGTGTGTGTTTGTTTGCATGTCTATGTGTGTGTATGTCTGTCTGTGTGTGTGTGTGTTGCGTGCGTGCTGTCTGTGTGATGGTACGTGCGTGCTCTGTGTATATTGTGTGTGATTAAATGTGGTTGTATGTGTATGTATGTGTGTGTGTATGTGTGTGTGTGTGTGTGTGTGTGCACGTGCGTGCGTGTGCGTTTGTGTATGTGTGTGTGTGTGTGCACGTGCGTGCGCGTGCGTGTGTGCACGTGCGTGCGTGCGTGTGTGTGTGTGTGTGTGTGTGTGTGTGTGTGTGTGTTTTAGGAGCGGTTGAAAGTTGCGAAGGAGTTCAAGCGTGGCCAGTTGTATCAAGTGTTCAACATATGGCTTGCTCCTGTCTGCTTTATAAAGAAACAATGTGACGGAAAGAATGAAAAACAGCACAGAGAGAGAGAGAGAGAGAGAGAGAGAGAGAGAGAGAGAGAGAGAGAGAGAGAGAGAGTGTGTGTGTTATTCGGGTCCTTTTGGATGAAAAGTGCAAGTGTGTGCTTGTGTGCTTGTGTGTGTGTGTGTGTGTGTGTGTGTGTGTGTGTGTGTGTGTGTGTGTGTGAGAGAGAGTGAGTGTGTGTGTGTGTGTGTGTGTGTGTGTGTGTGTGTGTGTGTGTGTGTGTTGTGAGGATTGGGTGAGGGAGTCAGACGGTAAAGTGCAGCTTGTGGATAAGGTGAGGGAGTCAGGGATTTAAGTGCAGCTGGTGGATTGGGTGAGGGAGTCAGAGGGACAAATGTTTGCAAGAAGCTTGGTGGAAATGGTGACGGGAATGAATAGGGTTAAGCAAGTACGCAACATTTCGTTTCGTTGTTGTCTTTTAACATTCGTTCGCTATGACAAAGGCCAACAAGAACCTTGACCGAAAATTTTTCGCCTGTCTTGTTTCGTTAATCAAATGCACGTTATCTTTCTCTTTTGCCTGTAAGTTTTCGGGCGCTCGTAGCCGTCGGCGATGACTTACCTAACCCTACCTTACGTTTAGCGCACCTGACCTTTGCCTTTGCATAGTACCCTCGGGGGGTTGGAGGGTCAGGAGGAGGTCACACAGGCTGGCCTGTTAACGAGTACCCGTCAATGAAACACACGGATCGGTCAGCGTCCGTCCGGCCTGTCGTGCGTGCATACCTTCCCCGTAATACAGGTATAGCGGTGAAATAGCTGACTTAAATTTAACCCTTTTGAGTCCCGCACCCTGTGCATCCAGCAGTCTTGGATTGTCAACTATGCTAGTAGCAAAAGCAAAAACGTAACCCTCTTGACTCCGTCATCAGGAAGCTGGTGAATAGGGTGAGGGATTCAAAGGGTTAAGTTTTTGGAGTTGGTGGATAGGGTACGGGAGTCAGAGGGTTAACCTTTTGACTCCCGCACCCTGTCCACCAGCACCTTTCATTGCCAACCATGCTAGCTAAGCAAAAACTTAACCTTTTGATTCCCTCACCCTATCCATCAGCTTTCTGCAGGAAGCTGGTGGATAAGGTGAAGGAATCAAGTTAATCCCTTGACCCCCGCACCCTGTCCACCAGCATCCTGTATTGTCAACCATGCTAGTAGCAAGGCAAAAAACAACTCTTGACTCCCTCACCCTGTTTACCAGCTTCCCGCAGGAAGGGACTCAAAGGGTTAAAGTTTTGCAAGTTAGTAGATAGGGTGCAGGAGTCAAAGGGTTAAGTGGAATACCAGGGAGTTGGCATGACCCCTGGACCTGGACTTGGTGACAGGAATTAGCTCTGTCGCTCTCTTTCCCTCTCTCTCTCTCTCTCTCTGACACCATCGCCGTGGCAGATTCGCAAGCACACAGAGCAGTAGAACGTTGCTGTTATTTCAACCTGGCTTCATTGTGTGAGGTTATTGTGGGCTAGTCAGTCGGTAGAGCCAGGGACTCAAGATCTGATATCTTAAGTTCAATCCCAGCACGCAACATTACATTAACCCTTTGACTCCCGCACCCTGTCCCTCAGCATCCTGCATTGTCAACCATGCAAAAGCAAAGCAAAAACTTAACCGTTTGACTCCCTCACCCTACCCACAGGCTTCCTTCAGGGATAGGGTGAGGGAATCAAAGGGTTAAGTTTTTGCGGTTGGTGGATAGGGTGTGGGAGTCGGTTAAAATCTGTTTGCTGCCAATCTTAATGTTTCCATCGTTGTGGTGGTGTCAGCTTTAGTGTTTGATAAGTCCCTTCTCCCCGTTTCCCCGTTTCAAGACCTTGCCAGCGCAAGGGGTTTTGTGCAGGTTCAGGAAATCTGTCAAATAATTGCTGGTAGATTTGGGTGGAGTGCATATGGAGTTGTCCGAGCGCGGTGAATCCCACATGCGACTACATCTCAAACCTAACCAGCCAGTGATTTGTTGATGTTTTGGTTGATGCAGCAGACATCTTGCTTATGCATATGTATTATGTATGAACCATGACCTGAGAGATCGGAGTCACAGGATCGAAAACCTAAAACTAATATCCACCACGTGCGTGGCATCATAATCTTGAATGAATACATATTCTGTCTTATCTCCTGGTAAGTCTGGAAGCGCATCTTTCCGCGTGATTGCGTCCGGTTGTTCCGATGGCTAGAGCTATCCCGCATTTTTTTTTCGCACTAATTTGCTCAACAGTTTTGTCCAGAGTGACGGTAAAGAAATGTTGAACACGCCTCATTCGATCATACGACTCTCTTCTTTCAGGTCATGGTTAATAATAATAATAATTACAATATTTATATAGCGCAAAATCTTGATAAAATCAAATCTAAGCGCTGAAGCAGACACACACGCAAGCACGCACGCACGCACGCACGCACGCACGCACACGCACGCACGCACGCACGCACGCACGCACGCACGCACGCACGCACGCACGCACGCACGCACGCACGCACGCACGCACGCACACACACACACACACACACACACACACACACACACACACACACACACTCACACACACTCACACACACGCATGGCTATAAATGGGGAGAAAGAATAAAAGCAATAAAAGCAAGAATAAAAGCAATGGAAAATTATAGAGAGCATAGCATATACAATTATAATTATATTATAACCATGTGATTCCCTCCGAGCGGAGACAGGCTGCAGAGGGGGGGGGGGGGGGTTGAGTGAGGTTAGGATTTTATGCGGAGGAGAAAAGGTGAGTTTTGAGAGCGGACTTGAAGGAGACAAAAGTAGGTTGCTGACGGACTGAGAGAGGAAGTTTGTTCCAGGAGAGTGGACCAGAAACAGAGAAGGCTCGTGGACCATAGGTATTGAGCTTAGTGCGTGGAAAGCGAAAAGTCAGAGGATCGGAGGCAGAGCGGAGGGTACGTGAGGGAAGATAGATCTCAAGTAGGCTTGACAGGTAATCGGGGGCTGCGTTATTGAGGCTTTTGTAGCACATGGTGTCTAGTTTGTACTGTATGCGCTTTGATACAGGGAGCCAGTGAAGTTGTGCCAGGAGAGGAGATATGTGGTCAGCTTTTTTTTTTGAGTACAAGGCGTACAGCATGGTTGAGACATATGCATAAGCAAGATGTCTGCCGTATGACCCAAAATATCAGCCAATCACTGGCCGGTTCGGTTTGAGATGTAGTCGCATGTGTGAATCGCTCTTGGAATAACTCCAATAACTAGCTTCAGTTTTGTGTGACGGATTTCTGTTGTATAGGGATTTTACCTCTGTCATTCAGGATCTTATCCATCACACGGCATCAATGGTGTCATTGCATCTGGAACTTGTTTCCAGCGCGGAGACGCCATCTTGAGAAACTGAAACTGAACCTGAAACAACAGGCCCTTCAGGTGCCAGTCTGTGCTTCTGTTAAAATCTGTGACAAGACCCCAGATTATCTCTCTCTCCCCAGGAAATGCTGTTTGACAGGACCGTAGATACAAAAGTGGCGTAGATTGGCATCTTGGCCAACTTCTGGCATACCCACCCTCTCTCTGTCTTTGTCCCTCCCTCTCTCTCTCTCTCTGTCTGTGTCTTTTTGTCTCTGTCTCTGTCTGTCTGTTTGTCTCTATGTGTGTATGTGTGTGTGCGTTTGAGAGAGAGAGAGAGAGAGAGAGAGAGAGAGAGAGAGAGAGAGAGAGAGAGAGAGAGAGTGTGTGTGTGTGTGTGTGTATGTAATTCTAACATTGATCAAGATGGAAGTGTTTTCTTCAAGCCTGTATACATCATTCTCTCTCTTTCTTTTTCTCTCTCTCTGTCTCTTAGTCTCTCTCTTTCTCTCCCTCTGTGTGTGTGTGTGTGCGGGAGCGGGCGCGGGCGCGGGCGCGCGTGTGTTTATTTATAAGTGATCAGAATGGAAGCTTTTTTTCCCCCTGATCATTTTCTTTTTTTCCCCTGTTGAAGTACTCTGTGTGTATTGAAACGGTTATAGCCCTGATACGGCTCTACGCAGTCGGCTGGGCTTTATATTAATAATAGTAAATCAGTGAGGTTGACAGAGCTTGTTGCCTGTCTCCCTATTCATGTCTATGGCCCTGCCAAAAAAAACTTAAGTCTTTTCCGTGGTAGGAGATACTGTTTGGCAGGCTCCAGTGCCTTGGGGGTCTCTCCTCCCCCCCCCCCCCCCCCCCAAACCCCCCCCCTCCTTGTCCCTTGGTGACACACTCCCGCCACTGGCCACACAACTCTCAGATTAACCTCTTCTCTGCTTGGTACGAGTAACGCTCGTAGTAAAATCGAAATTCACCACGCCCGTATACGAGTGCCACTCGTAGTAAACTCGTCACGGAAAGCGAGCAAATCTACACAAGAAATGACTGCGCAAAATGTTTCCAACTCTGTTGCTGATATCAGCGAAGAGCCCCATATCCTTCACGTCACCAGTAACTGACCACAGGATATGCAAATCACGAGTTGAGAGGTTACAGTGATTAGCGAATTCAAGATGGCAGCGAGACCTAGTACGTCGTCGGCTCGACCTGTTTTCAAGCGGTACACTGCGCTTGATGTGTTGGACGAGATATTCAACGATCAAGACAGTGGAGAAGAAGACATGGGAGGATCGGATCCTGACATCAGTGATGAGGAGGAGACGGATGGGAACCAGCACCATCCACTTTTATCGGAGATAGGTGCTGGTGATGACGTGGATCCTTCGTTCGCTCCCAGTGAAAGCAGTGGGGAAACCAGTGCTAGCGAGGGTGAAGAAGAGGAAATGGGGGATCCTCTACCATCAACAAGCACTGCACCCCCTCCTGTCAGGAGGGGACGGGGTCGTGGACGTGGTAGGGGGTCTGGACGACGGCGAGGGCCCCGTGGAAGCGGCAGGGGGCGTGGCGTGAGGCGTGGTCAGCAACAGCTAGTGAGAGAATGGCGAGAAGCTGATGCACAGCACCCCAACCCTGGTGTAGTTTTCACTGGAAATCCGGGGTTGAAGGTCAGCTGTGCTAATTTTAGGCCGGTTGACTATTTGGAATTATTTTTTTCTGACCTAGTCAACCATCTCGTCATTCAGACAAACCTGTATGCTGACCAGTTTCTCGAGGCACACCCCAATCTTCCACAGTTTTCCAGGGCCAACAAGTGGGAGAAAGTCGACTGTGCAGAAATGAGGAAGTTTCTGGGCCTGGTTCTGCTGATGGGCATTGTGCGGCTACCTTCAATTGAACTGTACTGGTCTAAGAAGGTGCTGTACAGAATTCCAGTCTTCAGCTCCATCATGACAAGAAACCGGTTCCAGGCAAGTAGCTCTATTTTTTTTTCTTTTCTTTTTTTCACTACTTGATTCTTCATCCCTCCACTATTCATTTTGTGTGTGTGTGTGTGTGTGTGTGTGTGTGTGTGTGTGTGTGTGTGTGTGTGTGTGTGTGTGTGTGTGTGTGTGTGTGTGTGTGTGTGGTTTTATATATTCAAGTGTGTGTGATACTGTCAGTGTGTGCTTGTGTAAATGTGTGTGTGTGTGTGTGTGTATGTGTAGGCTGTGTGTGTGTGTGCGTGTGTGTGTGTGTGTGTGTGTGTGTGTGTGTGTGTGTGTGTGCATGTGCGTGTGTGTGTGTGTGAGTGCACATGTGTACATACGCATTATTTATTTCTGTTTGCAAGTTTTCCATACAAGTTTGCTGATTTTGTAAAACACAAAAGCACTTTTTTGGTACACCAGTGTGGTGTTTTTATATTCATGTGTGTGTGATACTGTCAGTGTGTGCTTGTGTGAATGTGTGTGTGTGTGTATGTGTGTGTGTGTGTGTGTGTGTGTGTGTGTGTGTGTGTGTGTGTGTGTGTGTGTGTGTGTGTGTGTGTGTGTGTGCGCGCGCGCGTGTGTGCATAAGCATTATTTATTTTCTGTGTGTAAGTTTTCCATGCAAGTTTATTCATTTTGTAAAAGACAAAAGCACTTTTTTATACCAGTGTGGTGTTTTTATATATTCAAGTGTGTGTGATACTGTCAGTGTGTGCTTGTGTAGTGGGTGTGTGTGTAGGCTGTGTGTGTGTAGGCTGTGTGTGTGTGTGTGTGTATGTGTGTGTGTGTGTGTGTGTGTAGGCTGTGTGTGTGTGTTGTGTGTGTGTGTGTGTGTGTGTGTGTGTGTGCCCAGTTGTGGGTCTGCTTACTTATCTTGAAAGTTTACTCTGTATTTCAGATTCTTCTTCAGTTTCTGCACTTCAACAACAATGCAGCCATGCCAGTGCCAGGTGATCCAGCGTACGACCGGCTCTACAAGATCCGTCCTATTCTGGATCATCTGCATGAGAGGTTCCAGGAGGTGTATGAGCCCCGGCAAGCGGTATGTGTTGATGAAAGTCTACTTCTTTGGAAGGGTAGACTGATATTTCGTCAATACATACCGTTGAAACGTGCCCGGTT
>JAPXFY010000021.1:27232348-27237348 GCA_030674185.1 Monoplex corrugatus
TGGTAGACATACGAACTTTCTACAAAGACCAACATAACGAAAGACTATGCCTATCTCCTCCCCTCGCTTCTTTACCTTCGCCAACACTGAACAAGGGCAGAGTCCAGTTCACAGCCGGGTGGACTGACTGGAGGCAAGCACGGCGCTAACTGTCAGTTGAAGGAGTTTAGCGCTCGTGTGGACTCGAGCAGTTAGACTGGAAGGCAAGCAAGCGCTCGCTTGTTACCTCTTCAGAAACCAGACCTTAGATAAAGAAGATATTATTGGCTTGTAGCGCAGCAACGAAGATTCTCCACACCTGTCTGTTCTAGTGGAGTCTTGGTAAGGTACCCCCAGGTGTGTTTGAGGGCTTTGAGGTCTTCTTCCTCTGTTCGTCATCGCCGGGTGTTCATGGGTCTTCCTGTCTTACGCCTTCCTTCTAGGGTCCAGCGAAGAGAAATCTGGGTCATGTTATCCTGCTCTCTTTTAACCCTTTGACTCCCGTACCCTGTCTACCAACTGCAAAAACTTAACCCTTTGATTCCCTCACCCTGTCCACCAGCTTCCTGCAGGAAGTTGGTGGATAGGGTGAGGGAATCAAAGGGTCCAGTGTTTGCTTTGTTAGCATGGTTGGCAGTGCAGGATGCTGGTGGACAGGGTGCGGCAGCCAAGGGGTTAATGGTGTGTCCGATTCTCTGCGTCGTCTATTCATCGTGATGACAGTGTTCATACTCTCTCGATCACATTGGGCAAGTAGTTGTCGGTTGGAGATGACATTGGGCCGGATGATTCGTATGACTTTGTTTGTTGAGGTTCTTTGTGTGTAAGGAAACTTTGTTTGTAGAGGTTCTTTGTGTGTAAGGAGACTTTGTAGAGGTTCTTTGTGTGTAAGGAGACTTTGTTTGTAGAGGTTCTTTGTGTGTAAGGAGACTTTGTTTGTAGAGGTTCTTTGTGTGTAAGGAGACTTTGTAGAGGTTCTTTGTGTGTAAGGAGACTTTGTTTGTAGAGGTTCTTTGAGTGTAAGGAGACTTTGTTTGTAGAGGTTCTTTGTGTGTAAGGAGACTTTGTTTGTAGAGGTTCTTTGTGTGTAAGGAGACTTTGTTTGTAGAGGTTCTTTGTGTGTAAGGAGACTTTGTAGAGGTTCTTTGTGTGTAAGGAGACTTTGTTTGTAGAGGTTCTTTGTGTATAAGGAGACTTTGTAGAGGTTCTTTGTGTGTAAGGAGACTTTGTTTGTAGAGGTTCTTTGTGTGTAAGGAGACTTTGTTTGTAGAGGTTCTTTGTGTGTAAGGAGACTTTGTTTGTAGAGGTTCTTTGTGTGTAAGGAGACTTTGTTTGTAGAGGTTCTTTGAGTGTAAGGAGACTTACTTTGTAGAGGTTCTTTGTGTGTAAGGAGACTTTGTTTGTAGAGGTTCTTTGTGTGCACAGAGACTTTGTTTGTAGAGGTTCTTTGTGTGTAAGGAGACTTTGTAGAGGTTCTTTGTGTGTAAGGAGGCTTTGTTTTTAGAGGTTCTTTTTGTGTACGGAGACTTTGTTTTTAGAGGTTCTTTGTGTGCACGGAGACTGTTTTTAGAGGTTCTTTGTGTGCACGAAGACTTTGCTTTTAGAGGTTCTTTGTGTGCACGAAGACTTTGTTGTTATAGGTTCTTTGTGTGCACGGAGACTTTGCTTTTAGAGGTTCTTTGTGTACACGGAGACTTTGTTTTTTTAGAGGTTCTTTGTGTGCACGGAGACTTTGTTGTTAGAGGTTCTTTGTGTGCACGGAGACTTTGTTGTTAGAAGTTCTTTGTGTGCATGGAGACTTTGTTGTTAGAGGTTCTTTGTGTGCGCGGAGACTGTTTTTAGAAGTTCTTTGTGTACACGGAGACTTTGTTTTTTTGAGGTTCTTTGTGTGTAAGGAGACTGTTTTTAGAGGTTCTTTGTGTGTAAGGAGATTTTGTTTTTAGAGGTTCTTTGTGTGTAAGGCTGACCGATAGCTTGGTTTTAGAGGTTCTTTGTGTGTAAGGAGACTTTGTTTTTTAGAAGTTCTTTGTGTGTAAGGAGACTTTGTATTTAGAGGTTCTTTGTGTGTAAGGAGACTTTGTATTTAGAGGTTCTTTGTGCGTAAGGAGACTTTGTATTTAGAGGTTCTTTGTGTGTAAGGAGACTTTGTATTTAGAGGTTCTTTGTGTGTAAGGAGACTTTGTATTTAGAGGTTCTTTGTGTGTAAGGCTGATGGATAGCTTGGTTTTAGAGGTTCTTTGTGTGTAAGGAGTCTTTGTTTTCAGAGGTTCTTTGTGTGTAAGGAGACTTTGTATTTAGAGGTTCTTTGTGTGTAAGGCTGATGGATAGCTTGGTAAGGTCACTGTCTGTCATCCTATGAACCCGTGCAGCAACATGTGGATAAGGACGACTGATCTATTGCTACAGCAAGTGGGTTAAAACAAAGATGCTGAGTAAGAACTGTGTCACTTGGCCCAAGTTCACTTGCTGAATCCCCGCTGTATCTTTGGCGTCCCACATGTCTGTTATCGGGGTGGCGTGTTACATGGTCGAAAATTATACAAATCGTTATCTCTGTCTGAGTGTGAGTGAGTGAGTGTGTGTGTGTGTGTGTGTGTGTGTGTGTGGGGTGTGTGTTTGAGTGTGTGTGTGTGTGTGTGAGTGTGTGTGTGTGTGTGTGAGTGTTGTGTGTGTGTGTGTGTGTGAGTGTGTGTGTGTGTGTGTGTGTGAGTGAGTGAGTGAGAGAGAGAGAGAGAGAGAGTGTGTGTGTGTGTGTGGTGTTTCTGTGTGTTTGTGTGTGTGTGGTTGTGTGTGTTTGTCTTTCTCTGTGTGTGTGTATGTGTGTGTTTCTGTGTTTGTGTGTGTGATTGTGTGTGTTTGTCTTTCTGTGTGTGTGTGTGTGCGCGCGCGCGCTCTCGTTCGCTCTATTTTTGTATGTGTTTATGTAAGAAAGAGTTAGAGAGGGAGATTATAGATTGAGAGAGAGAGGAAGAGGAAAAGGAAGAAAAAAGGAGAGAGAGAGAGAGAGAGAGAGAGAGAGAGAGAGAGAGAGAGAGAGAGAGAGAGAGAAGGAAGTGGCGATTTGTGACTGGTGTTTATTGCTGAAATGAGACGGCGCGAATGTTTCCTGAGATAAAGTTTAATTAAATTAAAGCTAAATCATGAAGATGCCGATTACATTTTGTTGACGCAGACCGCTATTCACTACGTCTGTATTCACTACGTGGTTCTTTAAGTTGTTTACTTTAAAGAATTAAAACACACACACACACACACACACACACACACACACACACACACACACACACACACACACACACACACACACAACAAAAAAAAAAAAACGATTGTATGTTGCTGGTAGCCTATTTGTGTCTTGGTTTTTGGATTTTAATTTTTTTGTTAGTTTTCTTTTTGAAATTGTATGCTCTGATGTTTTGACCGGAGAGAAGTTACTGCTTGTGTTTGTGTGACAAAAATGTGTTTTACAAGATTGTCTTATTTTGTTTTTCTGAATGAGTCCTTGGATCAAACATACAGACCGTTAAAAAATTGGGAATGTATAGGTTTGGTTCGAAGTCTTGGTGCCAAGGTCAGGGTCACGCGGGGACACCCATGCACGCATTCAAGCTCGCAAAGCACGCACGCACAAAGTTATGTGTGCGTTTTCGAGAGAAATCGAAACGTTATAGGGGGGGGGGGGGGGGGGGGGACAACCCGACGACTGATCTAAAAATGTGGATAATTGGAGGTACTGGGTGACACAGACACACAGACACACACACAGATGCACACACAGACACACACACAGACACACAACACTATGTATGTACTATGTATGTATGTATGTATGTATGTATGTATGTATGTATGTATGTATGTATGTATTGTCTATCCATCCATACACACACACACAATCTATCTATCTATCTATCTATCTATCTATCTATCTATCTATCTATCTTCTATCTATCTGACTATCTGTCTATCTGGTCTATCTGTCTGTCTTCTGTCTCCATCTCTCTCTCTCTCTCTCTCTCTCTCTCTCTTATATATATATATATATATATATATATATATAGAGAGAGAGATGAAAACGGTTTCATTTCGTTGCTGAAGAGAGAGAGGATTTTATCGATAATGTGGCACGATGCAAATGTTTCTTGACTTCTGTCTGTGAATGGAAGAAGTTCATTTCTACTTTCTTTATTTAAAAAAAAAAAAAAAAAAAAAAAAAAAAAAGAGGATCTGAACAGACACTGAGATGCTCGACAATCGAAAACCGTTTCAGGTAGATACAAATTCCAGACGCGTCTGTGGAACCTCCGATCTGGTATTGTGGATGGCGGTGATGGTAGTGGGGGAAGCTATTCTGCAGTCTCTATGTCCAGTAGTATCCTGGGGTGGTGCTGGTAGTGGTAATAGTAGTGGGGGTGATTGTGTGTGTGGGTGTATGTGTGTGCGTGCGTACGTGTGTGCGTGCACGCGTTGATGTGGTGCGTGTTGATGTGTGTGTGTGTAGGGGTGTGTGTGTGTGTGTGTGTGTGTGTGTGTGTGTTTGTGCACGTGCGGTCTGTCTTTGTATGCACGTAAGGGTGTTGAGTCTGTTGTAGGGTGCAACAGGAAATTGACCTTTGTTGCTGCAACCAGAAGGTGGAAATGTTTGGTCTTTGTACGTGTGTACCTGTTAAAGTGTGGTGGGGAGGGGGGGGGAGGGCAGAGTAGGGTAGAGACAACTGGGTAATGAAAAAGAAAAATGTTACCTGCTGAAAGAAAAGGTGCGAACATTATGACTCTCTCTGTCACATATCCGTGAGGGGAAGTTCATGTGTCCGATAGCAACGACTTCTCCTCCTCTCTCTCTCTCTCTCTCTCTCTCTCTCTCTCTCTCTCTCTCTCTCTTCTCCCTCTCCACATATCCGTGAGGGAAGTTCATGTGTCCGATATCAGCGACTTTTCCTCTCTCTCTTCCGTCTCTCGTCTCTCTCTCTCTCCTCTCTCTCTCTCTCTCTCTCTCTCTCTCTTCTCTCTCTCTCCCATGT
>JAPXFY010000021.1:27239848-27242348 GCA_030674185.1 Monoplex corrugatus
TGTTTTTGTTTAAGAAAACGAGACTGATCAAAACGCATCTCCGTGGTCGAAGACCATTATCGACTTCTTTTGAATGTGGTGAATTCACTGAGGTAGAAGACATTGATTTTTATAAAGTCATTGGGGCAGTCTAATAATACAAGACTTCTGGAGTCTGCGAACGGCTTTGTTAACCCTTTGTCTCCTGCACCCTATCCACCAACAGCAAAAACTTAACCCTTTGACTCCCTCACCCTATCCTCCAACTGCAGTAACTTAACCCTTTTGACTCCCTTACCCTATCCACCAACTGCAAAAAGTTAATCGTTTGACTCCCTCACCCTGTCCACCAGCTTCTTGTAGGAAGATGGTGGATAGGGTGAGGGAGTCAGAGGGTTAACTTTTTTGCTTTTGGTGTCATAGCTGACAATGCAGGAAGCTGGTGAACAGGGTGCGGGAGGCGAAGGGTTAATTAAGGGTAACGTGGATGATTTCCGGAGGAAGGAACGTGGATCCTAGGAACAGTAGTCGTCATTGCCAGAGATATGACTAACCTCGTTTTCCCCCCTTGTTTTTCTTTTGTGAGTGTGTCCTTGTGACCAGAATCGTGTATTCAGCTGATGGGTTCATGATTCACTCGTAAGAGAAGCCTTCGTTGTTGTTGATGTGGCTTTGAGTGAAGATCGTATGGAGCAACCAGTTAAACTGGCCAAAGAGTTTGACTTGTCAGCGACAGAGGAAGCTTCTTCAAGTTCACAGTGACTGATATTTAAAGTCCTGTGTATCTTCATAATCATACTGACTGAAACAAAAATAAAAAAAATCTAGGAATGTACTTTGCATAATTATGAGCTAGAAAACGAAAATTAACAGTGTTTATGATAATGATGATAATTCTAATGATGATGATAAATGATACTCACATGGCACATATTCTCCTGTCTAATTTGGACTTACTTCTGTTTGTATGTATGTCTGTCTGTCTGTCTGTCTAATATGCCTGTCTGTTTTTCTAAATGCCTGTCTGTTTTTCTATATGCCTGTCTGTCAGTTTCTCTCTCTCTCTCTCTCTCTCTTAATAGTGTTTATGATAATAATGATAATTTTGATGATAATAAATGATACTTACATGGCACTGCTCTCCTATCTAATTTGGACTCCTTTCTGTTTGGATGTCTGTGTGTCTGTCTCTGTCTGTCTCTCTTTCTCCTCCGTCTGTATCTCTATCTGTCTGTCTGTCTCTCGCCTCTTCTGCTCCCCCCCCCCCCCTCTATCTTACACGTTCTTTGAAGATTACACTCGTCTCCAACTATGTTTTCATGTGTGTTTTTCTTTTGTTTCATATTACGTGCGCTGGCATACTCGGGAATCCAGGTGAGTGATTTTTTTTTCTTGCTTACGTCTTGCCCTCTGTTTGTCTGTTTCTCTGCCTGCCTGTCGATCTGTCGATATGTCTGCCTGCCTGCTCGCCTGCCTGCCTGTCTGCTGTCTGCTGTCTGTCTGTCTGTATGCTTGTCTGTTTGCTGTGTTTGTCTATATGTCTGCCAGTTTCTCTCTCTGTCTCTGTCTCTCTCTGTCTCTCTGTCTCTGTCTCTCTCTGCCTGTTTGTCTGTCTTCTGATGTCTGTCTGTCTGTCTGTCTCTCTCAATCTCTTTGCCTGTTTGTCTGTCTTGACTGTCTGATGTCTGTCTGTTTGTCTGTCTCTCTGCCTGTCTTTCTGCCTGTTTGTCTGTCTCTGACTGTCTGGATGTCTGTCTGTCTGTCTGTCTTCTGCTGTCTGCCTGTCCTTTTGTCTGTCTCTGGCTGTCTGGATGTCTGTCTGTCTGTCTGTCTGTCTCTTCAATCTCTCTTGCCTGTTTGTCTGTCTCTGACTGTCTGGATGTCTGTCTGTCTCTGTCTCTCTCTCTCTGTCCTGTCTGTCTGTCTCTCTCAGATTCTTCTCTGCTGTTTGTCTCTGACTGTCTGTGTTGTCTGTCTGTTCTGTTCTGTCTGTCTGTCCTCTCTGCCTTCTCTCTGCCTGTTTGTCTTCTGACTGTCTGGATGTATGTCTGTCTGTCTGTCTGTCTCTCTCATCTCTGCCTGTTTGTCTGTCTCTGACTGTCTGGATGTCTGTCTGTCTGTCTTCTGCTGTCTCATCCTCTGCCTGTTTGTCTGTCTCTGACTGTCTGGATGTCTGTCTGTCTGTCTCTCTCAATCTCTCTGCCTGTTTGTCTGTTCTCTGACTGTCTGGATGTCTGTCTGTCTCTCTGCCTGTTTGTCTGTCTCTGACTGTCTGGATGTCTGGATGTCTGTCTGTCTCTGTCTCTCTCTTCTGCTCTCGTTTCTGTCTCTTCTCTCTTCTCTCTCTCTCTCTCTTCTCTCTCTCTCTCTCTCTCTCTCTCTCTCTCTCTCTCTGTGTTTCCTGTAATTATTAGAATTCTTACCCTTGAAGAACTTTCTTCATCCTTTTTTAATCTCTCCCTTTAAAATTTCGTCCTCTGGTTTCTGCTTTAATCTCCGCTTTTAAAAAAAGATGAAGGGA
>JAPXFY010000021.1:27249848-27254848 GCA_030674185.1 Monoplex corrugatus
CAATGAAATCATGAAGGCAATATACCACATAGGTCTGTCTCCCACCATTCCCCATTTTAAGGCCTTGCCAGCGCTTAGGGTTTAGCGCAAGGCTCAGCGAGTCTGCCAGATAACTGAAGGCAGATTTGGATGGAGCGTATATGGTATTGTCCGAGTGCACAATATCATTCTTGTTGTTGTTGTTATTGTTGTTTAAAGACCAGCCGACTGCATAGGGCCATATCAGTGCTATAACCGCTTCCAAACATACACAATACTTCAACAGGAAAAAAAAAGAAAAGAAAAGAAAATTAAGTACACATATCAATGCATTCGCGCACATAATCTAAGGACATGCCCCCGGCGGTGACCGTTCCGTCCAATTTATCGCACAGGGGATTTAAAAAAAACCCACCTGAATACAAATTTAAGTATACCTTAGGACACCAAAACATATATATAAAAACAGGTCTAAATTACCTAAAATTGCTTCCGCATATCTCACATCCCTAAAGCCAAAAGTAAGTACGTAAGACTTTATCGAACACATACAGGTAAATGGACCAGCAAGGCAGAAAATGATCGGAAGAATGCCAGAAAGAAATGCCAGAAAGTAAAGGAACAAGGCAGAAAGAAAAAGAGTGACAGAAAAGAGGAAATTTCTAGCACAGAATTTCCAGAAGGTGGGGAAACTATTTATACTGAAAGAACCCCCGGCATCCCCACAAGGGGGGGGGGGGGGGGGAGGGAGGGGAGAATTGCTCTAGAAAAAGCTCCAATCTCGTAGCTTTGCTAAACAAAAACGTATCACGAACAATCCCACTACAGCGATAGGGCATTTAAAGACACGGTGTACGTGTATTATGTATTGCACAGCCTTAAGTTTCTTCACAGTTTGATGATCCGTTAACGCAGTCTTTGCAACTTGTAAAATAAGAAGAAGGCTGGAAATGGTGTCAGGATTTTGTGGGCCGGCCATAAATCAGGGAAACACCGGTAAAGAGGTGTCTTTTACAGATGGGTCTGGTAATACTATCGTCACAGCTTTATTGAAACTTGTGTAATGAAATCTTGACAAAGCTTTAAAAGAGGATTGGCGAAACACGAGGATATTACAAAATGTAATGGCTGTCTTTGGCAGTTGATGATCTTGTAATACGATCTTCACAGCTTTTTGTTCTTCTTGTTCTTTGTCTTTTTCTTCTTCCTTCTTTTCTACTCCTCTCCTTTTTCTTCTCTTCTCCTCCTTCTTCTCTTCTCCTCTTCTTCTTCTTCTTCTTTCTTCTTCTTCTCATTCTCTTTCTTCTTCTTCTTCTTCTTCTCCTCCTCCTCCTCCTTCTTCTTTCTCTTCTTTTTGTGTAAAGTGGAACAGATTTTTGTGCTGTAAACTATGAACACTGGCTGCACATTTTCAAGCTGTGGATTTCCAATTCGGTGTTTTAGGTAGGCTGTTTGGGACTATCCCCCTGTGAGAAAGAGCGCAGACAGAATTCTGTCCACAAAGTTTTGGAACTTTGTTTCGATTGAGAATTTCGGTTAAAGACGTTTTCTGAAATTGTGAGATAAATGGAAGATGTCAGCAAAGTTTACGACGAAGAACAGCTTTTTTTTTTTTTTTTTTTTATATATGGAAAGTGCATTTTTGGCTCTACGGAAATGAGCTGTGTGGAGGCAGTTTTAGTTAATTTGGGGTCGTTTTTATATTAGTTTTAATGGTCCTATGTTTCAGTTGTATTCAGGTATGTTTTTGAAATCTCCTGTTTAATAAACTGGACGGAGTGGTCAACGCCAGGGGTTTCTGCTTAAATCATTGCTCACGATGGCGTTGATTTGTGTACTCAATTGTCTGTTCGTTTTTTTTAAAATATATTTTTCCTGTTGGAAGTACTGTATGCGTATTGAAACGGTTATAGCCCTGATATGGCTCTATGTAGTCGGCTGGGCTTTTAAACCTTTTTTGACTCCCGCACCCAATCCACCAGCTGCAAAAGCTTAACCCTTCGACTCCCACTCCCTATCCCTCAGGAAACTGTTGGATAGGTTGAGGGAATCAAAGGGTTAAGTTTTTGCTTTACTAGCACGGTTGACAGTGCAGTATACTGGCGGACGGAGTGCGGGAATCAAAGGGTTAAACAACAATGACAATAAGAATGAGACAACCCTACATTCCTTCTCTTCGGGCTGAGGAAACTTTCCTGCATTCAGTCCGCCCAGTAATACTACTACTTCTACCATTTCATTGTTGTTAACAAGTTGGGAGTGAAATTCCTGACAAGGGCAGCGAGACAGAAGAACATTTCAGGAACGCGTCCGGTGTGCGGGAGACGGATGAGAGTTGTCAAGGAGTTGGAGTTAACAGAGGAAAGACCAAGTCACAGATGGCAGCAACATTGTCTCCCGTCACGGGTCTGTTCATCATGGCTACCATCACAATTCTTTCTTTTCAAAAAAGCGCAGCTGACCTCTCATGGTTGTCTTTTGAGTGTTGTAAAAATACCGTTACGAAAAACACGGGGTGGAATGTTATGAATACGAGCTCGTAGTTTCATCATTGGCTAGATTTGTGGTTATGGATTGTTTCAAGTTTTGCTTAATAACTTGCATGTTATGGATAGTTTTATCTGTGGCTAAATTTACAGTTATTGGATAGTTTCACTTTTTGGCTAGTTTAGCAGTTACAGATATTTTCATCTTTGGCTAGATTTGCAGTTATTGGATAGTTTCACTTTTTGGCTAGTTTTGCAGTGACAGATATTTTCATCTTTGGCTAGATTTGCAGTTATTGGATAGTTTCACTTTTTGGCTAGTTTTGCAGTGACAGATATTTTCATCTTTGGCTAGATTGGCAGTTATTGGATAGTTTCACTTTTTGGCTAGTTTTGCAGTTACAGATAGTTACATCTTTGGTTAGACTGCGTAAAACTTCAACAGGAAAAAAACAGGAAAAAAGGAAAATTCAGTACACATATCAATGCATTCGCGCACATAATCTGAGGACATGCCCCTGGCGTTGACCACTCCGTCCAATTTATCGCACGGGGGATTTGAAAATACATACCTGAATACAAATATATGCATACCTAAGGACACAAAAACATATATGAAAACAGGCATAAATAACCCAAAATTGCTTCCGCATATCTCACCCCCCCCCCCCCCGTAGGGCCAAAAATGCCTTTAATACATGTACCCAGTTATCAGTCCTGAGAAACAGTACGTAAGACTGTATCGAACACATACAGGTGAATGGACCATTAAGGCAGAAAATGATAGGAAGAAATGACAGAAAGCTAAGGAACAAGGCAGAACCAATGAGAGTGACAGAAAAGAGGAACTTTCTAGCAGAGAATTTCCAGATGGTGGGGTTACTGTTTACACTGAAAGAGACCCCGTCATCCCCACGGGGGGGTGTTTCAGACTTTTTTCCTGATATAAAAGAAACCAGCAAATCATTGATTTCACAAAAAGTGATGGATTTGCGTTTTGCCGGTAGAAATTATAGACCTACATTAGTATTAGTGTTTATCATTCTTATAGAGCGCTTTCTTCCAGATTTGTTCGGCCTCACTGTGCATGACAACACGCTGTGAGGTGTTTTTTTTTTGGTGGAGTATGACCACATTCCACTATATTGTTGCACAGTCTGCTACTCATAGAATCTTTCTCGTGAGGTGTGTGTGTGTGTGTGTGTGTGTGTTGTGTGTGTGTTGTGTGTGTGTGTGTGTGTGTGTGTGTGTGTGTGTGTGTGTGTGTGTGTGTGTGTGTGTGTGTGTGTGTGTGTGTGTGAGTGAGTGAGTGAGTGAGTGTGTGTGGTGTGTGTGTGTGTGTGCGCGCGCGTGCGCGCGCGTGTGTGTGTGTTTTTATGTGTTTTTATGTGTATGTAATTGTATGCGTATATGTGTGTGTTTGAGAGTGCGTATGTGTGTGTGTGTTTGAGAGTGCGTATGTATGTGTGTGTGTTTGTGCGCGCGCGCGTGCGTGCGTGCGCGCGTGACACATGCGCTGTGCGAAAGATGAGGCAGAAGAGAAAAATCTCATGTGTTATCAGTTTTGGGGTTAGGAATGTTTACCGCCTTACAGCCATGCGGTGGGTTAGGTTATAACAGACTGTAAACTGGCAGTGAACAGGCGTGTTGGAAGTTTCCACTGACTTGCATTGTCTTCAGCAGTGTTTTACGAGCTCTGTCTCTCTCTCTCCCCTCCCCCTCCCCTGTATCTCCCTCCGTCTTCTAAAGGATGGATCCGGTTATGATAAGAAGTTACTACTACCATTACCTAAGCCCCCTAGTGTCTCCACGCTCCCCCCGTGGGGATGCAGGGGGTTCTTTCAGTGTAAACATTATCCCCACCATCTGGAAATTCTGTGCTAGAAATTTCCTCTTTTCTGTCACTCTCTTTGTTTCTGCCTTGTTCCTTTGCTTTCTGTCATTTCTTTTCCTATCATTTTCTGCCTTGCTGGTCCATTCACCTGTATGTGTTGAATAAAGTGTTTTGTACTTTTTCATAGGATTGATAATTGGGTGCGTGTATTAAGTGCATTTTTGGCTCTAGGAGAGGTAAGATGTGCGGAAGCAATTTTAGGTAATTTAGGCCTGTTTTTATATATGTTTTGGTGTCCTTAGGTATGCTTATATTTGTATTCATGTGTGTGTTTTTTAAGTCCCCTGTGCGATAAATTGCACGGAGTGGTCAACGCCGGGGGTATGTCCGTAGATTATGTGCACGAACGCATTGATATGTGTACTTAATTTTCTTTTCTTTTTTGTTTCCTGTTGAAGTTCTGTATGCTTTGAAACGGTTATAGCCCTGATATGGCTCTATGCAGTCGGCTGGGCTTTAAACAACAATAACAACAACAACAACAATGTCTCCACGCTGCAAGTCCGTCCAATATTTTCTCCCTGGGTCTACCTGGTGTTCTCTTTCCCCTCCAGCTTTCTTGTTGTGACCAAGTGCTCTAATTCCCCTTTCCTCATAAAATGGCGTATAAATGTTGCCTGTTTTTATGATAATGTATCTAT
>JAPXFY010000021.1:27264848-27269848 GCA_030674185.1 Monoplex corrugatus
TTTCTGTTGTCACTGATTTCAGACCTCTACACACTGAAATCTCGATGTGGATCATATTGATAGTAAGTATGTGTCGAAATGTGTGAGTCAGTATTGATAGTAAGTAGTATTGCTGTCGAAATGTGTGAGTCATATTGATAGTAAGTAAGTATTGCTGTGAAATGTGTGAGTCATATTGATAGTAAGTATTGCTGTTGAAATGTGTGAGTCATATTGACAGTAAGTAAGTATTCTGTGGAAATGTGTGAGTCATATGATAGTCAAGAAGTATTGCTGTTGAAATGTGTGAATCATATTGATAGTAAGTAAGTATTGCTGTTGAAATGTGTGAGTCATATTGATAGTAAGTATTGCTGTTGAAATGTGTGAGTCGTTTTGATAGTAAGTAAGTATTGCTGTCGAAATATGTGAGTCATATTGATAGTAAGTAGGTATTGTTGTCGAAATGTGAGTCATATTGATAGTAAGTAAGTATTGCTGTTGAAATGTGTGAGTCATATTGATAGTAAGTAAGTATTGCTGTCGAAATGTGAGTCATATTGATAGTAAGTATTGCTGGAGAAATGTGTGAGTCATATTGACAGTAAGTAAGTATTGCTGGAGAAATGTGTGAGTCATATTGACAGTAGGTATAGTAAGTATTGCTGAGCTCATACGTATCAGAGAGTAATCTCGAGCCTTACCGGTCCAGTCAGTCCTTTGGCCGTAATGGCTGATCGGAATGGCTCTCAGAAGACAGGATTGAGTTGATGAAATACATGTACATACGTAGATTCGACTGCTGTGATATAGGAGTATAGCGTGAGCGTGGTAATTACACATGCTCACTTTATCTATCTTTTTATCTGTCTTGTCTGTCTGTGGCTGGCTGTTTCCTTTGTCTGTCTATTCCCTCGGTCTGTCTCTGTTTCCTCTGTCTACTGTCTCTTAACCTATATGTCTGTCTTTCTCCTATGTCTGTCTTCTCTGTCTGTCCCCTCTGTCTGTCTGTCCCCTCTGTCTGTCTGTGTCCTCTGTCTGTTCCCTCTGTCTGTGTCCTGTCTGTCTCGTCCTGTCTGTCTGTCTGTTTTAACCCATATCTGTCTGTATTTTTGGCGGAGTCCGGCTGACTGTCATTTTATGTCGTTGTCTTGACGGGGCCCGATAAGTCGAACGGATTAGGACTGTGTCTTTCTGTTTGAGGATCTGGGTTCGATTCTGCTTTGGTACCGCCTTTTGAATAAAGAGAGTGGATTTTTTTGGTTGGTCTTTTCAAAACGATCTGGCAAGTTAGCAATTTTGTGTATGTGTAGACTGCTAGAGCTTGATCCCACTTCCTGTGCATATACGCACGAAGAACATCAACTGCGCGCGTTGTAGATTTTGTATGCCATGTCATGGTTGGTGGCTTATGGAAACAAACAAACAAACAAACAAACAAACAAACAAACAAACAAACAAACAACAAAAAAAAACAAAAAAAAAAAAAAACAACCAAAACAACAAAACAGAAAACAAACAAATAATACAGGAAAGAAAAACATGAAACATAACAAACAGTGAACATTCAAAGCAGTCAACAAAAAATAACACAAACGAACACACGAATAAAAACACAAACCTAAAATTCAGCATACAAACAAACAACTACAACATTCAACACACAATAATAGAAACAAATGCTACAAACGGCAAACCATGACAATCATCAAACAACAGCAAGAAAAAGAAAAACAAAAAACAAAAAGACAAAAAAGAAACTTCCCAAACTGCTACTAAGAGAACGACAAACAAACACAACAAACAAACAAACAAAAACAAACAAACAACAAACAAAAACAAACAAACAAACACAAACAACAAACAAACAAACAAACAACACAAACAAACAAACAAACAAACACAAACAAACAAAAAAAACAAACAAACAAACAAACGACGAAAAAAGAACAAAAAAAAAAAAAAACCAAAACAAAAAGACAGGAGGAAACTGGTGGGTATGATGAGGTTGCGAAAGGGTTAAGTCTTTGTAGCTGATGGATGGGGTAGGGGAGTGAAAGGGTTAAACGTTATGGAAACGCGATAAAAAGTTCACGACAAGTGGTCACGAATAGGTCTATTCTCTTCAGTCAAGTCAGTCGACGTATGCATGTTTTGAAGCTTTAACGTAGTTGTTGTAGACATGTTCAACTTGTCGGTGTTTTAAAACCACCATTATCACTGTATTTAATGGCAGATGAGAGAAGATCGAAGAATTCATGGGGAGTCAGTAAGACAGTAGTGGTAAGGGAGGACAATGTTTTCTTCACCTGAAGGCTTTACTAGTATGTTAGATGTACTTTGCCAGATTTTCTCTTACGTCGGTGTTTTGAAACCATGACTATTATCAGTCTGAAATCATTTGACATGAGCGAGAGAGAGAGAGAGAGAGAGGAGAGAGAGAGAGAGAGAGAGAGAGAGTGCAAGGAGGAGGAGAGAGAGAGAGATGAGGGAGGTATGATGTGGCGAAGGTAGGGGAGGGGAGGAGAGTGTGGGGAGGTGGATGGGAGAAGGGGAGAAGAGAGAGGGGGGAGGTAGGTGACGTGGCGAAGGTAGGGGGGGGAGAGAGAGAGAGATGGGGAGATAGGTGATGTGGCGAAAGGAGGATAGGGAGGAGGAGGGAGTGGGAGGGAGGAGAGGGAGGGAGAGGGAGTGATGGAGAGAAGAGGGAGGGAAGTGAGTGGAGAGAGAGAGAGGAGGTGAGAGAGAGGAGGGGGGGGAGAGAGAGGGGATGGTGTCAAAAGGGAAAGTCAGGTGTTTCGTCAGGGGTCACAATACGGGGTCTGATAAGACGGACGTGAGCACGTTACATGACCCCCATCTGTCTTTCTCCCCCCCCTTCCTTCCCCTTCTCCCCCCCCCCCCCCCCCCCGCCGACCTCGACCCTCACATCTCAGGAATGCTGCCCTGGCTTATAAACCCCATGGTATGAGGTATGAAATGTATAGTTGTGGTAGAAGCTAGCTACTAGCTTGGTGGCTGGTAGCTAGTAAGCTGAATAAGGTGATAGCTAGGTTGGAGCGTTAAGCTTAGCACATGCCCTATTATGTATGTCTTCGCCAGCAGTCACTCACGCCACAGGACTTCTCTGTCTCTGTCTGTTCTGTCTGTCTGTCTGTCTGTGTGTGTGTTGTCTGTCTGTTTGTCTGTCTGTCTCTCTCCAGCACTCACTCACGCCACAGGATTTCTCTCTCTCTGTCTGTGTCTGCCTGTCTCTGTTTGTGTCTGCCTGTCTCTGTCTCTGTCGTCTGTCTCTGTCTCTGTCTCTGTCTCTTCTCTCTCTCTCTCCAACAGTCACTCATGCCACAGGACTTCTCTCTCTCTCCTTTCACTCACTCACTCACTCATCACTCACATCACTCACTCACTCACTCACTCAACTCACTCTACTCTCTACTCATCTCTCCACTCTACTCTTCTCACTGACTCTCACTCGCTCTCTCTCACACACTCATTCACTCTCTCTCTCTCCCCCCCCCCCCCATATCCTACGTCACATTAGAGGCCACAGAATTGAAGGGGGGGGGGGGCATTTTTGTTTATAATGCTCTGATGATGTTGATGACGTTGGGGGAGGGTGTGTGTGTGAAAATCGTGACGCTATGGCGTTTCCATTCTGGAATGAGACCGCTACGCGTGACAGAGGTTGTACTCGACATTGACTTTCTTGATATGTATGTCCTGGCGGCAGTTGGGCTCGAAAGAGACTGACACCTGCGGGGTGTGTGTTTGGGCAGAAAATGAAGAGCAACAACACCCTCAGTGATGCTTGCGTCCGTGAAGTGGATGGTGAGACTCGTATCGGCTGTGTGGTCCCCAGTCTTCCGAATGTGCCCCATAAAACACTCAACTCTGGGTAGGAACGGTAGCGGCCAAAAAAGATCCCGCAATGATGTTCATAGGATTTTAATGGGATTCGAACCTACAACCTTCAGGTCCCTAAACACTGCATTACGATGACAGGTGTTTCCCAGGACACAACAGGAAAGCTAGAGGGAAAGAGATCTCCAGGTAGACCCAGGGAGAAAATATTGGACGGACTTGCAGGGTGGCTGAGGACAGAGAGGGTGGAAGATGTGCTTGCGGAAACAAGGGATAGAGACCTATGGAGGGTCATGATCGCCAATGCCATGCGGCAGGGCACATGATGATGATGAATACTTTATAGTATGTGTGTTTATGTAGAGCTTTTGTAGTTTACAGTATGTGTGTTTGTAGGACTTTTGTAACGTCTAGTATGTGTGTGTATGTAGGGCTTTTGTAACGTCTAGTATGTGTGTGTATGTAGGGCTTTTGTAACGTCTAGTATGTGTGTGTTATGTAGGGCTTTTGTAACGTCTAGTATGTGTGTGTATGTAGGGCTTTTGTAACGTCTAGTATGTGTGTGTATGTAGGGCTTTTGTAATTCTAGTATGTGTGTGTATGTAGGGCTTTCGTAACGTCAGTATGTGTGTGTTATGTAGGCTTTTGTAATTTCTAGTATGTGTGTGTATGTAGGCTTTTGTAATTTCTAGTATGTGTGTGTATGTAGGCTTTCATAACGTCTAGTATGTGTGTGTATGTAGGGCTTTTGTAACGTCTAGTATGTGTGTGTATGTAGGGCTTTCATAACGTCTAGTATGTGTGTGTATGTACGGCTTTTGTAACGTCTAGTATGTGTGTGTATGTAGGCTTTTGTAACGTCTAGTGTGTGTGTATGTACGGCTTTTGTAACGTCTAGTATGTGTTATGTATGGCTTTTGTAACGTCTAGTATGTGTGTTTGTAGGGCTTTTGTAACGTCTAGTATGTGTGTGTATGTAGGGCTTTCGTAGTTTCTAGTATGTGTGTATGTAGGGCTTTTCGTAGTTCTAGTATGTGTGTATGTAAGGCTTTTGTAATTTCTAGTATGTTTGTGTGTCATGTTAGGGCTTTTGTAATTTCTAGTTATGTGTTGTATGTAGGGCTTTGTAGTTTCTAGTATGTGTGTATGTAGGGCTTTCG
>JAPXFY010000021.1:27274848-27282348 GCA_030674185.1 Monoplex corrugatus
AGAGAGAGAGAGAGAGGGGAGGGAGGGAGAGAGGAAGAGAGAGGGAGAGCCCTTCTTTCTGTCTTTCATTCGTTTTTTTTGTTTAAATTTTCTTTCTTTCTGTTTGTTCTGTCTGTCTGTCTGTCTCTTCCCTCTCTCTCCATCTTTCTCTCTCTCTCCATCTTTCTCTCTCCATCTTTCTCTCTCTGTGGAGGGGGGGGGGGGGAGGTCACTTATTTCCACTATAGTCTATGGTGCAGAGATACATATCTTTTATTCAGCTGTTGTGGAATGTTGTGGAATGGGACGAAAGCTTAATTTTTTCTTTTGTTTTTGTTAATCTTATATGAAGTAGACAAAGATGATTTATGCATGGCTCTCTTCTTCTCTGTCTCTCTTTCCCCCTCCCTCCTTCCCCCCTCTCTCTTTCTCTACTACTACTATTAGCGTTATCTAACTATTGCAGTTTTAGCTCTTATTGTGAGGAGCTGATGTGTAATTTGCATTACAAATGTCTGGCTTTGTCTCTGCTGCTTTCATAAAGCGCTCAGTTGACGTAGAAAAGTCGTTTCAATGACTTCTTTCACATTGTATGTGTTATAGTTCACTTTAAGCTACTATCTTTGAGTAATAAAGTGTTCTGAAGTTTTTGAAGACATCTCTCTCTCTCTCCCTCTCCCTCCCCCCTCTCTTTTCTCTGTTGTTTCTGTCTGTCTGTCTGTCTGTGTCTGTCTCTGTCTGTGTGTGTGTGTGTGTTGTGTGTGTGTGTGTGTGTGTGTTGTGTGGTGTGTTTTCTCTCTCTCTCTCTCTCACTCACTCACCACTCACTCAAACACACAGAGTAGTGCAGTAATGTAGACTGCGAAATTACGAAGACCCCATCATACTTGGAATGGTTGCCATCGAGATCTGTCTCTGTCTCTCTGTCTCTGTCTCTTTCTCTGTCTGTCTCTGTTTCACTCTCTGTGTCTCTCTCTTCTTTCTGTCTCTTGTCTCTGTCTCTCTCTTTCTCTCTTTCTCTCTGTCTTTCTTGTCTGTCTGTCTCTCTCTGTCTCTCTCTCTCTCTCTGTCTTTCTCTCTGTCTTTCTCTCTCTCTTTCTCTGTCTCTCATTCTCTCTGTCTGTCACTCTCACTCTCACTCTTCTCTGTCTCTCTGTCTCTGTCTCTCTCTGTCTCTGTCTCTCTCACTGTCTCTCTCACTCTCTCTGTCTCTCTCTGTCCTTCTCACTCTCTGTGTCTCTTGGTCTTTCTCTCTGTCCTCCTCTCTCTGTGTCTTTCTCTGTCTTTCTCTTTCTCTGTCTGTCTGTCTCTCTTTCTTTCTCTGTCTCTCTCTGTCTCTGTCTTTCTCTCTCTCTTTCTCTGTCTCTCTCTGTCTCTGTCTTTCTCTCTCTGTGTCTCTGTCTCTCTGTCACTCTCTCTTTCACTCTCTTCTCTGTTCCCCCCACCCCCACCCCCATTCCCTCCCGCCCTTTTTTCCCTTTCCGTACCCTCGTTTATTTTCTTTAGTAGATTCGTCTTTTTCCATCTTGAGTGGTAGGCGCGAAAACTTCAGGTTTTGGGTTGATATCGGTGTTAAGACTGGTCGTTTATCGTTGGAAATCTTGACAGCTTTTCCAGACATTTGGCCGTTTCGTTCTGTCGCTGTGAAAAGTGTAGTTGGGCTTCTTGTGTCGTTTTTGCGTTCGTGAAAGAAGGAATGTTGCGGCTATGTATGTTTATTTTATTGAGGACGTCTTGAAGGTGTTGTATGTTATGTGTATGTATATGTATATGTATACGTATTAGGGCTCCCCCTCGCGTACTGGTGAAGAGGGTGGCACCCACCCACCCCCTTGTATATGTGTATGTATATGTATTATGTATAGGTACAGCTCTAGGGCTCCTCCTTGCATACTGGTGAAGAGGGTGGCACCATCCACCGCCTTGATGGTGTTGTATGTATATGTATATGTATATGTATATGCACAGGGCTCCCCCTGGCGTACCAGTGAAGAAAGTAGCTTCACAACCATCCACCCACCCACCACCCCCACCTGACATTTTAGAGGGTGTCTTCACCCTCACTCTCAACTTGTGGAGAGTCTTGCTCTGGCAGAAGTCACAACAACAAAGCGATGCTTTTAAAGTAAATATGATTTTATTATTGACTGGCATCTTGGTCAATTATGCCAGGTCTGCAGAGTCAGTTTGAAAATTAAAGCACTGAAGAATGAAAATAGATATCTATGAAGTAAGCGTCATTGTTGGCATTTTTATTTTATTTGGGTGGGATGGGGGATGTCATGGCTTTCCCCGAAGCTATCAGAGATATCTCCAGTGCTGTCAGAACATTCTTGAGGCTTCATCCATTTGGCCATGGTGGTCAGGTGACTCAAGGCCAAGTGACTGTTGTCGTAGCCACTTAGCTATCGGACACTTGCTGTCTAGATAGCTGAAGTTATTGTTATTGTTATTGTTATTGTCATTTTTGTTTAAAGTCTTGCCGACTGCGTAGAGCCATCTCAGGGCTATAATCGTTTCAAAACACTGTACAAAACTTCAACAGGAAAAAAAAAAAAATTAAGTACACATATCAATGCATTACACACACTAAGGAGATGCCCCTGGCGTTGACCACTCCGTCCAATTTATCATACATGGGATTTGAAAAACGCACCTGAATACAAATTGAAACATATCTAAGGACACCAAAACAAAATAAAAACAGACCTAAATTACCTAAAATTGCTTCAATCGGCATATGTCACTTTCCTGGACCCGAAAATGCATTTAACACATGTACCCAATTATCAGTCCTAAGAAAACACGCTATTAATTGGGTTTTTTTGTGATTAATTCTTGCGTGTAAAGAAATAGCCCATATTAAGTGGCCATAGAACAGTGTATTATTTGGTTTCTATTTCGAGTGCTTACAGCCCAGATTAGAGCTACAAAGCAGTTTATTATCTGGTGTTTATTATGAATTCTTGTAGCCCTGATTATAGAGGCTGGACTTGGGGGAAGGCCCAATACCTGATAACTGACTAATCCATTTGTGTGTGCGGACGGAATTCGTTGTATTCAGGTTTGCTGGCGTCATTTCCAGATGTTAGATTAGACGGGGGTGGAGGGGCAAGGGGATGAAAATATGAAGGCAGCGCATGGGGAAGGTGGGAGGTGTGTACTGTGCCTTGTAGTTAATCCTCTCTCTCTGTCTTTTGTGTGTGTCTCTCTCTGTGTCTGTCTGTGTCTCTCTCTGTCTCTGTCTGTCTGTCCTGTCTGTCTGTCTCTCTATGTGTGTAACTGTTACAAGATACATTAAGACCAGCGAACTGATAACTAGCTGATCACGTCTACCTTTGAAAAATAGATATAATCATTGTCACAGTCATCGTGTACTTATGGAGACTAACCCTTTGACTTCCGCACCCTGTCCACCAGCATTCTGCATTGTCAAGCATGCTAGCAAGACGAAAACCAAACCCTTCGATTCCCTCGCCCTATCCACCACGGAAGCTGGTGAATAGGGTGAGGGAGTCAATGGGTTAAGGTTTTGCACTGGGTGGATGAGGTGCCAGAGTCAGAGGGTTAATTTTGACGTGCTGTTCTGCTCACATGCGCTCTTGCATGTCATAACAGGTGACTCAAATGAAATGCCCACGATCGGTCGCTGCGTATTACTTACAGCACAGCACAGCACAGCAACACAGACATTTATTTAACCAACCAACCCACACACACCTTGAGAGGAGAAAGGGAGGGCAAACTAGGTGATAACAGCCAGTGGCCTATGATCTGTCACAAAGTCTGTTACGGCACCACTCCCTAAGTCACCCTACCACACCCTGTTCCCCATACCCTGTGCCCCCTACCCTCTTATTATTATTTTTTTAATTTCATCTATTTCATTTTATTTTACTTTATTTTATTTTATTATTATTCTTTTTGTTGTTGTTGTCTTTTTCTTCCAAATCCGTTTGACTCTAAGAAGCTGACTGTTGAATCACAGCTCTCCTGCTTCGATCTGATTTTAATCTGCTTTACTGATGTTCAGGCTATACAGGCCATAAAGAGTTGCTGGCCAGATCAGACATTTCAAAATGTTGATCTAAAGGGTTGTTGGTGTGCTTCTGTCTTTCTTAATGTGACTTGAGTTAGATCATTTTCAGTTTTACCATTCCTACTCTTGTTTTGATGTCTTTAGCACAAGTGCCGTTTTGAACTTCAACTGAGCCTAAATACTTAAAACTTAAAATCATTCATTTTTCTAATGCTCTTGGCATTCAGCTTAAGATCTGCCTTCTTGTCTGCTGCATCTCCTCTACAGAATTCCTTTCAGGCTGGTGACAATTTCCGACATCAGTACCATATCATCAGCCCATAACAGATTTCTGACGGCTCTACCGCCAATTTGTATATATATCCATGTGTTCAATATTTACTTTTCGCACAACTTGCTCTGTGTTGAAGAGATGCGGTAAGAGGATGCAACCCTGACGTATTCCTTTCTTGATGCTAAATTTTCGCAGTTTGGGCCGTTCCATTTATTTATCTGTTATATTTTGGTCGTTGTACATGGCCGCTATATAAGAGAAATTCGATGTTCGAAGAAGTCCATCTTCATGGTATCAAAAAGATGATGGTGCATGTCAAACGCTTTGCGGTAGTCGAGTCGATGAAAGTATGGAAGGAAGGCCTCTTGCTTTCTGATTTCTGATTTTCTCGATCGTAATAAACTTGTAAAACGAACAGCATGTCAGTAGTTCCTTTGTTGGCCCTGTAACCTACTTGACAGTCTGACAGCTCCTCTTCCACTTTTGGTCTCATTCTCATTCTGTTCAATAATTTGATGAGCAGGATTTTACTGAGTAACTCATGAGAGCAATGGTTCTTTTAGCTGTTTCAGTTATTGTACTTAAAGGACACCAAATCAGACGTTGAACAGGGATAAAAAAGAGACGGGCGGTGAAACAGGCAGGTGTGAACTGGGTGGCCCGAAGAAAGCAGAGGACAAACTGGGGTGGAGAGATTTATAACGGGGTGTGAGGGAGGGTTATAGACTCAAACAGCAGGAGAAAGGGGGGGGAAGAAAAGGTGAGAGGGAGGGAGGGAGGGAGACAGAAAACGGGGGGGAAGGGAAGGGTGTGAAAGCTCTAAAGGGGTGGGTGGGTGGGTGGGGGGAGGAGCCCTGGCTAAAACCTCTCGGCACATTTTGTCAGCACGAGCCGCCAGGCATCCAATTAAAATCGCGCGGCGCTTGGCGACGGAGAAATGTTATCCGGCCCTTTAGCCCTCCCACCTATATCTATCGCCCCCCTACCCGTCGTCACCAATGGCGGATGATGTGCGCTGTTGTTAGGTTTGGTAATGGATGATGGTTTCATGGTGCTCTCTCTCTCTCTCTCTCTCTCTCTCTCTCTCTCTCTTTCTTTTCTTTCTTTCTCTCTCTCTCAACTTCTTTCATCTGATGTGGTGGCTAGCTTCTTGTTGCCAGGCTAGGCCTCACTGGGTGAGGCTTCTTACTGGCTACCACCAGACACACCATGTTCTTTTCCTCGCTGCTTCAACCACATGTAGACCTATGCACATGCGTATGCTTGCACGCGCGCACGCACCCACACTCACACATCCAATGCTCGATTTTTGGTTCTTCTGACAAATCTCTCTCTGTCTCTGTCTCTCTCTCTCTCACACACACACACATACACGCGCGCGCGTGCGCGTGCGCATGCGCGCACACACACAGAGTATTGATTTATTGACGCATTAAACGACTTATGAATATAATTGTCAGTATCAACAATGCTAAGAATGGAAGATAGTCATCGAGATTTAATATTATCACTTACCAGTAGTCAAGCTACGTGATTATTCTACTCTCTGTCTCTTTCCTTGTCATATGTGTACACGCACACACTCTTTTCACACACACACACACACCACAACAACACACACACAACACACACACACACACACACACACACACACACAACACACACACACACACACACACACACACAACACACACACACACACACACACACAACACACACACAGAGTGTGCCTGTCTGTCTGTCTCTGTCTTTCTCATACTCACGCACTCTTTGTCTCTGTCTCTGTCTGCCTGTCTCTCTCTCTCTCCCCCCCTCTCCCTGCACTAAAATCCAAATCCTTTTATTATCTAATCTGTCTGTCTGTCTGTCTGTCACACACACACACACACACACACACACACACACACACACACACACACACACACACACACACACACACACACACACACACACCCCTAGCCCTAATTCAGTTTTGTCTCTTTTCTGATACGGTGTTTTACTTGGGCATGTCAGACGGAGAGTCTGTGTTTTGCAACACTGGAAATTAGCTGGTGCAGCGTGGCTTCTTTGTTGCAAATAACTTTTTTTTTACAAATCTGTAACGTTCTGAGATGGCCTGTGTGATTGGCTAGGCTATAACATAAACGGCATGAATTGAAATTCTTCTCATGGGCTTGTTGCCCCTTGAACAAGAGTACCGTTCGTCACCCTGACCCCAGAAAAACAGCGTCCTCCTCCGTAAAGTTATTGGTATCCTCAAAGTAAATATTAGACGGACTTGCAGGGTGGCTGAGGACAGACAGGGTGGAAGATGTACTTGCAGCGACAAGGGATAGATTCGTGCGGAGGGCCATGGTCACCGACGCCTTGCGGCAGAGCACATGATGATAATGATGCTCAAAGGCGGTAAATAGGGTGTAGCACACTATACAGTCTTTGGTATGCTCTAGAAATAGTCTTCCACGTCAGACTGCCATATCTGGGTGGAGCGCGCACTTACGAACGTGTCCGAATACGATGGATCCGTGTTGCGGCTGAAACCTGGTTCCTAAACCAAAGAGCTCTCAGTCCATGCCTTCCAACATAAAAAAAAAAAAAAAAGAGAAAAAAAAATTTGCTGCTCGTCGTAATGCTCAGCTCATTCTGGTTGGATCAGCTTATAGTGTTTCGTAGATCCCTGTTTTGAGCTGGTGGATAGGGTGAGGGAGTCGAAGAGTTAAAATTTTTGTAGTTGGTGGATATGGTGCGGGAGTCAAAGGGTTATGGACAGGTTTGAGTGGAGCGCATATGGAATTGTCCGAGTGTGGTAAATAATAATAATAATAATAATAATAATAATAATAATAATAATAATAATAATATTTTATTTATATAGCGCAAAATCTTGATAAAATCAAATCTAAATCCGTAAAAATACTCCCCAACTCTTGGGACTTCGTGTAAGAATCTCGTAATTGTGAGGTAGTGGATATTCATAATCTGTTCAAAACTTAAGCTTTGCCAGCTCGCAGGTATTTGCGCAGGATCGAGGAGTGAGTCAGAGAACGGATGGCATATATATGTGGGTAGCGCGCATATGGAGTTGTCCGAGTGCGATGAATCCTTCTCGAATAAAGTCTTATCATGACATAATGATAATGTACAGGAGGGTGAAGATGGAAGATGACGGAGGAGAAAAAAAAGGGGGTGGGTGGTGGTGTTGTGGTGG
>JAPXFY010000021.1:27284848-27289848 GCA_030674185.1 Monoplex corrugatus
GCCTTGTCTGGGGCCTGAGTCTGTCTTGTCTGTGGACCTGTGTCTGTCTTGTCTGTGGACCTGTGTCTGTCTTGTCTGTGGACCTGTGTCTGTCTTGTTGGGGGCCTGTGTCTGCCTTGTCTGGGGCCTGTGTCTGTCTTGTCTGTGGCCTGTGTCTGTGTTGTCTGTGGACCTGTGTCTGTGTTGTCTGTGGGCCTGTGTCTGTCTTGTCTGTGGGCCTGTGTCTGTGTTGTCTGTGGACCTGTGTCTGTCTTGTCTGTGGGCCTGTGTCTGTCTTGTCTGTGAACCTGTGTCTGCTTGTCTGGGGGCCTGTGTCTGTCTTGTCTGTGGACCTGTGTCTGTGTTGTCTGTGGGCCTGTGTCTGTGTTGTCTGTGGGCCTGTGTCTGTGTTGTCTGTGGACCTGTGTCTGTGTTGTCTGTGGGCCTGTGTCTGTGTTGTCTGTGGGCCTGTGTCTGTGTTGTCTGTGGGCCTGTGTCTGTGTTGTCTGTGGGCCTGTGTCTGTCTTGTCTGTGGACCTGTGTCTGTCTTGTCTGGGGCCTGTGTCTGTGTTGTCTGTGGCCTTGTCTGTGTTGTCTGGGACCTGTGTCTGTCTTGTCTGTGGGCCTGTGTCTGTCTTGTCTGTGGACCTGTGTCTGTTTGTCTGTGGACCTGTGTCTGTCTTGTCTGTGGAACTGGATTTGTCTGTTGTCCTGTGTCTGTCTTGTCTGTGTATCCCCTGTGTGCCTGCCTGGGTCTGTCTGACTTGTCTGGTCTCGTCTAGTCTTGTCCGTGATTATGCTTCTGCCTCTTTGACAGGATTTTTTTCGCAAAGTTCCCCCCCCCCCCCTTTTTTTTTTTTCTTTTGTTCTTTAGTGATTTATTTATGGTTTAGGTATTTTCGGAGTCTACATGTTGAAAGCATTTGTAGACTAGTTTTATAACCTTCGAAAATGAAAGAATTTTTTTTATGTTGTATAACCTTTGAAAATGAAGAATTTTGTGAAGTCTTTCGTCTTGTCTCTTTCTCTCTTTGACTCCATGTTTTGTAATAATCTTTGAAAATGAAGAATTTTGTCAAGTGTTTCGTCTTGTCTCTTTTTCCTCTTTGACCCGCATATTTCATAACCTTTGAAAATGAAGAATTTTGTCAAGTCTTTGGTCTGGTCTCTTTCTCTCTTTGCCTTCACTCTCTCTCTCTCTTTCTACTACCGTCCCTTACTCCCCCACCCACCCCACCCCCATCCTCTCTCTTTTTTCCCTCATTCTCCTCGTTCTCATTCCCTCACTTACGTCTCTTCTGCTACATGGCCTTCTTCAGCCGCCAGTACACTAAGCTTTTTGTGCCTCTCTCTTACTTCGTGAGCTATTTCTCTTGTCTGGTCCACCAGCGCATTGAGGGCTCTATTCAGCCAGTCGCAGGCCGCTTCCAGTGTAAAGACGGGGGATTATTGGCTCAAGGGCCTTGGTAACCAAGACAAGTGCACGCGCATCCCTCATCCCTCATCCCTCACCCACCACCGTCCGTGTCTGTCTGTCTGTCTGTCTGACTGGGTAGCTGGCTTCCCCCCCTCCTTCCTCTCGTTGTCCCCTTCCACACACACATACACACCAGACACACACACACACACACACTCAGACACACACACACACAGACAGACACAACACACACACACAGACAGACAGACACAGACACAGACACAGACACACACACACACACGACAACACACAGACACAGACACAGACAGACACAGACAAGACACAGACAGACAACACAGCAACACAGACACACACACACACACACACACACACACACACACACACACACACACAACACACACACACCACACACACACACACACACACACACACACACACACACACACACACACACACACACACGTTCCCCTTTTCTGGTCCATTCATCGAAATACCTTCGCCTGCTAGCCGCATAGTTCAGTCGGCCTGGAGTGGGTAATATTTTTTAGCGGCACCAGTGCTTTGTATTAGTGGTTGGTGTTGGTGGTAGAGGCAGCCCAGTGTTTCTCTTTTTTGTTTTTTGTTTTATATTTTGAATTTTTTCGTCTCTCTGTCTGTATCACGTAGTTCGTTTTCGTTAGTTTTAACCCTTTGGCTCCTGCACCCTGTCCACCAACGTCCTGCATTGCCAACCATGCCAGCAAAGCGAAATATTAACCTTTTGGCTCTCTCATCCTATCCACCAAGCTTCAAACTTAACCCTTTGACTCCCCCACCTTATCCACCAGCTCCAGCTTCCTGGTGGATATGGCGAAGGAGTCAAAGGGTTAAGAACGAACGTACCAACTAATTAACCCTGTTAATTAACCATTCAGCCATCCAGTCAATCCGTCCAGTCAATTAGCCATTTGATCATATCTAATCAAGACATCTCGAGGTCGGTCCCAGCCCGCAACATAAAAAAACAAACAAACAAAAAAAAACAACAAAAAAACACTGGCCTGTTTCCTGTTCATCTTAATTTGTTCCCATCATTCTGGTTGAATCAGGGAAAAGAGTGGGAGAATGGTTCAGATGTTCGCCTGCCAATAACTAATCTTGTGGTTCCAGGTTCGCTCCCGATAGAGGCCTCGACTTTTCTCCTCAGTTTGTATGGAAAGTCGAACTGAACGTCTAGTCCTTCGGAAGGGGACGAAAAACGAGTCAGACCCGTGTGCCTTCTGGCTGTGCACGCTGAAGATCTCACGGCAGTTGAAAATCGTGAAGAGCAGGGCAGTGCCCGGCTGCCTTGGTATAAAGCATTGGAGAGATAGGTTGATTTCCCAGGTCCCACCCTTTGAAAACCAATTAGCCTTCTTGCGTTTCTGAAGTCTTGGTTCCAAAAAAGTTAATATTATGAATATGAATTTGAAGTAAGGGAGAGGGGATGGGCGCCGCCCTCGTGGTGCTGGTCCCCCGGAAAAGTTGAGGTCTCTGCCACCTCACTCCCCTTCGACTCAAGGTTATGGAACTATCTAGGTAGGACCTTCAGGACCTGGCCAGCTCGTGGACTTATGTGCAGGCTTAAGGCCTGTGCTGTGATCATTCTGGATCTTCTCCATCACATGGCACCTGTGACGTTAGTGCATATGGAATTCATTCCGAGCGCGGAGACGTCATCTTTAGAAATTGAAATTGAAATTGGTGGAATCAGCTTTGGGCTTCATCAGTCCCTTCTCACCCTCCTCCCCATTTCAAGACATTGCCAGCACATAGGGCTTTGCGTGGGATCAGGGATTATGCCCGACAGTTGCTGGTAGATCTGGGCTGAGCGCATGTGGAATTGAGAGAGGACGACGAATCCCTGTTGAAAAAAATCCCCAACCCCGAAACTCCGAAACACCAGCCGACCAACAACCAGGTGAAACCAAACCAGAAATATGCACATGATTTAATTAATAAATGCAAACCCGTAGCCATGATAATAAACAGTGAAGCAGTTTGACATGTTTTGTAAACAGCCTAAACCCATAGATAATAAACGCTGAGCCGTTTTGACATGTTTTACAAAACAACTTTATATATATGCATTGGAAGATGGGCTGTCTTTTTCTGGCGCATCGCCTTAGGCGGTCTTTCAATGTGTACTACAAAGTTTGGAGTTACGAGTTTGTTCAAGAGGATTCGTCGCACTCGGACAATTCCATATGCGCTGTATCCTGATCTGTCAGCAATTACCTTGTAGGACACCAGACAAAACACGAAAGAAGAATTACGAACCGTATTCAATACAAAAAGACAAGACAGGCACAAATTTTTGGCCAGCTGGCCTTTGTCAAGCGTAAGATCACAAACTAACATACACCAGATACAAAAATTATGAGAAAAAGACTGAAACTTCCCTGCTGCTGAATCCAATGTGAGAAAAAGAATAAACTGACCAAGATGACATCATAATGTGTTTCTGGTTCCTGTTGCTTGAACGCGGGCAGTCACACTTGTTTTGAATTACCTTGTAGATTCCCTGAGCCTGCGGAAAACGCTACGCGCTGGCAAAGTCTTGGAAGTCAGGAGCGGAAAGGTGGGTGAAGGGTGGGGGTGGGTGGGAAGACCTTTGATACGCTAAGCTGACACCACCAGAATGATGGAAACGTTAAGATGGGCAGCAAACGGGCCAGTTTTTACTGTCGCAGGCTGGGGTTGAACTTGGATATCAAGTTCCGAGTCCACGGCTCTATCAAAAGAACCAACCTGCTCGCAGAAAATATGCGTCGCTGCCAAGATCTGTGGCCGTTTATCGAGTCGAGTGAAAAAGAAAACTTAGATAAACAGGATGAGCAGGCCTGTAGTGCAAATAGAGGCCTGGCCATATTGGTCATAATATTATGTAGTGTATCAAAGGGACCCTGATTGTTTGCAATGTTTTCATGAAGTAAGAGTTATCGTCCTTATGACTCATTCATACTGATATGAGAAATACTCCGTGTGTGTGTGTGTGTGTGTGTGTGTGTGTGTGTGGTGTGTGCGTGGTGGTGTGGTGTGTGTGTGTGTGTGTGTGTGTGTGTGTGTGTGTGTGTGTGATGAGTGAGATGATGAGGAGAGAGAGAAGTGTGTTTCCATTTTTATTTTTGTAACTTGGTATGTTCGACGCTCGATGTGAGTGTTCAGCAGATTTTGTGCTTACCTGACCTCTCAAATGACCATAATGATAACTTGCGAGATAGTCATTTCTTCTTGGATGTTTGTACATGGTCACGCCTTTAGTGGTCAGTCGGGTGGTGTGTGGATGAAGGATGTGACCTTGAAACGTCCCTCACTGTCGCCCCCTAGTCGGAGATCCATTTGCATGCTGAAAGAATCTGACCATCGGCGAAAGCAGGGTGGGCAGTTGACGTGTCGAGTGAAGCGGCCTTTAATTTAACCCTTTGACTCCCGCACCCTATTCACAACTGCAAAAAAACCTAATTCTTTGATTCCCTCACCCTATCCACCAGCTTCCTACAGAAAGCTGGTGGATACGGTTGAGGGAATCAAAGGGTTAAGTTTTTGATTTGTTCGCATGCAG
>JAPXFY010000021.1:27292348-27312348 GCA_030674185.1 Monoplex corrugatus
GTGTCTCCGTCTCTCTCTGTCTCTGCCTGTCTGTCTGTCTGTCTGTCTGTCTTCTCTCTCTCTCTGCCTCCGTCTCTATCTGTCTGTCTGTCAGTCTTTGTCTGTCTGTCTGTCCCCCCCCCCCCTATCTCTCTGTCTCTGTATCTAGCTCTCTGATATACTCAGCTCTCTATCAGTTTTTCTCTGCCCCTGTATGCCTGTCTCTTTCTTGTTTTGTTTTCTTTTGAACCCAGATAGGTAGCAAAAACGAAGTGGCTTCCAAGCAAAGCAACCTGTACGCCATTAGTTAGCAGCCATCGAAGAGAGAGAGAAGAGCAGGGAGGGAAAGCTTGGGGAGGGAGGGAGGGAGGGGCTGGCCGGTTGCCTGTAGCAACCCCGCCTACTTCCTCCGTCCGACCTCCACCCAGACCCTCCTGACCCCCCCCCCCCCCCAACTATCCTCACTCTCGCCCTCTTTTCCTTCCGTTTTTTTTTTCCATTTCCGTGGCTGTGCGCATGCGTCCAGTTAGCGAGCAGTTCCGCTCCAAGCATGGTTTTTCCCCATCCATACTTTTCGAGCAGATTTGAAAGCCGATAAAATGCTTTCTGCTGAAGGGGTATAAGAATGTCGGCTATTTTTGTCTTCTCTGTCTTTCTGGCTCTCTGTCTGTCTCTGGCTAATGCTGGCTGCTGTCTTGTGTTGTCTGTCTCTCACTCTGTCATACTCTCTGTCTCTCTCCCTGTGTCTCTGTGTCTGTTTTCTCTCTCTCTCTCTCTCTCTCTCTGCCCCCCTGTGTCTCTGCCTAACATACAGACGCCTGGCCCCCTCTCTTCATAACCACTCACCGCCCCCCCCCCCCCCTGAACACACCTCCCATACCCCCTACCCTCCACGAAAATTTTCGTCTACATCCTCATCCCCCCCCCCCCACACACACTCCATTAAAAAAAAAGTCTGGTTCTTTGACCAAGCGTTTTTGCCAGACCTTTCCCCCAGGCCCTACCCCACCCTACCTCTTATTCTATTTGAAATGGTTTTTTACAGCTCTTCTTTTTCTTTCAGAAAAAAAGGTCATTTCACATTACCCAAGAGGGATGATTGTGTGCATGCGTGCGTGTGGGGTGTGTGCGTGCGTGTGTGTGTATGTGTTGTATGTGTATGAGTGTATATAAAGAGAGAGAGAGAGAGAGAGAGAGGAGAGAGAGAGAGAGAGAGAGAGAGAGAGAGGGGGGGGGGAGAGAGATGTGTTTTGCAAGGTTTTCTCGGGTGTTTCTGGACGGTTCTTGACCAGTTTGTGTGGACAGACGGAGACTCGCCAGAACTTAAGTTTGGAAGTTAAAGCTCCAAAATCAAGGTCACATAGATCCAAAAAAAAAATGGCCACGTGCTCAACATCAGCATTATTTTGAGGAAGGTGTGTGAGCAGGGCTTTCTCGTGAACTGTAGATATTATTTGAAACGTTTTTTTTTTTCATTCACAGTTGTGACTGTCTACCATTGCCCTCGATGCATGTTACTTTTTATTTCAACTTGATGCATCGTCAAGGTCACATTGAACTTGACAGGTGCGAAACCTGGATTTTCTTGAATAGTTTTGTATATAAACCCCCCCAGGTAGAACGTTAGAATGGCTTGATCATCTTCTTTGTCTTTTTGTTATATATTTTTTCTTCCTTTTTTTTTTTAACCCCCCCCCCCCCCCTCAGATATGCGTTTGCTTTTGGAAATCAGAAACACTGAGGATATATACTCATCGAAAACGGAGTATGCAGACTGCAGCAGCATGCACAAATTTGGGCGATACAAAGTGCATAGAAACATCGGGGAAAATTGGAACATTTCAGACCAAACCAAATCAAACGAGACCAAACCAAACCAAACCAAACCAAACCAAACCAAACCAAACCAAAAATCATACATGCGCGCTCACGCACAAACACACTCACGCACGCACAGACGGTCCAATAAGTCTCTGACATTTCGTCAACCAGCAAACAGCAGACACTTTCCTCGATCGACGCGCACGATATTGAGCGAAATGTCATCGAAGGGACATTTCATCATTACTCAATGTTAAGGTCGTGGTTGGCTCAGCGGGTGCAGTCGTGTACTCAAGAGCTGATGTATTCCGAGTTCGATACCAGCTTGCAACAGTAAAACCAGTTTGTTCGCTTCAGTCATTCTGCTGATGTCAAGCGTTTCGTAGCTGTCCCATTCCCATTCCGCATTTTCGGACTTTGCCAGTGTGGTTTTTTTTCTTTTTTTAAGGCTCAAAGAGTCTGCCAGATAATCGATGGGAAATTTGGGTGGTGAGCGTTTATGGGATTAACTGAGTGCGATGAATCCCGCTTGGGGAAAAAAACACAAAAAACAACCAGCAACAAGGAAAACAGCCTCAAAACTCCGAACTCTTCATCGAGAAATTTCGTCAAATGACAACCGTTAATGTGGCCATTAATGACATGTCACTCTTTTCTGGTGGCTCAGTGACTCAGCTGTCGGGTGAAATGACTTTCAAGGAAATGTCAGTCAGAATTATTTGGTTAGCTGAAGCTTAACGCTAAGTCAGCATTGTCAGTAGCAGTGTTTATATCATGGGGATCCTTGTTATTCAAGACTTGACTTATTGAGATCCGTTTCAAAGGGGGGGGGGGGGGGAGGGAGGGAAGAAAACTTAAATGGTCTTGGGAATGGCTCTGGGGCTCTTTGCTTTTGAAGAGTATTTCCAACCTTCTGGAAATTTTGTACTAGAAATTTCCTCTTCTCTGTCACTTTGTTTCTGCCTTGCTCCTTTGCTTTCTGTCATATTTCTTCCTATCATTTTCTGCCTTGCTGGTCCGTTCACCTATATACGTGTTCCATAAAGTCTTAACACACTGTCTTTTACAAATTTAACGGTGAGCATGGTTTTTTAACTGTTGTCTTTTATCTTAACCGGATTATTATTGTCGTTTTTGACGTGGTGTTAGCCCTGATATGGCTCTAGTAGTCGGCTGGGCTGTAAGCAATATGAACTTGGTCTGTTACGATGGATACTTGCTAAAATGTATTAATTGCATTTTTGGTTGTAAGAAAATGTGATGTGCAGAAACAGTTTTAAGTAGTCTAGGGCAGTTTTTATATATGTTTTATTTTGCTTAGTCATGTTTGCATTTGTTTTCAGTTTTGCTTTTGTAAACCCCTTGATGATATATGGAATGGTCACCATCAGGGGCATATCTTTAGATTATGTGCGCTGATGCATTGATAGGTACACTTAATTTTTGTGTTTCCGTTTTTTTTCCCCCTGAGGGTCAACGAGGTATTGTGTGCAGGAAGCTGGTGGATGTGGTGAGGAAGTCAAAGGGTTAAGTGTTAAGTTTTTGCTTTGCTAGAATGGTTGATCATGCGGGATGCTGGTGGACAGGGTGCGGGAATCGAAAGGGTTAAAAACTGATCTGTTCGCTGCCCATCTTCGTGTTACCATCATTCTGGTTGATTGATTGATTGATTTGGTTCATTTTTTACGTCGACACCCACCTCGGTGATATGGCCGACGGGGATAACTATAACACCACCAGAACAACAATGATGCTAAGATGGGACAGTCAGAAGGCCAGTTTTAATGTGGAGCACCTCGGGATTCGAACCCACAACCATTAGCATGTGAATCCGACGCTCAGCCAACTGAACTTTGGGGCCATTCTGGTGGCGTCAGCTTAGTATTTCATAGGTCACCTCTCTACTCCGCCGCTACCCTATTCTAAGGTCTTGCTGGCTAGCGCATATGGTTTTGCGCAGGGACAGAGAGTCTGCGGGCAGATTTGGGTGGAGCGCTTATGGAGCTGTAAGTGTGCGATGAATTCCTGTTGAACAGACTCCAAATAAACTCACTGCCAAGACTTCATGCAGGGCTGAAGTCACTAGTTCCTTTAACTTAACCCTTTGACTCCCACACCCCCTACCCACCAGCATCCTGCATAGCCAACCATGGCTAGCCAAGCGAAAACTTAACCCTTTGATTCCCTCACCTATCCACCAGCTTCCTGCAGGAAGCTGGTGGATAGGGTGAGGGAATCAAAGGGTTAAGTTTTTGCAGTTGGTGGATAGGGTGTGGGAGTTATAGGGTTAAGTTTCCTCACCATATCTGTGGAATTCAGATCAAAGCGATGACGCACGCTGATATTTGGAGTTTTGATGTCACAGTAGGCTGGCTAGTCAAAATATAACCATAACCTTGGATGATTCATGCGGCTGGCATTCAGATCTACAAAGCTTCAGTATTGAATAATCGAGAACTGTATGACGTCGTCTGATCTGCCCTAGTGTTTAAATTTAGACTTTCGAAAAGTCTGCGCAGTCAGCATATAACGACGTTCAATAATATATGCCCAGTGACTCTAAATTTTTTTTTTGGGGGGGTCCAGAATTGATTACTGAAAGTTTTGTTATGTCATATGATGGTCCCATTAATTAAAATTGATGTCATAAGAGTTATTATATAATTCTGTCATGATTTTTGTAAGTTTAAACTTATAAACACTCAATACTCAAAGTACAAAGACAATGAAAATTTTGTTGTTATATGATGCGCCCAGTCATTAGAATTGTTTTATTTCATAAGAATTGTTTTTATTATGATGTTCACATGATTTTCTAAGTTTAAACTTGTTACACTCAGTATTGAAAATACGAAGATATTCTATGATGTATGCACAGTGACTTGGAGATACCTTACTTGGTTAATGGAAGTTCTGTCATATCATAGAAATTATTATATGACTTTCCCATGATTTTCTAATTTTACCCCTTAGACTCCTGCACCCTGTCCATCAGCATCCTTGCATTGTCAACCATGCTAGCAAAACAAAAACTTAACCCTTTGACTCATTCGCCTTATCCACCAGCTTCCTGCGGGAAACTGGTGGATAAGGTGAAGGAGTCAAAGGGTCAAGTTTTTGCAGTTGGTGGATGGAGTGTGTGAGTCAAAGGGTTAAACTTATAAACAATCAGTACTCAAAAGTTTAAGGACATAGAATTCTATGATACAGGCACAGTGACTTGGAGGTCCCACACTTTGTTGGTGAATAAAAATTCTGTCATATCATAGGAATTAATAGTACATGATACTCCCAACGGGAAAGCTGGAGGGAGAGAGAGCACCAGAGAGACCCAGGGAGAAAATACTAGACGGACTTGCAGAGTGGCTGGGGACAGGGAAGGTGGAGGAGATGCTTGAGGTAACAAGAGATAGAGACAGATGGAAGTCCATGATCGCCAAGCCATGCGGCAAGGCACCTGATGATGATGATGATGATGATGATGATGATGATGATGATGATGATACTCCCATAACATTTAAGTTAAACTTTTTGAACTCTCAGCACTTGGTTAGTAAGGACATTCGACGATGTCTGCACAAGTGACTCGGTAGTCTCAGCCTGTAAATGTTGCCAGTCTTTTCTTCCTAGTCTTCCTCTTGACATTTGGAGTGTGGAAATGTGGAGTGTTCAAAATGAGACCGTAACGATTCTGTAGATGACTTCGATAACACGCTGACATTAAAACTTTGGCAGTGTCGGTAGTCATAATATAACGACAGTGGTTTCAGTAATGCCCGCGCACTGCTCGACATTCACCCCGTGAAATCTCTACGGTCACAATATTGAGACAAGATCAGGATGCTCGGTGACATTTTGCCTGCAGTCGTTCGACATTTTGGACCCCGCCTGCTGGTGGGCTGTAAGGTGACTGTGCACAGGTCTCAGTGTGTGTCATCCATTATAGGTGTCGACCTGTGTTATTTGACGCGGCTGTGTCATCATCGCCTTTAACCCTTTAGACTCCCGCACCTTATCCACCAACTGCAAAAAAGAAAATTAACCCTATGAATCCCTCAGCCTATCCACCAGCTTCCTGCATGTGGATAGGGTGAGGGAGGTCATAGGGTTACGTTTTTGCTTTGCTAGCGTGTTTGACAATGCACGATGCTGGAGGACAGTGTGCAGGAGTCAAAGGGTTAAAGTTGGAGTTTGGAAGCTGGAGTGGGCTGGCTGGCTGGCTGGTTGGTTGGTTGGTTGGATGGTTGGCTGGGTGGTTGGTTGGCTGGGTGCTTCGTTGGTTGGCTGACTGGTTGCTTCGTTGGTTGGTTGGGTGGTTGGTTGGTTGACTGGCTGGGTGCTTCGTTGGTTGGGTGGGTGCTTCGTTGGTTGGGTGGTTGGTTGGTTGGCTGGCTGGTTGGCTGGTTGGTTGGCTGGCTGACTGGTTGGTTGGTTGGCTGACTGGTTGGTTGGTTGGCTGGCTGGCTTCTCTGTCGTTTCTGTTTTATAGTTTTTGGACGCTGTGGTTCTTTTTTTTCCGCTCTCTTGTTCTTTCTTTACTTTTTCTCGTTTCTTGAAGCTTGGAGTTATCGTTCTAGTTTTTGAAATTTCTCTAAAAAAGAATCAGGGAAATTCATATCGATTGGAAGTGTGTGTGTGTGTGTGTGTGTTTGTGCGTGCGTGCGCGTGCGCGAGCGAGCGAGCTAGCAAGAGAGAGAGAGAGATTGATTGATTGATTGATTACCATGCGAAAACGCTTAAGAAGAGAGAGAGAGAGAGAGAGAGAGAGAGAGAGAGAGAGAGAGAGAGAGAGAGAGAGAGAGAGAGAGAGAGAGATTGATTGATTGATTACCATGCGAAAACGCTTAAGAAGCAGAAACCAAAAACACATGAAAATTCGAACTTGAACACGTATTTGATCAGCAAACAAGACAGGCACAAAGTGTCTGTCGGTCTGTCAACTGGCCTTTGTCAAGCCAACACACTAAAGACAACAAAGACTCTAAAGTCAGAAGATTTAGGACAAAGAACAACGACACATCTGTTAACCCTTTGACTCCCGCAGCCTGTCCACCAACATCCTGCATTGCTAACCGTGCTAGCAAAGCAAGAACTTAACCCTTTGACTCAGGAAGCTGGAAGCTGCAGGAAGCTGGTGGATAGATAGGGTGAGGGAGTCACAGGGTGAAGTTTTTGCAGTTGGTAGATTGGGTTCGGAAGTCAAAGGGTTAATTTCCCCTTATGTTTCGTTGAGCTGATGAGGTGTTCGAACACTGGCAATCACTTTTGTTCAGATTTTTCCTTATCTAATAAGTAATGAAGCCTGGAATTAATTGTTATTGTGTTTTCTTTTAACAGTGCAAATGGTATTCAAGAAGGCCGGTTTATGATTATGGAATTTCTCCTGTATTGGGCCTGCTGCCTGAGAGCTCTTTGACAATGACTGTTTTTAAGGTAGCTTAATTCAATCCTTTTGATTCCCTCACCCTATCCACTAGCATCCTGCATTGTCATCAGTGAAAGCAAAGCAAAACTTAACCCTTTAAATTCCCTCACCCTATCCACCAGCTTCCTGCAAAGAAGCTGGGATTAGGGTGAGTGAGTCAAAGAGTTAAAGTTTTTTTTTGCAGCTGGTGGATTGGGTGCTGGAGCCTAAGGGTTTTAACAAAGATGTCTCTTTTCACGACTGTTTTTTTTAATAATATAATTATAGTATTACCTATGCTGGTTTAGCAAAACATCTCTTTTCATGACTAACGCGTTTTTTTTTAATATATATTAATTACCAATGCTGTTTTTTTATCAGTCATCTTTATTCATTTATTCTTTATTGTCTGGCTGACAGGCACTTAAGCGACTCTTTTTATCTTTTTAGCCGAAGGGCAGGACAAGTTTTCGATACTTTTTCAGGCTCGGGTTTGATGGTAATGACCCGCTGTTAATGATCTCACTTCCTTTGTCTTTTTCACTTTACCCCACTCGCACAAATCTGTACATACCTGCGCGTGTTAGGCTCGCATATATGAATTATAATGAACAGAAGTGGATGAATTTCTTGCGGTTGAGATTTTTGATTGTGATCCGCTGGTACGGTTCTTACTGGAGGCGTTCTGTTCTCTCTCTCTTTCTTTCTCTCTTTCTCTCTCTCTCTTTCTCTCTCTCTCTTTCTCTCTTCCCCTCACTCTCTTTCTCTTTCTCTTTCTGTCTCTCTCTCTCCCCCTTCTTTTTTGTTTTGTCTTTTTTCTGTCTTTTTTTTTTTTTTTTTTTAGCGTTTTCTCTGCCCCCTCTGAACCGCTCCAGCGTCATTTCTTTGTTGTTGTTGTTGATGGTTTTTTTTTTTAACCCCTTTAAGAAACGAAATTGTTTATTCAGGAATGTTTCAAGGTGGCTCTGACTGGGAGAAATTGTCCGCAAATTGTGTTAACTATATGATTTCATCCCCGTCTCCCTCTCTGTGTGTCTGTCTATGTCTGTGTGTCTGTGTGTTGTTGTCTGTCTGTCTGTGTGTCTGTCTGTGTCTGTGTGTCTGTGTGTCTGTCTGTGTCTGTCTGTCTGTCTGCTGTCTGTCTGTCTGTCTCTCTTGTGCTGCTTCGCGAAGGGAAGGCCACGCGCTCTGTCTCTGTCTCTCTCTGTCTCTTTGTCTCTCTCTGTCTGTCTGTCTGTCTGTCTGTCTCACACATACACACACACACACACGCACGCACGCACGCACCCACACACGCACGCACGCACGCAGCACGCCGCACGCACGCACACACACACCACACACACACACGCACACACACACACACCACACACACACACACACACACACACACACACAACATTCTCTGAACATTACATTTCGTCTCCAATAATGTGTTCGTTCATATCTATTTTTCTTTTCTGTTTCATATTACGTGCGCTGCTGGCATACTGGGGAATCCAGGTGAGTGTTATGTTATATTTACTTCTTGTTCTCTCTCTCTCTCTCTCTTCTCTGCGTCTCTGTCTGCCTGTTTCTGTCTCTCCTTCTGACAGGTCGGTGGCTTTGATAATAAACCGTGTGTCAGTGTTATTGTTAGTGTCAGTGTCAGTGTCAGTGTCAGGTAAGTGTCAGTCTTCTCTTCTCTCTCTCTCTCTGCCTCTCTGTCTCTCTCTGTGTCTCGGTCTCTCTCTCTCTTCTGTCTCTGTCTCTGTCTCTCTCTGTCTCTCTCTCTCTCGTCTCTTCTCTCTGCTTCTCTCTCGTCTCTCTCTCTCTCTTCTTCTCTCTCTTCTCTCTCTCTCTGTCTCTCGTCTCTCTCTGTTGTCTCTGTCTCTCTCTCTCTCTGTCTCTCTCTTCTCTCTGTCTCTCTTCTCTCTTCTGTTCTCTCTCTCTCTCTGTCTCTCTCTCTCTCTCTCTCTCTCTCTCTCTCTGTCTCTCTCTCTGTCTCTCTCTCTCTCCTCTCTCTCTGTTCTCTCTCTCTCTCTCTCTGTCTCTCCCCCTTTTTTTTCTTAAACAATGAGTAGAATGTATAGCCATGAATAACGTCTTTTTTTTTCTTTTTCGTTAAATCTCCCTTCTTTTCTTTTTTTTTTTTTCTCTCTCTCTCTCTTTCTTGTTTCTTTCTTGTTCTTTTTTCTTTTTAAATGGGGAGGGGTTGGAGGTAATATTTCGTATAGTCTGCGTTTGTGACTGTGAACAAGATTATCTCAGCTGTTTAAGGATGGATTTTTAAAAAAATAAATGTTGTCAAATGTGTGTGTACTGTTGAGAACTCTGCAAAGTGGAAGTGGTGGAAGATAAAGCACCAAGGTCGAGGTCACACAGGACGACAACAATTTCAGCAACAAACAACAAAAGGTTGCCTGAAATTAGTACTTTAAAAAAAAAAAAAAAATTTGTGAAGAGCGTTGTCTGAGGAACTTTAAATAAAACATATTTGAAATCTGTTTATTTACACTGGTGTTAGAGACCTGTTGTCGTCGATGTTCCTCAAGCTATATTTTAACTGAGCTTTTTTCAAGGTCACACAGTGACTTTGAGAAGTACAGCATCTGGATTGTCTATAAATTTGTATAAAGAGGAGATTGCTAGAATGGTATGATTGTTTTTTTTTTTTAATTATTATTATATTTTCATAGTAAGTAACGTTTTTTGGTATTTATTGACAGCCATTAATTTTTTTTGGTATAGATCTGCGTATGCGCTGATGTAGTAAAGCTTTACGGTTGAATTTAGTATTACGAATGTACGTGATTGATTCCGAGAATCGGGGATTTCTGTCGTTGTTATGACAAGTCTTCTTTTCTCTTTCTTTTGTTTCTTTCTATCAATGAAGATTTTATTGTGTACATCAAGATTTAAGAACACGTCGTTAAAGAAAATCGTTTTCTAATGAGGAAAACATTTGCATATAGTTGTTCTTCCACTGAGCATAAAATGCGCGCACGCCACGCACGCACGCACCCCGACGCACGCACCACGCACGACGCACGCACACACACACAACACACACACACACACACACACCACACACACACACACACACACACACACACTCTATGACAGACTAATCAAAGACGAACGAACACACACACACACACACACCCATGCACGCACTCTTGTCTGTCTGTGTCTCTCTCTCACTCTCTCTGTTTCTCTCTGTTCTCTCTGTCTCTCTCACGCTCTCTCTCTTTCACGCTCTCTATCTTTCAAGCTGTCTCTCTCTCTCTCACGCTCTCTCTCTCTCTCTCTCTCTCTCTCTCTCTCCCCCCCCCTCTCTTTTTTAACCTATTCGGACTTGCTTGTTACTCAAAGAAGTAATTGGAAAAGGTTTGGGTTTTTGTTTTATTTCAAAGGGAATGGAGTCTCTAAGAATGGCTGGACTATTTGAATGTTTGTTTTCAAGACGATTTACAAAGCGACCCTTACACACGGGCCTGTAGGTTTTGATGTCGGGGATAGCTTTAAAAAAAAAAAAAAAAAATTCACGAAGGGCGGACGTCTGAAAACAAATTCACCTTATTCTGTCTGCTTGTCGTCTATCTGTCTGTCTGTTTCTCTCTCTTCTTGTCTGTTTCGTCCCTCTTGTTGCTTGTCTGTCTGTCTGTTCTTTCTCTCTCTTTCTGTCTGCTTGTCGTCTGTCTGTCTGTTCGTTTCTCTCTCTTTTTCTGTCTGCTTGTCTGTCTGTCTGTCTGTGTCTGTTCGTTCCTCTCTTTTCTGTCTGCTTGTCGTCTGTCTGTTGTCTGTTCGTTCCTCTCTCTTCTGTCTGCTTGTGTCTGTCTGTTGTTCGTTCTCTCTTTCTGTCTGCTTGTCGTCTGTCTGTCGTCTCTTCTTCCTCTGTCTGCTTGTCTGTGTCTGTCTGTCTGTTCGTTCCTCTCTTTCCTGTCTGCTTGTCGTCTGTCTGTTCGTTCCTCTCTTTCCCTGTCTGCTTGTCTGTCTGTTGCTGTTGTCGTTCCTCTCTTTCCCTGTCTGCTTGTCTGTCTGTCTGTTCGTTCCTCTCTTTCCCTGTCTGTTGTCTGTCTGTCTGTTCTCTCCTCTCTTGTCTCTTGTCGTCTGTCTGTCTGTCTGACTGTTCGTTCCTCGTCTCCTGTCTGCTTGTCTGTCTTTTTCGTTCTGTCTCCTGTCTTGCATGTCTGTTCGTTCACTCTCTCTTCCTGTCTGCTTATCGTCTGTCTGCCTGTTCCGTCTCGTCTGTCTTCTCTCTGTCTGTCTTTTCTTCTCGTCTTGTCTGCTTTTCCTCTCTCTCTCTTCTCCTGTCTGTCCCCTTCGTCCCTCCTGTCTGTTGTCTGTCTGCTTCCTTGTCTGCTTTTTTCCTCGCTCTGTCTGTCTGTCTTCGCTCTGCTTGTCGCCTTTATGCCAGTCTGTCTCTGTTATCCCGTCTGCATGCCGTCTGTCCGTCTCTGTACGTCTGTCTCTCTGTCTGTTTCTCAGTCTCTCTTTCAGTCTGTCTCTCCCTCCTCCTTTTCTCTCTGTTGTTTTCCCTGCCTCCCTCTCCTCCCCTCCCCCCCCCCTCGTCTGTCTGTCATGTCGACAGAGTTGTGCGACCCAGTGGCCACAAGCAGCCCATTGGGATTGAAGTTAATGGCTGTCAAATCGCTCGTCAAACAGGGGGACGGGAATATGTCACGTTTGACATCTTCACGGACATTTTACATTGGGTCGCCTCTCACTTTGTTTATGTTTGACTTTTCTTCTTCTTCTTCTTTTTTTTCTACTTCTTCATCATCTCATCTCATCTCTCTCATTAGTCTATCTTCGTTCGTGTTCATCATCGTCATCATCATCATCATCATCATCTTCTTCTTCTTCTTCGTCTTCGTCTTCGTCTTCTCTTCCTCTTCTCTCTTTTCTTTCTCTCGTCTCTTCTTTTCTTTCTTCTTCGATCATTCTATCATCATCATCATCATCATCATCATCATCTTCTTCTTCTTCTCGTTTCTTCTCTTCTTCTTTTTCTTCTTTTCTTCGTCTTCTTCTTCTTTTTCTTCTTCTTTTTTCTTTCTCTTCTTCTCTCATCATCATCATCATCATCATCATTCATCTTTTTTGTTCTTGTTCTTCTTCTTCTAAAGGGGACAGAAAAGGGCCATTCGCTGTGGTGCAGTAGTCAGCGCTACGGATCAAAGACTGGGAAGGTTGTAGGTTCGAATCCCATAATTCCTGTCAGCATCGTTTCATTGCGGGATTTTTTTTTTTCCGGCCCCAGTCGGTTCCTATCCAGAGTTGAGCGTGCTGTGTGGGCTAGGTGGGATGATTGGGGACCGCACTGTCGAGTCTTAGCCACCTCCACCGATGCAGTTGATCGACGGTGTCGCTGAAATGTCTGGGGACCAACACCGCAGGTGTCTGTATCTCTCAGGTTGGTTTGGCCCCAGGACATGTTATGAAAGTAAGCGTACAGTACAGCCCTGTCATAAGCCCAAATTGTTTTTCGCGGGTTACATGAGTTGTGGCCATTGTGGTGGCTTTGAATATTGGGGGGAGGGGGGGTTCAGTTCAGTTCTGTTGTTCAGTTCATATTGCTTATAGCCCAGCCGACTACTAGAGCCATATCAGGGCTAAAAACCACGTCAAAAAAAAAAAAAAAAAAAAAAAAAAAAGACACTTGTTAAGATCAAAGACAATAATTAAAAACCATGCTCACCGTTAACCTTGCAAATCTTAAATGCGATTAAGAAAACAGATGTAAAATCACATCAGGTGAGGGGAACCAAGAGCAAAAACAAAAACAAGCAAAGAAACAGTTACAAAAATAGGATATGAGGATGTCGGGGTGGGGGGGGGTGGTGGGGCAGGAGAGGGAGGAACCAGCGTTTTGGCGAGAAAGGTGTGTCAACAGCATTATCACTAGGCATTTTGACCATTATGACTTGCAATTCGCTGTTGTGATCTCTGCAGCCATTTCCTCATGCACGTCGAAATTTTAATATTTCAAAGTGAAGCTTCGGCGCTTTCTCGGGAAACATCTGACCTTATTTATTATCTGGTTTATCTATAATCTGTTTTCTGTGTTGTGACCAGTTCATTTTTGTCCTCGGTGCACTTATATTTTGATTGAAGCTTCTTCTGGGTCACGGTGACCTTGAAAAGTATACAGTCAGTATTTGCTAATAATTTTCAACAGAAATGAGATTGTTAAAATGGGTTGACCATCTTGGGTTTTTTTTTTTATAACATTTTTTGTATAATTCTTATACAGATAGAAGCTTCTTCAAGCTGACAATGACAGTAAGGACAACAAAATCAGTTTTCAGTAGACATGAGATTGTGAAAATGGGTTGACCATCTGGGAGTTTTGTGTGTTTTTTAAACCTTTTTATATTTATATATATATATAATTCTTATACAGATAGATGCTTCCTCAAGCTGACAATGACATTAAGGACAGCTAAGTTAGGATTGTCTTTTTTTCAAATAACGCAAAAAAACAAAACAAAAAAACAAAAACAAAAACAAAACCCAAAAAATTAGACTTAAAAGACGTCTTCATTCTAGGGTTCTCTCCATATACCCCCTACACCCCCTTTTGGTTGTAACCTTTTTTTTTTACATTTTGCTACCTCCCCTTGTCTCAGAATTGATTTGGGTAGGTTGGTGGTGGTGGTGGTGGTGGTGGTGGGGAACCGGGTGAAAAGTGCAGTTGACGCGGAAGAGTACTTTCACTAGCTGTGCGTAATGAGTATTGATGCGGTCTACACCGCTATATATGCTGCTATACATGCATGCTTAACTTAAAGGCCAGCGGCGCGTAGTAGATTCAGTGAGTTCTGTAGTTTGCGATACGTTCGTTACTAGCTGGTGCTCTTTCGATTGTTCGTCATTAAGATGAGCGTTGTCATGACTTATATACTTGCATGCACTAGTGGATCATCATCATCATCGTCGTCGTCGTCGTCGTCGTCGTCGTCGTCTCTCGTCGTCGATCGTCGTCATCATCATCATCTTCATCCATCATCATCATCATCACACACCACACCACATCACACCACCCATCATCGTTATTATTACTAATTGTCATTATTATTGTCATTATTATTGTTTATTATTTTCTTCTTTCTTTTTCTTGTTTTATTATTATTATTATTATTATCATTATTATAATAAAACAATGATAAAGTGTTCTTGTATAACGCTATTCTCCAAATTTATTTGCACTCACTGTGCATCACCCATTGACAAGATACAAAGTGTATAATACATAGATTACGGAAGCACTCATACATCACCCTCTTATCCCCATCTCCACCTTCCCTGCACATACACTTATAGCAGAATACAGACACTCACGTGTATATATGAATAGATGCATATTAACAGAGTCTAACCACCGCTATCATAATCATATACTATAGTCACAAACATATCCTCCCCCCCCCCCCCCCCCCCTGGGGATGCTTGGGAGCTTTTCAGTATAATAATATCCCCACCTTCTGGAAATTCTGTGCGCTGACAGTTAATGGTATTAAAGTGTTACAGCTTAGATAAACCACTGTAACGATAATACGATTTGACGCAAGATTTATCATGCGGTAAAAATAACAAACATGTTTATCTGGAACCCCCTCCCACTCTCGTTATCCCCCATCCGTAGTTCCCCCCCTCCCCTCATCCCCTACCTAACCACCCCCCTTCACACACACATACACACATCACCAATCCTTTTCGTTCAGTGTGCGTTTAAATTTCCGCTTGGTACGCTCAATTAGTTGGCCGCTAATCAAATCGTCCGACGTGATAACATAAACCTCGTCTTTGACACGACGTTATAAAGCACCAACTAATATAATTTGTTACACGCCGGATTAATTCGTCACAATAGGGGAATCGAGTGGTCGGTTGGAGAGAGCAGACGGTGGGGGATGGGGGGGGGGGGGGGTGATGGGTGGGGGAGGTGGGAAGTGAGCTTCAGTTTCAGTTTCTCAAAATGACGTCTCCGCGCTCGGAATGAATTCCATATGCGCTAACGTCACAGGTGCCTCGTGTATGGTGATCATGGCACAGGCCTTAAAAAGCCTGCACATGAACCTATGAGCTGGCCAGGTCTTGAGGCCCTTTACCTAGCCTATGTTTTACCTCGTGTATATTTTATGCTGGTATTTTATCAGCCTTTGGAAGTGAACGCTATGACACAGGTGGCATAGCGTCCCCTTCACGGTCTAGCTGGCTGTCCGTATTGTCCTGTTTTCTAACGTAACCAGGCGAACAGACTGGCTGGGCGCTTTGTGGGCTGTACTAATTGGACGGGGCGGGGGGGTTTTCCACTAATCAGGGAGGGACTTAATAGGGGGAAAATGGGTGACCTCAACGACAATGTTCACCCCAGCGTGGGTCCTCCACCAAGCTTAACGGAAATCAGCCTGAAATGACACTAATCGTCTGTGTGGTAACCGGCGCGCCGTTTTAACCCTTCGACTCCCACACCCTCCGTCCTATCTACCAACTGCAAAAAATTTAACCCTTTGACTCCCTTACCCTATCCCCAGATCCTTCCTGAAGGAATCTGGCGGATAGGGTGAGGGAGTCAAAGGGTGAAGTTTTTGCTTTGCTAGCATTGTTGACAATGCAGGATGCTGGTGGACAGGGTGCGGGAGTCAAAGGGTTAAGCCAACCAAGCCTCCCCTCCCCCTTTCTATTCCCCGAATAGGCCTGTAGCTGTCAGCATAGTTGTTGTTGTTGTTGTTGTGTTTAAAGAGATGGTGACTAGGATGTTTGTTATATAAATATTCATAAATTATGGAACACGATCTGTTGGTAGGCAAAATCTGTTCGATGACTTTTTTTTCGTCCATGCCTTCGCCTAACACCTACCCTTTCTGCTTTTAAATCCAATTTAAAAACCCATCCCAGCAATGAATTCTACAGCTACTTCTTTCCCTCAGTCTGTGTATTGATTAAATATCGTAAGGTGGTCTTTGTCGATTGTTTGCGTATATATATCTGGTGCGTGAGTGCGCTTTTGATTTGTCAAGATTTAGCACCGTATGAATACTGTAATTATTATTATTATTATTATCATTACTATTGTTGTTGTTTTTGCTGTGTATGATCTGCCCAAACCCCCGTTGGGATGCAGGGGGCTCTTTCAGTATAAATAGTATCCCCAGCTTCTGGAAATTCTGTGATAGAAATTTCCTCTTTTCTTTCTTTCTCTTTCTTTCTTCCTCCTTTGCGTTCTGTCATTTCTTCTTCTTATTTTCTGCCTTGCTGGTCCATTCACCTGTGTGTGTTCAATAAAATCTTACGTACTTTTCCTTAGGATTGATAATTGGGTGCATGTATTAAGTGCATTTTTGGCTCTAGGGAGGTGAGATGTGCGGAAGCAATTTTACGTAATTTAGGCCCGTTTTTCGTTCGTTATTTCTTTTAACGTCTGTTTACATGTGTGCTTTTAGGAGAAGGCCCGTTTTATTGACGTTTAGTGTCCTTGTTACGTTTAAATTTGTATTTAGATATGTTTTTTTAGGTCCCCTGTGCGATAAATTGGACGGAATGGTCAACGCCAGGAGCATGTCCTTAGATTAAGTGCGCGAATGCATTGATATGTGTACTTAATTTTCTTTTCTCTTTTTTTTTCCTGTTGAAGTTTTGTATGTTTCGAAGCGGTTATAGCCCTGATATGGTTCCACGCAGTCGGCTGGGCTTTAAACAACGATAATGATAACAATAACAATGGTCAGCCCACATCTGGCGATGTGAGTGTGGCAGGTTTTTCTCAAGTCCTCCCCGGTTGCTGTGCAGCTTGATGGTGAGAGGAGTTGTTGTAGTCGGCCATGTCTCCTGTCGCGCTTTACATGATAGAGTCCACATCGCCGTAATGTGTGTCCAGCTGTCTCCTCCTCACACCGGGGTCCTTTTGATACCGGTCAGTGGGTCCTGGCAACAGCAGGGGCATGTTGATGAGGGCGTCAGTTTGAACTTGCCCTTCATATGGTCGTTGAGCGGTTGTGACCGGTTAGGTGTGGAGTCTCATCGGGACCACTTGTTTAGCGGCTGTCTGAAACACTCTGTCCATCCAAACCTGGGCTTGTCTCTCGTTTTTATTGAACATATCTGTTGTTGTAATGCTTGTCTTTGCAAAAATAATGTATGCGTGCATTGTCCTGTTTTGGGGGTACATTTATATTTGATGACCTAGCTCCTAGCACAGAACTACCACCACCTGTGATACGCGTTGTTTGACAAGAGCTCTCAAGAAGACTTCAGACGGCATGATCACAAACGCCAAGATAAGAGAAATGGCCTGAAACAACAACAACAACAATAACAAACAAACAAACAAACAACAACAACAACAACAACAACAACAAAGATCGGTCCACCGTCATATTCATCAGCGATGAATAAAATGGTCCGGTCATCTGACCAGAATGCAGCTCCACCACGTGGCTGAACAGGCATACAACAAAAAGATACTTGAATTTAAAGCCAGAGGCAGACCAAGGAAGACCTGGATCGACGGACGTGAAAAAGACCTTGAAGTTACACGGCATTTCTCATATAATTGCAGGCCTGGCAGCTTGCTCCTGACCGCCGGAAATCGTTCTCTCCATGCGACACTCATGATGGGTTTAAGCAGACAGATAAAAGGAGAAAAATATGTATGTGACAAGTACATTAATGAAAACACGCGTTTTTATAGAAGGAACATAATTATATGTGTGTGTGGGGTGTTTGGTTTTTTTTTGTTTTTCGTGCGCCGTTTAGTAAAAAGACGCACCCCACACACACGCACACACACACACACACACACACACCACACACACACACACACACACACACACACACACACACACACACACACACACACACACACACACACACACACACACACACATAATATATATATATATATATATAAAGGAAAATAATTTCATGTCTTTTTGGTTTTGGTTTTGTTTTTCGTGCGCCGTTTAGTAAAAAGACGCATATTTTAGACAAGCGAAGGGAAAGCGGTTGTAAAAGACGTAGTATCACCCGCGTATGATGATGGCAATCAGAAATAATTGTTTCTATAGTGCATGGTGGTGCGTGCCTCTCTCTCTCTCTCTCTCTTTCTCTTTCTCTCTCTCTTTCTCTTTTATGACAATGACAATCAAAATTAATTGATTCTGTAATGCATGATGGTGCGTGTCTCTTTTTTCCCCCCCACTGGCTGACCGGGACAAACAAGGCAGTCATTCATCAGATTTGACAGGCGGTGACAGATTCTCACGACATATTGTAACCCACACAACCCTCCCCTCTCCCACCCTCCACCCCTCACCCTGATTCTCCCGTTCTCTGGCATCGCGTGTCACGTGACTCCCCCGACCCAACATGGCGGCATGGCAACTGCTAATAACGTTTATTAAACCACGGCAAATGTTTTTTTTTTTTACGGTGGTGGGGTGGGGGTGGGGGGGGTGGGGGTGGGGTCCAGCCATGTGTCGGTTTCGTTCATTTGTTTGTTGATGTGTGTGTGTGTGTGTGTGTGTGTGTGTGTGTGTGTGTGTGTGTGTGTGTGTGTGCGTGTATGTGTGTGTGTGTGTGTATGTGTGTGTGTGCGCGTGCGTGAGCGCTTGCTTGCGTGTGTGTGTGTGTGTGTGTGCGTGCGTGCGTATAATAGTAAAAACATTATCAAAGATTTTCCATCTGTTTAGCGATGGCTCTTTCCCAAAATTGACACAAATGGCAAATCATGCTCTGAAAGCTTCTGTGTAATAATAATAATTATATAATATGTAAACGAAAAAAAAAAAAAAAAAAAAAATGATACAGCAGATTATGATCATAGCGTGACCATGTTGCTCTCTGTATTTATCGGACAGCGTTGAATACTCTTTGCGTGTCTTCTTCATTCTTTTTTTTCTCCTTTCTCTCTTTTCTCTCCGTTGTCTTCTCATCTTTCTTCTCTACTGCTCTCTTTCTCTCTCTCTCTCTCTCTCTGCCTCTCTCTTCTTTCTCTCTCTCTCTCCTCCTCTCTGTCTCTCTCTCTCTCTCTCTCTCTCTCTCGCTCTCTCTTCCCTCCTTTCTCTCTCTCACTTTAAAAAACCGCACACACTTTCTCTTTCTCTCTCTCTCTCCGATTCTCTCTGTCTCTGTCTCTCCCCCCCCTCCCCAGTCTCTGCCTCTGTCTGTTTACCTGCCTGCCTGTCTGTCTGTCTGTCTCTCTCTCTAGCAGACCACACACACACACACACACACACACACACACACACACACACACACACACACACACACACACACCACACACACACACACACTTGTCTGTCATTCATAGTGAAAAGACGTTAAATCAGAGAACGAACGAAACACACACACACACACACACACACACACACACACACACACACACACACACACACACACACACACACACACACACACACACACACACTTGTCTGTCATTCATAGTGAAAAGACGTTAAATCAGAGAACGAACGAACACACACACACACACACACACACACACACACACACACACACACACACACACACACACACACACACACACACACACACACACACACATCTAATATCACTCATAATGAAAAGTCCTTAAATCAAAGAACGAACGAACAAACACACACACACAGACACAGACACACACAGACACACAGACACAGACACAGCACACACACACACACCACACACACACACACACACACACACACACACACACACACACACACACACACACACATCTAATATCACTCATAATGAAAAGTCCTTAAATCAAAGAACGAACGAACACACACACCACACACACACACACACA
>JAPXFY010000021.1:27317348-27322348 GCA_030674185.1 Monoplex corrugatus
AATACACACACTCTCTCCCCCCTCTCTCTCTCCCCCCCTCTCTCTCTCTCTCCCTTGTCTGTTCTCTTACCTCCCTGTTTCCTTTTTTCTTCTGCTCTGTCTGTCTTTCTCTACCCTCCACCCCCCCCCCCCGTGTCTTTTAGAGCCATGGTCTCAATCAGCTGGCAGCCAGGATCACCCCCTCTCTCCCCCCTCTTCTCAATTGATGGATCGATCGATCGGCAGGCTGGTAGTGTAAAAGCGAAGGTGCTGCAGCCGTTTAGTGGGGAAAACGGTGAATAGGGTGGCTGTAATCAAAGCTTAACTCTTTTTCGCTGTCTTAACCCTGTCCACCAGTTTCGAAACAGCTTCCAGCATTAACCCCTTTTCGCTCCCCGGTCCTAGCCACCAGCCTTTTCACTCTCTCACCCTATCCACCAGCTTTCACCAGCTTAAAAACTTTTTTTTTTTTTTTTACTCTTTTTGTTCCTCACACTATCCACCATCATCTTAACTCTTTCACTTTCTTTCTTTGTCCGCTAGCTCTTAACCCTGTCACCCTTGATCTGTCTAGAGCTTTCATCACTCATCGATGAGCCCTTTTACTCCCTCACCATGTCCACCACTGCCTGCAGAATCCTTTCATTTGGTCACCATATCCATCAACTTTCACCAGCTTCGTGCATTAACCATTGACTCCCACACCCTGTCCACCAGGTTCCACCTGTTTTTTTTTTTTTTTTGTCTTCAGGAAGCTGGCGAACAGAGTGAGGATGAAAAGGTAAGGAAGCTGGTGATAGTGTGAGGGAGTAAAAAGCTTCGTACCTGAAGCAGGTGTAATGGCAAGAAACGAACGAAATAAGAAGATGGTGGTTGATTGGGGAGTGAAAAGGCTAAAGAGCTGGTGGATAGGGCGAGGAGTGAAGGGTTAAGGAAGCTGGTGGATTAGGGCGTGAGAGTGGAAGGTTAAGAAGTGTGGATAGGTGAGGGAGGATAGGGTTAAGGAAGCTGATGATAGGGCGAGGGATTGAAAGGGTTCAGGAAAGCTGGTGGATAGGGTAGTGAGCGGATATGATCTGGTGGAAAGGTGAGAAGAGCGAAAAATGGTTAAAGAAGCTGGTGGATAGGATGGACTGAAAGGGTTAAGAAAGTGTGATAGGGGAGATGAAAGGTTAAGAAAGCTGTAGATAGGTGAGGGGGTGAGGATATGGATCTGGTAGATAGGGTGAGGAGTGAAGGAATTAAGAAAACTGGTGGATAGGATGAGGGAATGAAAGGGTTAAGGAAAGCTGGTGGATAGGTGAGGGAATGAAAGGGTTAGGATCTTGTGAATAGAGTGAGGGAGTGAAAAGGTTAAAGAGGCTGGTGGATAGGGTGAGGGAGTGAAAGGGTAAAGGAAAGCTGGTGGATAGGGTGAGGGAGTGAAAGGTTGAGGAAAGCTGGTGGATAGGGCGTGAGAGTGAAAGGTAAAGGAAAGCTGGTGATAGGTGAGGGATGATAGGGTTAAGGAAGCTGATGGCTAGGGTGAGGGAGTGAAAGGGTTAAGGAAAGCTGGTGGATAGGGTGAGGGAGTGAATGGTTGAGGAAAGCTGGTGGATAGGGTGAGGGAATGAAAGGGTTAGGGAATCTGTGGAATAGGGTGAGGGAGTGAAAAAGGTTAAAGAGGCTGGTGGATAGGGTGAGGGAGTGAAAGGGTAAAGAAAGCTGGTGGATAGGGTGAGGGAGTGAAAGGGTTGAGGAAAGCTGGTGGATAGGGTGAGGAGTGAAAAGTTTAAGAATCTGGTGATAGGTTGAGGAGTGAAGGGATATGGTTTGGTGAAAGGTGAGTTAGTGAAAAGATGAAAGAAACCATGGATAGGGCGAGGAGTGAAGGAGATATGATTCTGGTGTAAAGGGTGAGGGAGTGAAAGGTTAAGGAAAGCTGTGGATAGGGCGAGGGATTGAAAGGGTTAAGGAAAGCTGGTGGATAGGCCGAGGGATTTAAAGGGTTACTCCGTCCGTTCTTACCACAATTGATGCTGCTAGCCCTGATGCTCAATCAATCGGGAGTTTTGTTTGTTTGTTTGTTTGTTTGCTTGCTTGTTTGTTTTGCGTGCACTTGTGGGTCACTCCGTCCGTACCGAAACTACCTCGGTGGCCATGGTGGTGAGTCGTGCGATTACAATATTGTTGTTGTTGTGGTTTTGGGTTCGATTCTGTGTAGCTTGATTTAAGACAGTGTTAGTAGTAGTTTTAGGCCCAGTGTGTAGTACAAACGTCAGTAGTTACAGAAAAAGGATTACTACTAAGCACTACTACTGTTGTTAATACCACCACTGCTGCTACTACTAGTACTGCCGTTGGAAACTTCTTGAAAAAATTCTTACTAATGAAGTTTTTTTTAAGAGTCAGTAATGAACTGTTCTTATGCGTCAATGTTAAGCGCCATTAATGGGTATTTTGGAGCGTAAATTAATAAAGATTTCCTAAGCGCCAATAACGAACAGCTCTTAAGGCGCGAATAACGAACATTTTTTTCAAGCGGTAATAATGAAAATTTCTGTAGCGCCAATGACGATTGTTTCTTTGCCAATAATGAACATTTGTGCCAACAAGGAAAATTTTCAGAGCGCCAATAATAAAAAATTCCTTGAGTGCCAGTGATGACTGTTTCTTTGCCAATAATGAAAAAAGTGCCAATAATGAAAAATTTCGTGGCGCTAATGATGAAAATTTCTTGAGTGCCACTGAATATTTCTTTGCCAATAATGAAAAAAAATGTGCCAACAATGAAAAATTCCAGAGCGCCAATAATAGAAAAAAAATCTGAAACGCTCCAGGTTACATAAATGTGATGGAGTACGCCGCGCTTTACAATGTCAGGTACACACAGTTGCACACACTGAAGCACACATTCAGCATGCGCGCACGCGCACACACACTCACACACACACACACACACACACACACACACACACACACACACACACGCACGCACGCACACACACACACACACACACACACACACACACACTTAAACACACGTACACACACACACGCGCACACGCACACACACACACATGCAAGCACGCACACACACACATGCGCACACACACACACACACGCGCGCGCACCACACGCGCACACGCACACGCGCACACACACACACAACACACACACACACACAGACGCATGAACGAGTGCACATTGTATACATGTATGGATTTTAACGAAACTAAGGTATTAGGCAGCGAATTGCTGCCTCATAAGAGAGAATGAAATCGTCTATTTTTAGGTGGGGGGGTGGGGGGTCGGGGGTGGAGAGGAGAGCAAACTGAGTAACAGAATTATTTAACAGCGCCAGAAGAATAAGAAAAAAATTGTCCAGGAACGTTGTGTGTGTGTGTGTGTACGTGTGTGTGTTTGTGTGTTGTGTGTGTGTGTGTGTGTGTGTGTGTGTGTGTGTGTGTGTGTGTGTGTGTGTGTGTATGTGTGTGTGTGTGATGAGAGAGAGAGAGAAAGAGAGAGAGAGAGTGTGCGTGCGTGCGTGGGTGTGCGTGTGCATGTGTGAGTGTATGCTTGCGTGCGTGCACGTGTTTGTGTGTGTGTGTGCGTGTGTGTGTGTACGTGCGTTCGTGTGTATGTGTGTGTGTGTGTGTGCGTGCGTGCATGTGTGTATGTTTTGTTTGAGTGTGTGTGTGCCGCGTGTGTGCCCTTCTCACACACCACACCCCCCCCCTCATTCCCAGCCGTTCCCAACATCATCCGGACTCTAGTAATTTTGATTTCAAAATTCTCTTGGACAAGGAAGGTGGGGATGGGGCGCGGTCGGGAGAGGGGTGGTGGTGGTGGGGATGGAATTATTATTCCTTTCTCATCCTCTTTGTCTTCCATCTCCCTCGCCCCCTGCCGCTCTCTTAATCTCTCGTCAGTTTGATTCCCAAAGGGGCTGGTGGGGGGCTGAGTAATGGGAAGTTACCGTAAGTTGAGTCCTGTGTCTTTTCACACTATCGGAATTGACATTCGAAGCCTGCTAAGGGGGTGTGGTGGTGGTGGTGGTGTGGTGGTGATGATGGGTATGATGATGTCAGATGATGATGGTATGGGGATGATGATAGGGATGATGACGACGACGGGTGATGATGATGGGGACGACGATGATGATTGGAATGACGACGACGACAGTGATGAGATGATGATGATGATGAGATGATTGGAATGACGACGACGACGATGATGATGATGAGGAGGAGGACGACGATGATGGGATGATGATGATGATGATGATGGGAATGATGATAGGGATGATGATGATGTAAAAATTTTTTAAGATGGAGGTTAGTGAGCAGCAGGACGTCACATCGAATGGATGGAGGCCTTCCTTGTCTTTCAACCCAACCAAGTGGCGACAGTTGGAGTCTGATGGCTGTGGCGATGATGATTCCTTGTTGATTACATAGGAAGTCACACAGGGCTGGATCCATGGAATCCTTTGCCTTTTCACCTTACCAGCCAGCAGTGAGAGTTGGGCATGCTGTTCTGTTGTTGCTACTGGTGCTGACGGTGATGATAATAATGATTGATGATGATGACGATGATGATGTCAAGAACATCCACCGCCGAGGTCATCGACTGACGAATTCGTTACTTTGAGCTTTGTCCTGTGCCTGTCACACTGTAGCAGGGGTAACAGTTGGGGCCATGAAGATGATGATGATGATGATGATGACGATGACGATGACGACGACGACGACGACGATGACGACGATGATGATGACGAGGTTGGTGCTGCTGCTGATGGTGACGACGGCGATGATGATGATGATGATGATGATGATGATGATGATGGTGGTGATGATGATGATGATGATGATGATGCAGATGATCATGAGTCTGCTGCTACCGCTGCCCTTGTTGAGGATGGTGTCTTAACTATCGCTTATGATGATGGTGGTTATCGTGATGATAGCGACGATGATGATGATGCGGACGATGACGACGACGACGGCGATGATGATGACGATGACGGTGATGATGATAAT
>JAPXFY010000021.1:27329848-27339848 GCA_030674185.1 Monoplex corrugatus
AACTTAGCTTTTGACCTTTGACTCCCGCACCCTGTCCACCAGCGTCGTGCATTGCCGACCATGCTTAGCAAAGCAAAAACTTAATCCTTTGATTCCCTCACCCTATCCACCAGCTTCCTGCTCAGAAAGCTGGTGGATAGGGTGCGGGAATCAAAGGATTAAGTTTTTTTTCAGTGGTGGATAGGGTGCGGGAGTCAAGGGTTAACAGGGATAAAATAAAACAAATACTAAATCTTTTGACTCCTGTACTCTGTTCCACCAGTCCTTCATTATCAGCGTAAGCCCTTTTCACTTTTCTCACCGTAGTCGTCACCTTCTTGCTTTATCAGTTGTGACAGCAAAGCAGCAGAATTTTAACCCTTTGACCCCTTGACCCTGTCCTGCAGCTAGAGCAAGTTCATATCGCTTATAGCCCAGCCAACTAATAGAGCCGCATCAGGGCTAACACCACGCCAAAAGGTCTGCAGCTTTTTTGCTCTGTCATCATGACAGCAAAGCAGGAACTTACTTCATCTTTTCACTCCTTCATTGTATCTATCTACCAGCTTCATGCTTTATCAACATATTACACTCTCTATCGTCAGCTCACTACGTATCGCTTCCTTCATTACTAATATAACCAGCTCAGATAACTTCCCTTTCAACTGCCTTCACTCTATCTACCACCAGCATCTGCATTCACTTTCATCATGATTTCAGTCATGATTCACTTCTCTTTCACTCACCCTATCCATCAGTTTATCATCTTAATTTCACCTATAGAGCTAAGTTATCATTCTTTGACTGCTTTCACCCTATCCTACCAGCTTCATGTAACTTTACACATCACAAACCAAATAACTACCCTTTTCACTCTCACCTCTATCCACCAGCTTCATGGTTATCACCCACTTACTCATCAACCACTTAATTTTTGATCCCTTCCTTATCACTCTTTCACGTATCTACCAGATAGTTAAAAACAACACATACCCTTTCACTCTTTCACTCTAATCTACCAGCTTCATGTTTGGAAACTTCTTTTCAGGTGTGCACGTAAAGGGTTTAACTCTTTTCAACTGTTCACCACTAGTCAAACGTTCAATGTTTATTAATTATTTCTTTACTCTCTGCGTTATTTTTTGTATTCTCTTTTACTCTTTCAACACTATTAGTGCATTACATGTTTTATCACTTTGACTCCTTTCACTCATCTCCCCTTCATGTTGTGATCCTTCTCTTTCAGTATATCAACATATCCACCACCTTCATGGAAATTCTGTCTTTTCCTCTTTCTCTATTCACTCTCTTTTTTACTTCCTTCTTTTCCTTGCTTCTACCGTTCATTGCTTATCAACATTTACTGCCTCCGTGTCCGTCGACTGCGGGTGATGCGCCCTAGTATATAAATATAACAGCTCCACAAAAACTTAACTGCGTTACCCTACCCACCAGCTGCTTGCATTATCACCATGAATTTCAGAGCAAATTACTTTTGGCTTCCTCACACTGTCCATCAGCTTATTATATATATTCAGCCGTGACAGTGAAGCAAAAGTAATTCTTGAATCATTGCCTTCCTCACCCTATCCACCAGCTTTCTGCGTGATCAGCCACTATAGCAAGGCAAAAACTAAATCTTTTGACTCCCTTACCTTATCCACCAGCTTTCTACGTGGTCAGCCACGATAGAAAAACAAAACACATAACCCTTTCGCTCTTATACCTTAACTACCAGCTTCCTGTAGGAAACTTGGTATGTAGGGTGTGGGAGTGAAAGGGTTAAGCTTTTACAGCTGTTGGACAGAGTGAGGGAACCAAACGTTTAGATAGTGTTATTGAATTATTCGTTTCTCTCTGTGTTTTCTTGCCTTGCTGTGTCTTTTGCGTAGTGATGTGTAAGAGAATGATTTTAGTGCATTACACGTTTTATCTCTGTTGACTCCTTCCACCCCCACCCCTCCCCCGTGGGGATGCCGGGGCTCTTTCAGTATAAACAGTATCCCCACCTTCTGGAAATTCTGTGCTGGAAATTTCCTCTTTTCTGTTACTCTCTTTGTTTCTGCCTTGTTCCGTTGCTTTCCGTCATTGCTTCTTATCAATTTCTGCCATGCTGGTCCGTTCACCTGTATGTGTTCGATAAAGTCTTACGTACATTTTCTTAGGATTGATGATTGGTTACATGTATTTAGTGCATTTTTGGCTCTAGATAAGCGGAAGCAGTTCTAGGTGGTTTATGCCCTTTTTTTTATACATGCTTTGATGTCCTTACATAATTATTTTATGGTTATATTTGTATTCAGGTGTGTTTTTTTAAATCCCCTGTGCGATAAATTGGACGGAGTGGTCAACCGCCAGGGGCATCTTCTCATATTATGTGCGTGAATACATTGATATGTGTACATGTACTTAATTTCTTCTTCTTCTTCCTGTCCTTAACCTATCCAGGTCGTGGGGGCTCACATGGATGAACGTCGTACGTCTGTCTCCACTCTGTCTGTCATGAGCAAGGGTCTGGTCGTGGCTTAATTTGCTTGTCTTTTTTTCCTGTTGAAGTTTTGTATGTTTGAAGCGGTTATAGCCTCCTGATAATGGCTCTACGCTGTCGGCTGGGCTTTTAACAAAAGCAACAGTAGCAATAGTTGATTTTCAGGGTAAAGTTGGCATGAAATGTGTCAGTGGGCGCGGAAAGGGAAATTGTAAGTATGGCTTAATTGTCATTTTATTATTTTTTTCTCTCAACTTCTTGAAAACACAACATAATGCTTTTTTTTTTTTGTCGTATTGCGACACCACGGTCGGTTTATTTTTTTGTTTTGTTTGTTTTTGTTTTGTTTGTTTTTGTTTTTGTTTGTTTTTGTTTTGTTTTTTTGTTATTGTTTTTTTTTTTTTTAGATCAGTTTTTTTCCCCACAAAGCTTTGTGGGAGAGTACAGGGAATCTTGCTATTTATCTTTTATATAATTCTAAGATGATGAAATTAGATGGACAGAGGTAGTACATGCATTCTCTCTCTCTCTCTCTCTCTCGCTCTCTCTCTCTCTTCTCTCTCTCTCTCTCTCTCTTCTTCCTCTCTCTCCCCCCCCCCCCCCCTTGATATTGCTGTTTATGATGGTGTCTTCTCTTTGTCCCTCGATCTTTCCTCTTCTCTGGTGGGCTTCTTTGGTGGTTTGATGTTGGTGATGGTGTCTTCTCCTTGTTCCTTGGTCGTCCCTCTTCTCTAGTAGGCTGCTTTAGGAGTTTGCTTTGGTGACTGTCATATGTTGGTTTTGTATGGATAGAGTAGCTCTGGCATCAGTTGTTTGTTGCTGTTTTCTTGGGTTCTTCCTCTCTTGTTCGTTTGTTAATAGTTTTTTTCTTGCCCTTCAGAGTAGTCGTCCTTGTGTTGTATACCACCAGATCGCTGACGCTGAGCTACAGGAAATGTAACTCTCCCTAAGGATTTAACCGGGATTTTATCTACGACGTAGACATATTGTCTCCCGGCAAGGTCACAAATCTAACTGGCCAATCTACCCCTTTCCTCCGCGGAGACATTTGTCGCCGATTCGGTTCCATCAGCCGATTAGGGCGAACCTCTCAGGAATTTATGGTTGGTCGTTGACCCGGGTTCAAAAAAGTGAACCGGTCCATCTACTGGCGACCCTAATGAAACGGCCGTTTCAGTGTTTTTATGCTCCAGCAGCAGATATGGGTGGAACTGAGATACAAGCTGCACTTTAAACCTGACTGTTGCCGTAAGGGCAGTGCCGTGTGAGATTTCTTTCTGTTTTTTTTTTTTTTTTCGTGAACAAGCATTATGAGGGCGACAGCGCTATCCTCACGCTTTCTGGTTTACCTTCCCCAACCTGGAAGAGGATAAGGCGTCTGATCACAACGGGGTGGACTGGGGAAACCACGCTAAATCTTTATCCTTCCCCCCCCCCCCTCAAAGTCTGCTCAAACCCGTGCAGTTAACCCTTTGACTCCCACACCCTGTGTACCAGCATCCTGCACTGTCAATCATGCTAGCAAAGCAAACTTTTAACCCTTTTGACTCCTTCACCCTATCACCATTTCTGCAGGAATGGTCGATAGTGTGAGGGAGTCAAGGTTAAGTTTTGCAGTTGGTGGATAGGTTGCGGGACGTCAAAGGTAAACTGGAAAGCAGAAGCTCTGCCTTTATGTTAACAAGGCTGGGATTGAACTTGAGACATTACCACCCGCCTCCCCTGAAGAGAAACATTCATGCATATGGTCATGTCATACTGCTGTATAACTGATTTCTTTTATTATAATTTTTCTTGCCCTTCAGGGCATTAGTTTTCCAATATCAAATCTCTTTAGCTGATCTACGGAAATGGTAACTCTCCCTAAGGATTTGGCCAGGATTTTATCTTAGACGTAGACATATTGTCTGTGGCCAGGTCACAAATAAAAGTGGTCTATTTCGCCTCCATTGGGAGAGATTTTTCGCTGGTTCATTGTATGCACACTCCATCAGGCGATTTGGGGGAAAACCCTAAGGAATTATCCTACATTTGTTGTCTTGGGTTGAAAATAAAAAGGGAGAGAGAGAGAGAGAGAGAGAGAGAGAGAGAGAGAGAGAGAGAGAGAAAAGAAAAAGATCCATATACTGCCTACCTATAATGAAATGGCCGTTTCAGCCGTTTTATTATACTCTAGGCGAGTTGGGAAGCAGACTTTTGCTTTATTGCGTAGACATTGGCTGGATAACTAACAGGCTTAACCCTTTGACACCCCTAAAGCCTGTATCAGCTTCTTAAAGTTAGGCTGAAGGAGTGAAAGAGTGAAATGGAAAACGTTAACGTTAATAGGCTTCAGTGTTTGTGTAAGTAAAAAAGATGGCTCGGTCTCCCATGTTAGGTAATTGTTGCGCTGCTTGGCTCTTGTAACAGAGCCGTGGAGTGGAGGTTTCACGTTTCGAGTTCCTTCTCAACCCGCAACCTTGTTATTGTTATTTTTGTTTAAAGCCCAGCCGACTGCGTAGAACCATATCAGTGCTACAACCTGTTTCATGACATACACCATACTTCAACAGGAAAAACAAACAAACAAAAAACAAAAAAACAAAACCACAAAAAAAAAAAAAAAAAACGGACAAGAAGATTAAGTACATATATATCAATGCATTTGCGATCATAATCTAAGGACATATCCCTGGCGCTGACCATTCCGTCCCAGTGTATTGCACAGGGGATTTAAAAAAACAAACCTGAATACAAATTTAAACATAACTAAGGACAATAATCATACCTAAAAACAGGCCTAAATGACCTAAAATTGATTCCGCATATCATTTCCCTGGAGCCAAAAATGCGCTTAATACATGTACCCAATTATCATTCCTAAAGAGAAAATACGTAAGACTTTATCGAACACATACAGGTGAATGGACCAACAAGGCAGAAAATAATAGGAAGAAATGACAGAAAGCAAAGGAACAAGGCAAAAACAAAGACAGTGACAGAAAAGAGGAAATTTCTAGTACAGAATTCCCAGAAGATGGGGATACCATTTATACTGAAAGAGCCCCGGCATCCCCACGGGGGAACCCTGCAACATAATTTATCGTTTAAATCATGATTATAGCCCTTTGACTCCCGCACCCTATCCACCACCTGCAAAAACTTAACCTTTTGATTCCCTCACCCTATCCACCACCTGCAAAAAACAACCCTTTTGACTCCCTCACCCTATCCACCAGCTTCCTGCAGGAAGTTGGTGGATTGGGTGAGGGATTCGAAAGGTTGTTTTTACACTTGGTGGATAGGTTGCAGGAGTCAAAGGGTTAATTAAGAAGTCTTTATTGTAGGCAAAGTACTAAAGGATTTAAGGCCTTTAGAGTTAGAACAAAATGTGACTGCTGGATCCTGAGGGTAAAACAAAATATTAAAAAATACCTTGTTTGTAAAAGATCCTTGGGAGTATAAGACACGACGTTTCGAGCCCAGGCCCTTTGTCAAGTGGGCACTTGACAAAGGGCCTGGGCTCGAAACGTCGTGTCTTTTACTCCCAAGGATCTTTGGCACTAGACAAAGGGCCTGGGCTCGAAACGTCGTGTCTTATACTCCCAAGGATAATTTACAAACAAGATATTTTTTAATATTTTGTTTTACCTTTAGAGTTAGAACTGTTCAAGACATACGACGAAAGGGAGCTGTCATTTAGATTAACACTTAAGCTAACACCACCAGAATGATGGAAACATTAAGATGGGGCAGCGAACAGGCCAGTTTTTAATGTTGCGGGCTGGGATTGAACTCAAGATATCAGATCTTGAGTCCGTGGCTCTGCCGTCCAGCCTGTGTGGGAAAAGTAAGAAATGTGTAGTTATTATCACAGTTTAAGAAAGAAAGAAAGGAAGAAGGAGAGAAAGAGAGAAATGTGTAGTTACTATAATCGTTTAAGAAAGAAAGAAAGAAGGACAGAAAGAAAGAAAGAAGGAAAGAAAGAAAGAAGGAAAGAAAGAAGGAGAGAAAGAAAGAAAGAAGGAAAGAAAGAAAGAAGGAAAGAAAGAAAGAAGGAAAGAAAGAAAGAAAGAAGGAAGAAGAAAGAAAGAAAGAAAGAAGGAAAGAAAGAAAGAAGGAAAAAGAAAGAAAAGAAGAAAGAAAGAAAGAAGGAAAGAAAGAAGGAAGAAAGAAAGAAGGAAAGAAGAAAGAAGAAGAAAGAAAGAAAGAAGGAAAAGAAAGAAGAAGAGAAGAAGAAAAAGAAGAAGAAAGAAAGAAAAAAAGTAGACTGATACTAAGAATAAATACATGAAGCGTTGTGCAGATGTCAGCTGGCCTAGAGCGCGTGCCGATGACGATCTACTTTCCTCCGCAAGTTGTGTTTTCCAAGTTGGCGTTCTGTTCTCTGAAGATAATTGATGGCTTTCGACAACTTTTTTTTGCAAGGACATCGATAGAATGGCCTTTCAGAGTTGGAGCGAGCTGAACAGATCTAGGACTAGTTGATGTATTCATCTAGGGAGAGTAAAGGATAAGTCAACGTCATAAGAACAAGACACACTTTTTGTGCAGTTGTGTGTGTTTTTGTTGTTGTTGTTAGGTTGGTTGATGGGTTAGTTGATTTAGCGTTCATGGGAGAGTATACGAAGTAAGTGACAGTGTGTGGTGTTGATTTTGATTGGAGTTTGTTCAGAGTTTGTTCAAGAGGGATTCATTCATTGCACCACTCTTGACAATTTTCATACGCATCCCCCCCAAATCTTTCAGTGATTTATCTGAAATACTCCTTGAGTCTACACAAAAATCATACGCGCTTGCAAAGTCTTGAAGTACGGAAAGGGGGATGGTGGAGGAGAGGGTCGGAGTCAAAACTTTTGAAACATTAATCTGACACCTGACACCACCAGAATGATCGCATGCAGCATTAGGATAAGCAGCGAGCAGGCCACTTCCTGTGTTGCGGGCTGAGATTGAACTGGAGATACGAACTATTGAGTGAACAGCTCGATCAGAAGAGCCAACCAACCAACCGACCAACCGGCGAGCTAAGATCAAGCTGTTGTTAAAGATTCAATAAAACTTTTATGAGACTGAAAGTTTTTGTCAGTCTGATTGAAACGTGGTTAAAACTGGGTTCAGTGCATTTTTTTGGCTCTAGGGAAGTGAGATATGCGGAAGCAATTTTAGGTAATCTAGGCACGTTTTTATGTATGTTTTAGTGTTCTTAATTATGTTTACATTTATATTCAGGTATGTGTGTCCTTGTTTATGTTCACATTTATATTCAGGTATGTTTTGTAAATCCCCTGTGTGATAAATTGGACGGAGTGGTCAACACCAAAGGGCATGTCCTTAGATTATGTGCACGAATGCAGTGATATGTGTATTTAATTTTCTTTTCCTCCCCTCCCCCCCGCCCTGTTGAAGTACTGTGTGTTTTGAAAGGATTATAGCCCTGACATGGCTCTACGCAGTCGGCTGGGTTTTAAATAGAAATAACCGTAATTAACAGAGGCCTTGAGTAAACTCCGTCTCTCTCTCTCTCTCACACTCACAGACACACAGACACAGACACACAGGCACAGACACACACACAGAGACACAGACACACACACAATCACACACATACACAGACACACACACACACACACACACACAATCACACACACACACACACAGACACACACACACACACACACACACACACACACACACACACACACACACACACACACACACACACACACACACACACGTGCAACGTAAGGTGAGGGGGCTGGCAACACGAGGGGAAAAAAAGAGACAAGAAGTGAGGAAGGGTAGGGGAAGGGGGTGGGGGATGGGGGTGGGGGATAATTGACCATTTCCCCACAGCCGGTGCTTCCGAAGAAAGCGAGTGAAGGACAGGAGAGGTCAGAGGCATTACATACATCAAGGCCCCCGTCTCCTCCTGGCCTTTCACTCCCTCAGTGTATTTTAACCCTTTACTACTCTCTTCGGTACAAAATTAATAGTAATCCCCCCCGCCTTCTGGAAATTCTTTGTTAGAAAAAGCCCTCTTTTCTGTCATTCTCTTTATATCTGCCTTGCTGCGTTGGTTTTTGTCACCTCTTCATATTCGTTTTCCTGCCATTCTGGTCCATTCACCTGTAAGTGTTTTCAGAAAGCCTTCATCATCATCAAGTGCTCTGCCGCATGGCGTTGGCGATCATGGACTTCCATCTGTCTCTATCTCTCGTTGCCCCTAGCATCTCTCCCACCCCACCCTCCTCGTCCCCAAGCCACTCTGCAAGTCAGTCCAACATTTTCTCCCTGGGTGTACCCGGTGCTCTCTTTCCCTCCAGCTTTCCCGTTGTGACCAGGTGCTCCAAATCCCCCCTTCCTCATAAAATGGCCTATAAATGTTGCCTGTCTTTTCCTAATCATACGCGCTTGCAAAGTCTTGAAATACAGCTTTCCAGCTTTCCCGTTGTGACCAGGTGCTCCAAATCCCCCCTTCCTCATAAAATGGCCTATAAATGTTGCCTGTCTTTTCCTAATCATACGCGCTTGCAAAGTCTTGAAATACAGCTTTCCAGCTTTCCCCGTTGTGACCAGGTGCTCCAAATCCCCCCTTCCTCATAAAATGGCCTATGGGGGATGGTGGAGGAGAGGGTCGGAGTCAAAACTTTTGAAACATTAATCTGACACCTGACACCACCAGAATGATTGCATGCAGCATTAGGATGGAGGAGAGTTAACTCTTTCAATCCCTCACCAGACTTGCACTAGCTAGTGAGTTGGGATGGAGGAGCGAAATGTTGTGCGTGTTTTGATATGTTTGTGGTCCTTATGTTGCTCTGCGCAGTCGGTTGGACTTTAAACACCGGTCATGTCGGCTTATTTGATAGAACCGTCGATTAATGTCTGGAGTTCAATCCCAGCCTGTCTTTTCCTAATCTTCCTTATGAGTGATCTGCTTGTAGTCTGCCTCCATCAAGACTGTCTCATTTGTTTTCTTTGCTATCCATGGAACCCTCAACATTCTTCTTAGAAACCACATCTCGGCTGCCTCAATCTGCCTCAGTTATTTTCTACTAGGGTTGATAATTAGGTACTCGTACAAACTGCATTTATGACTCCCAAGAAAGTGTGATGTGTAGAAGTAGGCTACCTTTGGGTCATTCATGCCAGTTTTTGAATATGTAAATAACAATAAATAGCTGATGGATAGGGTGAGGGAAGCTGGTGGAAAGGATGAGGGAATCAAAGGGTTAAGTGTTTGTAGTTGGTGGATATGGTGCAGGAGTCAAAGGGTGAAATAATAGGTTAGGCGGAATGGTCAACGCCAGGGGCATATCTTTAATATATTGTGCGCCAGTGCATCTTTTTGGGTGTTTTTTTTTTTGGGGGGGGGGAGGGGGTAGGCCAGCGAAATGTTGTGCGTGTTTTGATATGTTTGTGGTCCTTATGTTGCTCTGCGCAGTCGGTTGGACTTTAAACACCGGTCATGTCGGCTTATTTGATAGAACCGTCGATTAATGTCTGGAGTTCAATCCCAGCCTGCAGCGTATTAACCCTTTGACTCCCGCG
>JAPXFY010000021.1:27344848-27347348 GCA_030674185.1 Monoplex corrugatus
TCAGGAGGTCTTCTTCGTCGGAAGAATCCATCTTCGAAAAAAGAAACAAACCACGAATATTGTCTCTTATCATTTGAGCAAACAGCACTGTATTCTGGCATCGTCAACACAATACAGACACGTGAGCAAGTGAGGCATGAGCTCCTGTGGCCCAGTGCATGAAGTGTGAGGCGTGAAGCATGAGGCGTGAGACGTGAGGCATGAGACGTGAGGCATGAGTTTCTATGGCCCAGCAGCCTTTGTGACGGTGACACGTCAGCTCAGCTCAGGTCAGGGTAGGAGCCAAATGGGGTCGAAAAATACCGTATTGATTTTAACGGGACGGATGGGATTCGAACCGACAACCTTCCAATCGTTTGTCCGTTACGCTAACCCCTGCACCCACGACGATTGGGGATCATCATCTATTTCTTTGTAATTGTCTGTCTGTCTGTCTGCCTGATGCTCCTATCCCTTCCTCGTCTGCCATTTAAATTCCTTTCTGTCTCCTCACACAAGCTGCTGTTGTTAAGTTTGTATGGTAAATAAGCCCTCTCCCCCCACCCCCCACCCCCCACCCCCACCCCATACAAAAGTAGCACGTAAAAAATGTCTGTGTCAGATTGTCTCAGCAGATTCAGCAAATGGATACAAGCACGGTCCTATTGTGTGGGTGATTTTTATCATTCCGAAGCACTTATAGAGTCTGGGGTGGAAAATGAACAGCAGACTTTTTTCTACCCTGACAGCGTTACTTACCCTTGCTACCCCCCATCTCACAGAGATAGAGATAGTTTTTATCTCAGTGCTTGCCTGTACCACACCATCCAACCATCTCTCACTGGCAGGGTTTCTTCTGTCTCAGAGCTTCTTACCATAGACCTGAAGTAGAAAGGACTAACTGCTGCTCACCCCCCTCCCCTCTTCCCAAATTCTCGATTGCATGTGGGTGTCCCTTTTTTTCATGGTACTTACTATTTTTTGTTGTTATCACTGAAGACTTCGCTTATAAAAGATTGAAAATCAGACTTTAGAATTGAAAAAAAAAAATTTATTAATTTTTTTAAAATAAATTACATCTGCCAATTTCTCCTACTCAGAGCCACAATGAGAGACATTCTATATATACTTTTTTGGTGTGTGTGTGTGTGTGTGTGTGTGTGTGTGTGTGTGTGTGTGTGTGTGTGTGTGTGTGTGTGTGTGTGTGTGTGTGTGAGTGAGTGTGAACGTGCGCTCTCTCTCTGTGTCTCTCTCCTCTCTCTGTGTGTGTCTCTCTCTCTCTCTCCTCTCTGTATCTGTCTCTATCCTCTCTATCTCTGTCTCTCTCTGTCTCTCTGTCTGTCTCTCTCTTCTCTGTATCTATCTCTATCCTCTCTATCTCTCTCTCTGTCTCTCTGTCTGTCTCTCCTCTCTCTCTCTTTCTCCTCTCTCTCTCCTCTCTCTCTGTCGCTCTCTATCCTCTCTCTCTCTTCCCTTTCTCTCTCTGTCTGTCTGTCTGTCTCTCCTCTCTGTCTCTCTCTCGCTGTCTCTCTCTCTGTGTCTGTCTGTCTCTCCTCTCCCCCCCCCTCTCTCTCTCTCTCGCGTTCGCATTGAGTCTTGTCTCGTAGATCCCTTTCCTCCATGTCCTTGCTTCATCATACTCCTCTCTTCCTCACCCATCCGCTTTTTTACCCACCACCACCACCACCACCACCACCACCATCTATACAACAGCTCCTTGGCTGACGTTATGGGCGTTTGGTGCGCGCTTGTCTGGAAAGTAGGATTGCGTGTGAGAATTAATTAGCAGGACTCACGTGCGTGCTTGTGTTCCGTCACTTGCTTAAGGGGGGTGGGGGTGGGGGGGGGGGGGGTGAGGCGGGGGTGAGAGGCGTGAAGGAGAGGAAGGAGGGTGGTGGTGGTGGTGGTTGACAAACGTGTCTTCTGTTCCTGGGTAGTCAGTCAGCAGTGGCATTAACCCTCTCTCTGCTTTCCCAGTCCATCCATCGTGGCATTAACCCTCTCTCTGCTTCCAGTCCATCCGTCAGTCAGCAGTGGCATTAACCCTCTCTCTCTGCTTGCAGTCCATCCAACTACTACCACCCTTTCACACGCACACACACACACACATACACATACACATACACATACACAAACACAAACACACACACACACGCACGCACGCACACACACACACACACACACACACACACACACACACACACACACACACACACACACACACACACACACACACACACGCACGTGGTAATGATCGTTCCTGTCCTCTTTCCTTCCTCCACCTCTCTCTCTCTCTCTCTCCCTTCTTCCAGACTCCTTTAAGTCTATGGAATGTGGGTTTGTATCAGTGTGGTTTAAATCTTGTTGCTTTCACTCCATAGTCCCTCCCCCCCCCCCCCATCATTTTCTCTGCCCTCCTTCCCGCTCCTCCCTCACACACATGCACTCTCTCTCTCTCTCTCTGTCTCTGTCTCTCTCTGTCTGTCTGTCTCTCTCTCCCGCCGTTCTCTTTCTCGTTTAA
>JAPXFY010000021.1:27354848-27367348 GCA_030674185.1 Monoplex corrugatus
AAACAAACAAACAAACAAACAAACAAACAAACAATTAAAAAAAACCTTGCGTTATTCGTTTATGAGATATTAGACTTAAGTGAACATTATATTAATAGCTAACTTGATTGATATATCTTTTCTGATATATTTTTTCTTCTTTTTCTTTACCCCTATTGTAATATACCGAAGTCTTTATATATTTTTTTTCTTTCCCTTATGTAATATGCCAGTCTTTTTCAATTAGCAAAAAAGATATTTTGACTTTGTCTCTCTGTCTCTGTCTGTCTGTCTTCTCTGCCTGCCTACCTGCCTCCCTGCCTGTCTGCCTGCCTGCCTGCCTGCCTGCCTCCCTGCCTGTCTGCCTGCCTGTCTGCCTGCCTGTGTGTGTGTGTGTGTGTGTGTGTGTGTGTGTGTGTGTGTGTGTGTGTGTGTGCTGTCTCTCTGTCTGTCTGACTCTCTCTGTCTGTCTGTCTGTCTGTGAATGATTATATCTTTTCTCTCAAAGGAACACATTCAGCGCTTAGATTTGATTTTATCAAGATTTTGCGCTATATAGATATTGTAATTATTATTATTATAATTATTATTATTATTTCGCTTGCCAGAGCGAACAGAGACAGTACGGGTTTGTCACTGAAAGAGACGAGTTGGAGCAAACGGGGGAGACTTGTGGAAGAAGTGGGCCTGACCACTGGTCTGTTTGATGGAAGATAATTATTAAAGCTATATACCCACCAATTGTTTAACACACACACACACACAGGCCGGTTGAGTCGTTAGTTCACAAGCTGACTCACCAACTCACTGACGGTGTGACTCACTCGCTCACAACCTCACCGTGACCTTTCATTCCCCCACCCCACTTTTGTCTCTGTCTGTCTGTCTGTCTGTGTCTGTGTCTGTCTGTCTCTGTTTCTGTCTCTCTGTATCTCTGTGTCTGTCTCTGTCTGTCTGTCTGTCTGTCTCGCTCTTTCTCTCTGTCTCTGTCTCTCTGTCTGTCTCTGTCTCTCTCTGTCTCTCTGTCTCTGTCTCTGTCTCTCTCACATACTTTGGCCATTACCAGAGACCTTTTCGTGACTACAGTAAATAATGGTGTTGACAAGGGTTGACAGGGTTCCACTTATACAGGCTATAATAAATAACACCTCGGTGTCAACGTTTCACCTCCCCCCCTCCCTCCCCCCCCCAATACCCTCCTCTCAACCACACTCCATCCACCCTGTTGTCCATACTAAAAAAAACTCGGCATATTGTGTGTGTCCAGCCAGTGTTGAGTGTCTTGACTCTTGTGTGCGTGGCGCCATTAAGTCCCCATAGTCGTGTACATCAGTGCTTGTTTCTCGGGTTTTTTTTTTTTCGTTTCTTTTTTCCTTTGGGGGTAGGTGTGAAAGTGCGTCTGTCTTTTCCTAAAGTTTATAATTAAGAAAAGAACAAAGACTACCAGAAATGAAATAAATTAATGAAAAAAAGGAAGGGGAGGGGAGGGGGGACTGCGAATGATACGTCATGCGTCCGTCTTTCCTGAATTATATAATTAAAAGAACTAAACTTTAAAAAACAAACAAACAAAACAAAAAAAACACAAACAAACACACAACACACACACACAACACACAACACACACACCACACACACCACACACACACACACAACACACATAAATAAAACAAAACAATAAAGGGAGAGGAACAAAATGAGAAAAGTGAAAGAAAGGAAAGTGCGAATGGTACGCCATCATTACGTCCATGAAAACATGAGTTAAATTCCTAAAAATGCGAACACTGTGTCTGACAAGCTCAGTTACGCTCGTCATCAAAGTGCGAATTCTGTCTTTGATAAAAATGTGTTTGTATTTCTTACAAACGCTATTTTTGAGTTCTTTAGCAGTGCACACCACTCAACACTTATTATTAATATTATTATTATTATCATTATTATTATTATTATGTAATTTTTTGTACTAAGCACACAGTGTTGATTCATAAAGACACGAACTTTTCTTTCTTTTCACGCGTAAATTTTAGCGTGGAGTGTTGTTTTCTAAAACTGTGATCTTGTAACTTAATTCCTGAACGTATTTTATTTCTTGAAAGTCACGTATTTTAAATCATACAAAACGCAGCCAGTAGCAGCAGCAACAGAAAGCCGACCCATGCGGCCAGTCCATTGACCAGCCAATTAAGACCGCGTCAGCTGTCGTCGTGTGAGACGAGTTCATACAGAATAGCTAGTTATGTTGTGATTCAGACTTTTAATGATTTATTTATTTACTTCATATATTATGTTCCTTTTTTGAAGGTAAGATAAATTTACTTGTAACCAAGATTATTCCAGTGGTAGGGTGATACAATACCAGTATGAAATACAGACTAGGTGAAACATAGGCTAGGTAGGGCCTCAAGACCTGGTCAGTTCATGGGTTTATGTGTAGGCTTAAGGCATGTGCCACGGTCACCATACATGTGGCACCTGTGACGTTAGTACATATGAAATTCGTTCAAGCGCGGAGGCGTCATATTGAGAAACTGAAACTGAAACAGCTGTCGTCAGAAGTGGCTACAAAGCAAGCAACGAACCATCGAGCCAACCATTCAACAAACTAACCAACTACCCAGCCATCCACCCAACCAGCCATTCAGCATCAAACACTCTCATTGAATGCCTGGATTTGCACGATGCTAGAGATAAAAGCACCATACAGCAGACTGTTAATCCCGGGGTGCGCTACATTAAAACTGGCCTTCTCACTGTCCCATCATAACATCATTGTTGTTCTGGTGGTGTCAGTATAGGATTAGATAAGTCCCCCTTCCGCCACTTCCCTTGGATGGTTATTCCCGTAGGCCAAATCACCTGAGGTGGGTGTCGACGTAAAAATGAACCAAATCAATCAATCAATCATCAATCTCTTAATCCGGGTTCTACATAAAACTGCCTTTAAATGAACCAAATCAATCAATCAATCAATCAATCTCTAATCCCGGGGTGTTCTACATTAAAACTGGCCTTCTTACTGTCTCATCTTAATATCATTGGTGTTGTAGTGGTGTCCGTAAGGATTAGGTAAGTCCCTCCTTCCCCCACTTCCCTGGGATGGTTATCCCCGTCGGCCATACTGACGTGGGTGTCGACGTAAAAACTGAACCAAATCAATCAATCAGTCTCTTAACCCTTTGACTTCCGCACCCTATTCACTGACTGCAAAAACTTTCTAAGTTGGTGGATAGGGTGAGGGAACCAAAGGGTTAAGTTTTTGCTTTTTAAATTTTTAGCACGGTTGGCAATGCAGGATGCTGGTGGACAGGGTGCGGGAGTCAAAGAGTTAATTAAAGAACCCCTTCAGAGGTGTTCCCTTCAGACGTAACTTTTCCAAGTTTTTGCAAGCGAGCAATACATTTTGTATGATCACACGTACGGGAAAAAAATTTTGAGAATGTGTTTCAGACACACACACACGCACGCACGCACGCACGCACGCACGCACGCACGCACCACGCACGCACGCACGCACGCACGCACGCCACGCACGCACCACACACACACGACGCACGCACACACACACCTCCTCTCTCACTCATCACTGACCCACACACCAACACACACCTCAACTCACTCATTCACTCCTACACACACACTCACACAAAACACACACACACTCACACACTCACACTCACCTCAACCCACATCACAACGAGTACACACACACAGTACACACACACCAAGTTACCACACACACACACACACACACACACACACACATTTACATACACACACACACAGATACACACACACACGTCACACACACACACACGCACACACTAACACACACTCACACTCACACATCACACACGACACACCCGCACACACACACATACAGACAACAGACAATACACCACACACTCGGGCGCCGCATACCACACACACACACACATCAACACACCAACACACCACACACACACACACACACACACACACACACACAACACACACACACACGACACACACAGCACAAGACAGATCTTGTATCATCCATTATCGATCACTTCTTCCTCACCACACATCACCTTGTCCTTTCGCTGCCGTGACGTCTCATTCTAGCTAGCCCTGATATGGCTCTACGCAGTCGACATGGGCTTTAAACAACAAGACACAACAACAAAACAGCGTGCTTGTTGCTGCACTGTTGCAAACATCTGAACCAACCCCACGTGACACACAGACTGCAACTACGACCCTATGAACAATCGTCTACAACCTATTTTTCTGGGATCATCGTCGTTCCGTCGTCCGTCACAATCATACATCAAATCGCGTCGTTTGTCGCGCCGTCGTCATCATCATACACACTAATCATGCATACACTATCATCATCTCCATCATCATCATCATCATCAACGAAAGCAACAACAGCAACAACAGCAACAACAAACACACCAACACAACTTTTCTGTAATACAGTACAACAGAACCATTGTAACCTATGTACATAACATCTTCAGAGAAACATAACCCTTTTGACTCCATGCAACACCCTGCTGCCGCCTGCATCCCGCATTGTCAGCCATGCTAGCAAAGCAAAACCTTTAACCCTTTGACTCCTTCACCCTGTCCACCAGTCCACCAGCAACCTGCATTTTCAACCATGCTGGGAAAAAGCAAAAACGTAGCCTACCGCTTCGACTCCCTCACCCTGTCCATCAGCTGCCTGCAGGAAACTGGTGGATAGGGTGAATAGGTAGAAGAGCTAAGTTTTTGCAGTTGATGGATAGTGTGCGGGAGTCAAAGGGATAAGGGAAGTCTTGCTACTGTCCCCCCCCCCTCTCCCCCCTTCATTTAGGGTAAGAGTGAGACGGGGGATGGTTGAGTGGTTTGGACGCTGGTATGTAGTTGGAAGGTTTGGGTTCGGACCTGCGTGATTAATGCCTGATGGTTAAACGGGTGGAGATGCTCCTGATCTGCCAAAGGTGCACCCCTCCCTGGTGCCTGGACGTTCCTTTGTGTTGTTTTGTGCGTAACACGGTGAACATCGAACACGCACGTTAAAGATCCTGTGAGATTATGTCGCGTTGTTTGATGTGGTATGGAAGCAGCGAAAGCATCCAGTATCGCGCAGTGTACACCAGCTCGAAAATGGAGCTCAAATGTCTGAATGGCACGGTGTTTTAAAAAAACAAAAACAAAAAGCAAGCAAGCAAGCAAGCAAGCAAGCAAAAAAAAAAACCCCAACCAAACAACATACAACCAACCAACCAACCAACCAACCAACTCAACCTAGAAACAAAACAAACAACGAAAAACAACCAACCAACCAACCAATGAACCAACCAACCAAACAAAACAAACCAGAACAAATCAGAATCATTCAGGAATCTCGGTGTGAAAGCCCACTCGCATATTTGGAGTGTAACATGGGCGTTGCAGATTACGAACCCCGGGGGGGGGGGGGGGGGGGGGGGGGGGGATGGGGGAGGGGCAAGAATAGGGTTGGGGCCACAAGGGTGGTTGTGGTAGTGGTGGCGTTGCTGGTGGTGATGTGGTGATGGTACCATAGCTGCTTGATGGCTGATCGTAATTTGGCTGCTTGTGTGCAAATAGCTGGGCGCTAATTTGTGTTCGCTGTTTTTCTCGCTCAATAACATGGTCCCCGTAATCACCTGAATGATATGGTGGGACACGTTTGACTGCGGTTCACCAGGTCCTCTGTTGTTCTGTTGGGCAATAAGCACGCTCGTCTGTAGGGTGGGAGTGGAGGGGAGGGGAGGATGAGGAAGAGTGGGAAGGGGAGAGAAAAGCAAGGGTTTGGGGAGGGACAGAATTACTAGACATTTGTTTTTTTGTTGTTGCGTGTTTAGGAACTGATGCGTATTTATTGTTATTCTTCATCCACTCCACAAGTCCCGTCCAACATTTTCTCCCTGGGTTTTTTGCCTGGTGCTCTTTTTCCCGTCCAGCTTTTTCCTGTTGTGACTAGGAGCTTTAATTTCTTTTGCCTCATAAAACGTCCTATAAACGTTGCTTGTCTTTTCCCAATCTTCTTTTTGTGTTACCGTGTCAGCTGCACAATTAAAAGCCAAAAAAACTGAAAGAGCGGAGGATTGAGGTTTAGAATGTAAAAGAGTCCATAAACATCCTTATATTTGAGTATTCTTTTATTAATTTTTGTAGCCTGCTAGTTTGCTATTTTTGATGTGAATGTCTGAATGCTGTCTATGAGTAATATTTACGTTTTATTTTGTCAAACTTTTTTTTTTTTGGGGGGGGGGAATGGGGGGGGGGAGGTTGAAATTTGCTTTAGTAACACATCACACACACACCCGTCAGGAAGGACTATGGCCTAAACGAATAATAAATCATCTGAGGCTTGAATTCTCTTTCCCTGCCTCTTGCCCTCCACTCTCTCTCTGTCATTAATTTTTGACAACGAAAGTAACATTTCAGACAAAAAGTTCTTAATGTCACTGTGACCCAGACACGTCCGTCGCTTTTTTTTTTTCTTTCTTTCTTTTTCGAGGCAGACGCTGTCACTGTCTTTGTGGTTATCGTTTGTGAAAGTGTGTCTTGACTGACGATGAGATGGATGGTTGGAAATAGGCGGCACGAAAACTTGTTTTGATTTCGGAGAATTTTCGACATGATAGATAATGATATAGTAATGTCATAACTTTTTCTTTGTGTGTGTGTGTGTGTGTGTGTGTGTGTGTGTGTGTGTGTGTGTGTGTGTGTGTGTGTGTGTGTGTGTGTGTGTGTGTTTTGATGTCGGTTACTTTTTGTGACAGGAAATAATCTAACTGTCGCTGTAAGATGGTTTCTGAATCGCCGTCAGGGGAGTGTAATTGTCGGATTAAGTTAAGACCGGTATGCCCCACCCCCACCCCCACCCCTAATTTCTCCCCTTCTCCTTCCCCCTTCCCACTCTGTCTCTACCCTCTTCCTCACACACACGCACGGCGCATACACACAGAGAGAGAGAGAGAGAGAGAGAGAGAGAGAGAATACGAGAGAAGCACACGCACACACAGAACACAGATCACACACACACATGGTGGGGGGGGAGAGAAAAGAGAGTAGATTCCACAAACACACACACACAAAAACACACACACACACACACACACCCATCACCACAACACACACACACACACCACACACACACACACCACCCCTTACCTCTAAACATTCGCTCCATTTTAACGTCAGATGTATGTATCACTCACGCGATCGCTTTCTCTTTATATTAATAGGATCACACATAACGTCTCTGGCATTTGACAAGATATCTTTTCAAGCTGGGCTTTTGGGGTGAGGTGGGTGGGCGGGGTTAGAGGTCCCGAGGTCATTGTCAGGCCAGATATGAGTTGTTTGGTTAGTGTTGGGAGGTAGACATTGCATAGAAAGGGGGTCTCCCAACACAAATAACGTATAGAAATGTCCAGAAACGTGTCTCCAGTCGCTCTGGTGTGTTTGCTTAGGGCAGACATGCATAGAACCGATGTCTCCGGTTTGGAGGCGCTGGTTGGAACGGGCCCAGGGAAGCGAGCGTGTGACAAGCGCCTTAACAGGGGCCGTCTCGTGCATAATGGCTGGCCCCTCCCAGCGACCGTGGTCCGTTTTTTCCGGCTTTTTGTTAATCTCGGGGACTATGGCTTTTGTTTGGAGTTGGTGGGCCTTACTGTTGTTGGTCTGCTTATTGAGATTGATAAGTCTAGCCATGTGTGTGTGTGTGTGTGTGTGTGTGCTGCGTGCGTGTGTGTGTGTGTGTGTGTGTGTGTGTGTGTGTGTGTGTGTGTGTGTGTGTGTGTGTGTGTGTGTGTGTGTGTGGTGGTGTGTGTGGCGGGTAAGGTTAAGCAGGGTGGCCTTAGGTTGGTTGGAGCCCAGTTAGTATGTATGGCATGTGACGATTGTTGTTGAATGCGTCTGGGGAAATCTCCAATGTGTCATGCATGTTATGTTAATGTTCCAATGACATTTCAAAACAAGTGTGACTGCCTGCGTTGAAACAACAGGAACTAGAAAAACAAAAAATGAATCAGAACGCCTACTTAATATAACGAAATAAGACAGGCGCGACTTTTCAGCCAGTAGGCCTTTGTCATTTTCCTTCCTTTCTCCGACCATAACGAAAATGACAAAGGCCTACTGGATGTGGTTTCTAAGAAGATGTTGAGAGTTCCATGGACACAAAGAAAACAAACGAGACAGTCTTGATGGAGGCAGACACAAGTAGATCATTCATAAGGAAGATTAGGAAAAGGCAGGCAACATTGATAAGCCATTTTATGAGGAAAGGGGAATTGGAACACCTGGTCACACGGGAAAGCTGGAGGGAAGGAGAGCACCGGGTAGACCCAGGGAGAAGATACTAGACGGACTTGCAGAATGGCTGAAGACAGGGAGGGTGGAAGAGATGTTTGAGGCAACAAGAGATAGAGACAGATGGAAGTCCATAATCGCCAACGCCATGCGGCAAGGCACCTGATGATGATGATGATGCCTTTGTCAAGTGTAAACGTAAGAAAGACACAAAGCAAATAACAAATACAAAAATAGGGGATAGACAGCAAAACTCCTGTGTTGTTTCATCGAGCAGGAAAAAAAACCTTGATATAAAATCATGAAGTATTTGTTAGTGGGGGAGTGTGCAAAAATTAAACTAATTTCCCCCAGAACATCATATTTGTCTCCCTCTTTCCAAGTTATCACTACTCGCAAATACTTAATGATTTCATCAATCATTTTCTCCCCCTTGACAAAACGACAGGGAAGTTTTGCTGTGTGTCCCCTAAATTTTGTATTTGTTGTTTGTATTTGTTTTTCCTTGTCTTATGTTTAAGTTTAACAAGGTCAGTTGGCTAAAATTTGCTTCTGTCCTGTACTAAATAAACGTTCTGATGCTATTTGGTTTTCCTGGTCTGTTAACTCTAAGCCCCCCCCCCCAACCCCCCATGGGGGTGGTGGGTGAATCTTTCAGTATAAATAATCTCCCTCACCTTCTGGAAATTCTGTGCTAGAAAAAGTTTCCTCTTTTATGTCATTTCCTTTGTTTCTGCTTTGTCCTTTTCTTTCTGTCATTTCGTACTGTCATTTTCTGCCTTGCTGGTCCATTCACCTGTATGTGTTCGATAAAGTCTTACGTGTTTTCTCTTAGGATTGATAATTGGGTACATGTATTAAGTGCGTTTTTGGCTGTAGGGAAATGAGATGTGCAGAAGCAATTTTAAGTAATTTAAGCCCGTTTTTGTGCGTTTTTGGTGTCCTTGGTATGTTCAAATTTGTTTTCAAGTATGTTTGTTTAATCCCCTGTGTGATAAATTGGACAGAGTGGACACACCAGGAACATGACCTGAAATCATGTGCACAAATGCATTGATATGTGTACTTAATTGTCTTTTTTATTTATTTATTTTTTTTGTGTGTGCATGTCTTGCAAAATGTTACAGCTCTGATATGACTACGCAGTCGGCTGGGCTTTAAACAAAAATAACAGTAACAGTAACACTGTGATAAATGATGACGTTGAAATGCTGGGAACATGCTATGGAGAGCGTAACTATCGTGGTGAGGGGTGGGGTGGCAGGGTGGAGATGATTGTATACATGTATGTTAATCGCGCGTGCCTGGTATCATGTATAGAACGCGACGACCATCGAACACGTGGGGGGCCCCTGAATGCGTATGTATAATGGTGAGTGTTGAATGCCCCGTATTATGTATAGACAGCGACAACCGTTGAAAATGTCCCAGCAATATGTATAGAGAATACAATGGAGATTGAATGCGTGGGGGCTGGCCCGTCCATGTGCATGTCATTTGTACGTGGTAGTGATGTTTTACTTACTTGTGTGTGTGTTTGAGAGAAGAAGAGAGAGAGAGAGAGAGAGAGAGATGGAGAGATGGAATGCAACACTCAGTTTCATGGTGACAGAGTGAATTTTTTTTTTGGGTGGGGGGGTGGATGGATGGGTGTTTTTTTGTGATGTTTGTGTGGGTTTTCATTTTCAAAAATTTTTTTTTTGCTCTTGCTGTAAGTAAGTTGGAGCTTCATTTGACAGCACACCAGATGTTGTCCTTTTCTTTCTGTCATTTCGTACTGTCATTTTCTGCCTTGCTGGTCCATTCAGGTGCGTGTGTACAATTCGACTTTCATTTTTGTTAAGGAGTGCTCTTTTTGTAAGCTTGAATGTGCATTCACACACATACCATCCAGTGTGGACTGTGGAATTTGTACAAGAGGTTTTCAATGCATTTCGACAATTCCATAAGTGCTCTACCTACCCAAATCTGCCTGCAATTATCTGGCTGACTCCCTGAGTCTGCAAAAAATGCTATGCACTGGCAGGGTCTTGAAAAGGTGTGTGTGTGTGGGGGGGGGGGGGTGTTAAGGGACCAATAAAACACGAAGCGGCCACCACCAGAACAATGGAAGCATGGGCAGAGAGAGAGAGAGAGAGAGAGAGAGAGAGAGAGAGAGAGAGATTGTGTGTGACTGTGTGTATACATGCTAACCAATATGTGATTGTGTGTGTGTATGTGTGTGTGTGTACGTGTTTGTGTTGGTGTGTGTGTGTGTGTGTGTGGGGGGGTGTGTGTGTGTGTGTGTGTGTGTGTGTGTGTGAGAGAGAGAGAGAGAGAGAGTGTGAGTGTGTGTGTGTGTGTGTGTGTGTTGTGAAGAGAGAGTGGTAGTGTGCAGAGCTGAGGATGGAATTTGGTATAGTGTGTGTGTCATCAGTGTGTTGTAGAAGAGGAGTGGTTATTTTGTGTGCACAGAACTGAGATTCGAAGCACATTAAACACACATATAGCAATCATCAAAAACACCACACACCACACACACACACACACACACACACACACACACACACACCACACACACACACACACACACACACACAACACACACACACACACACCACAACACACACCACACATCACACACACACTCACACACACACACACACACACACCACTCACACACACAACACACACTCACACACACACACACACACACCACCACACTCTCTCTCTCTCACACACACACACACACACACGCACACGTACACACACGTACACACACACACACACACTCACACACACACACACACACACACACACACACACACACACCACACACACATACACACACACGCTTGCACACACACTTGCACTCTCTCTCTTCTTTGACAAGTATTCCACTCACATGATGATTTTCTGCCACTCAAACCATAATGGAATGGTTACCAGCAGTATCTCTCTTCACGTTGACTGGGTTTTGAAGTGGAGGTGGAAGTCTTTGTCGGGTCAAATATGAATTGTTTGATTAGTCAGTAGACATAGTGCAGAAATGTTTCCAGTGTGGATCACCAAGTTTTATTTGCTAAGGTCAGTTGTGAAGGAGGAGAAATGTCTACATAGGAACTCTCCTTTGAAAGACCACGGAAGCAGTTTTCGACATTACCTTTTTTGTGTGTTTGTTTTTAGCATTCTTTCAGATGCATATACTCATGGTGTTTTGCCCACTTTGTGCAAGTGGTATGTTGCTGCAAAGTCTCCGTCTTTGGCGGGAATACAGCCTGGTTATTTTCATGTGTCCACGAGTCGCTGGACCCTGAGTTGACTTACAGGGTCTTTTTGACACGCTTAATTGATGTTCTGCATGCATATATGCGCATGAAGAGAATCTTGGCACTAACAGGTCTGCACACGTTTACCTAGGAGATCAGAAAAAAGCTTCACTCTTTACCCACCAGGTAGAAGGTACCCCTGCAGGATTGATCCCAGACCTTTTGATCATGAGTTTGACGGTTTTTTACCCACTTGACTATCCTCCCTGTGAACAAGGAGGACTACGTCCTATCTCGTGTTCAGCAGAGAAAGCCTCACTCTTTACCCACTAGGTGGAAGGTACCCCTGCAGGATCGAACCTATACCTTTTAGTCAGGAGTTTGACGATGTTTTTACCCACTTGACTATCCTCCCCGTGAACAGGAGGGCTATCTCCTATCTCGTGCTTAGTGGATTGGGTTGGGTCAGGTCGGATATGTCTCCCTGTGTGGATCACTGTGGTTTGTTTGCTTTGGGCAGACATGCATAGAACGATGTCTCTGATCCGGATATTCATTCGTTTGAAGACGTAGGAAAACAGGTTTTGACAGCACCTGAATATGGGGGCTGTCTCGTTCATAATGGTGGCCACTCCTGGTGACTGTGTCTATTTTGTCCATTTTTTTCCGAGATTTTTTTGTTAATCTCTATCGCTTTTGTTTGTGTTTGGGACGCTATTGTAGTCTGCTTTCCTGATTGAGAATGGTAGGTCTTTTTGAGCGGTGTGGCAGATAGGGGTTTTTAGCTGGTTGGGTGGCCTTGGCTTGAGCACGGTAACATGTGTAGACGTGGAGCGTGATGACCGTTAAATGCCTATGGAGGCCCTTGAATGTAATTGTCCTGCATATAGTAGTAGTGCCTGGTAACATGGATGGAACGTGACTGCCTGAATGCTCGGGAGCCCCTGAATGTGTGTATCA
>JAPXFY010000021.1:27377348-27389848 GCA_030674185.1 Monoplex corrugatus
GTGTGTGTGGTGAGAGGGGAGGGGGTTTGTCGCCATGTTTTCTCTCACACGTAATGTGTATTGTGTTGAATATTTGTCTGTTTTGTTTGCATATATATATATATCTGTGGGCGTGTGTTGTTTACATACCGATACACGAGGTGCCATGGCCTATAATAGGAATAAAACAATTGACTCTTTCCCCATCCCACCACCCCATCAATTTTGTTTGACTCGGTTTTATTTCTGATTGTGGAATCTCCCTCTCTCTCTCCCCCTCCCCTCTCTCTCTCTCTCTCTCTCTCTCTCTCTCTCTCTCTGTATTTCTCTGTCTCTCTCTGTCTGTCTGTTTCTATCTCTAATTTTGTCTCTCTGTGTTTCTCTGTCTCTCTCACTGTCTCTGTCTGTGTTTCTCTCTCTCTGTATGTCTGTCTGTCTCTGTGTTTCTCTGTCTCTCTCTCTCTGTATGTTGTTTGTCTGTCTCTCTTTGTTTCTCTCTGTCTCTGTGTTTGTTTCTGTCTCTGTCTGTCTGTCTGTCTCTCTTTCCTCTCTCTCTCACTCTCACTCTCACTTTTATTCATATCTTTTCCATAATTCTCTGCTTGGATGTCTTTTCTGTCTTGTCTCCATTTATTTTTCTGTCTGTGGTGTCTGTTTATGTCTTGATTGTCAGGGTGGTTTCTCTGCGTCTGTCCCTGTTGTGTGCTACTACCGTGTGGTGCCTGGCTCCTGTTTCTCCCTGTCCTATTTCTTGTCCATTGGTCTCATGTTTTCTTTTGTCTCTGTGTCTGTTGTGTTGTTTGTTTGTCGTTTTTGTCCGTTGGTCTTATGGTTTTCATGTGTCTCTGTGTCTGTCTATGTGTGTGTTTGTCTGTTTGTCTCTCGAACCTTTCTTTTCTGTTTTTTTTTTTTATAATTTTTAATCCAACTTGAACGAACCATCAGGGAAGTGAGCTCTTCTGTTCTGTTGTCGTTTTGGTTCATATAGTTTTATATGTGAGTTTGTGTTCTGGTTGTCTTTTGTTCTTGTTGTCTTTTCTGTACCTTAACGGGGGGTCAGTTGGCCGAACATCATGCTCCTGTCTTGTGGTTTTTTTTTTTTTTTTAAATAGGCGTTGTTGTTTTGGTTTTGGGCGTATTTGTGGTTTCTATTGTTTAGTATAACAACTTTTGGGGGGGGGGGTATTTTTTTTTTTTATATAAACAATCCTTTTTGTTTGCAACTATTTTCCAAACTTAATTTGGTTTTATATATATGTACAGTTGCAAACAAAGAATAAAGTGTAATTGTAATTATATTTACGACATAATTCCAATTCATGCACAAATAACGTGCGTTACACTTATATATTATGATTACATACAAAGATACATTCCTACATACACACATATGTACATATACTTGTACATGCATATATGTACATATACATGTACATAAATATACATACATACATGCATGCTACATACATACACATACATACATACATCATACATACATACATACATACGTACTACATACTACGTACGTACGTACGTACGTACGTACACACCTTTTCATAGAGAGAGAGAGAGAGAGAGAGAGAGAGAGAGAGAGAGAGAGAGAGAGAGAGAGAGAGAGAGAGAGAGGTATTGTGTGTTTCATATATTTATTCGTATCATAGGTCAAGTCCCCGTCATGAAGGGGTACGTGAACATACATCAACATTAATATAAACAAAATGTAGCAGTACACTGTGAGTGATGATAACATTGTTCTTGGATGTAGAAATTAATCATCAGTGTTAACGAGAGTATCCATTTCCCTCGGGGTTTTAATGCATTGCTCAAGAACATTGACAAATTGCTCACGATCTCGATGCTTGTCGATGACAGAGAGAGCAAACCCCTGGAACCTGATCCCAAACGATTATACAAACACTCGACCATTCCAGACAACTGTCAAGAACCCCCCCCCTTCCCCCCCCCCCGACGCCCCTCTCCCCTACCTCTGCCCCTGTCCCAGCCAGCACTCACATTTGTGAGGATGGAATGTTTGCACATCAAAACACTGCAGAACGATATTTATCTCACATTGATTCATATTTTGTCCCTCGTCAGATCTGTCTGTGTGATAATCGAGTGTCCACTGTGTGTTGTGTGTGTGTGTGTGTGTGTGTGTGTGTGTGTGTGTGTGTGTGTGTGTGTGTGTGTGTGTGTGTGTGTGTGTGTGTGTGTGTGTGTGTGTGTGTGTGTGTGTCTGTGTCTGTTTGTGCGTGTGTAGGAGGTGTGTGTGTTTGTGTGTGTGTGCGCGCGAGCGCGAGCGCGTATGCGTGTGTGTATGTTTTCGCGCGCGCGCTCGGAAAGCTCTGCTGCATGGGTCCGTGTGTATGTGTGTGTATGCGCGCGCGCGCGCGTGCGAGTGTGAGCGCGTTAGTGTATTTGTGTATGTGCGTGCGTGGATGAGCGAGTGTGTATCTGTATTCGGGAAACTTTTGCTTGGCGATATCGTGTGTGTGTGTGTGTGTGTGTGTGTGTGTGTGGTGTGTGTGGTGCGTGTGTGTGTGCGTGCGCGCGCGCGCGCGTGTGTGTGTGTGTGTGTGTGTGTGTGTGCTCTTTTTGCATGCATGTTTAGTGTGTTTGTGTGTGTGTGTGTGTGTGCGCGCGCGCGTGCGTGCGTGTATGTTTTTGCATGCATGTTTAGTGTGTGTGGTGTGTGTGTGTGTGTGTGTGTGAGTGTGTGTGTGTGTGTGTGTGTGTGTGTGTGTGTGTGCGCTCAGATTTCTTTTCCTTCCTTGCCAACAGCTTGTGGCTGTTATTGAACTATTTGTCAGACTCCGTCCTGACACCTGAATGATGACATAATTTATAATTGTAGAATTACAGGCTTGAAATATCAGAGAGAGAGAGAGAGAGAGAGAGAGAGAGAGAGAGAGGAGAGAGAGAGAGAGAGTGTGTGAGTGAGTGGGTGAGGAGAGAGAGAGAGAGAGAGAGAGAGAGAAGAGTGTGTGTGTGTGTATATAAGAGAGACAGAGAGAATGAGAGAGAGAGTGCGTGTGTGTATGAGAGAGAGAGAGAGAGCGTGAGTGAGAGGGAGAGCGTGTGTGTATATGAGAGAGTGAGGAGAGAGAGAGAGAGAGAGAGAGAGGAGAGAGAGAGAGAGAGAGAGAGAGAGAGAGAGAGAGAGCATCACACTACAAGGCTTGTTGAGGGAGTGGCGTTATAAAGAGTATTTTAAGTGGTTTTTTTTTTTTCTGTTTGCATGCCTGAATTGTCTATGTGAAAGTCTTTTTTGTTTATCTGTTTCGTTTAGTTGATAGTGAAGGGGGAAAAGAAAAAAGAGTGTTTCTCAGCTACCCCCTGTCATCTCCCTTCAAAACAAAAGAAACAAAAACAGGAGAGAGAGAGAGAGAGAGAGAGAGAGAGAGAGAGAGAGAGAGGAGAGAGAGAGAGAGAGAGAGGAGGAGGGGGTGTACCAACAACAAAGTTGTTTCCATCTTCATCCAATATAATTTTTATGTAATGCGCTACACAATATTTTTTCTGTAAATATTCTTCATTTTTTACTGACTACTTCGTTTTTATCTTCCTGATGCGTATAACCTTAAGTCCGCGCGTGAAGCGTCAAAACGCAAAACAATGTGGCATTTTTTTTTTAATAGTAACCCTTTGACTCCTTTACCCTGACCGCCAGATGCCTGCATTGTCAGCCACGATAGCAAAGCAAATCCTTAACCCTTTCAGTCTCTCACCGTATCCACCAGCTTCCTTGGGAAGGATGAAGGAGGTTTTCATTTTCAGTTTCTCAAGATGTCTCCGCGTTCGGAACGAATTCCATATGCGCTAATGTCACAGGTCTCTCTCTCTTCTCTGAAGGAGCGAAAGGGTTAAACGTTTGCAGCGGAACGGACAGGGTCAGGGAATCGAAGGGTTAAACTACAGTGCTATGACAATTGTGTTTGTTGAACGTTATTGTATTCCTCCTCAACGGCTTTTGGGGAAAGTACAGTTTCGTGTTTTCACGCCATGTTTACAGCATGTGCGCTAAATTACCAAAACACGTTTCGCCTGTGTAAAGCTATCGAGTGGGGTGGGGGAATGGAGGATGGGGGGTGGGAGTGGGAGGGGGAGGGGGAGGGAAACCAGCTTGCACGCGCGAAGGAGGAGCATGGTGACATGGAAGGAAATAGACTCCGGGTATCGTGTATCATGTTTTGTTGTTGTTGTTGTTGTTGTTTTCACTTGCAGTAGTGTCAGGATATCGTGTTTTTTTGTTGTTGTTGTTGTTGTTGTTTTTCACTTGCAGTAGTTTCACGGCGTTTTATTTTCTCGTAAATGTTGTGTGTGTGCCATGTGTCCAGACCTTGCCAATGCTGTAAACCTCTTTCGTGTGTAAACCACGTGCAGAATATCAAAATGTGCACGATAACCCTTTGACTCCCTCACCCTATCCACCTGCTTCCTGCAGGAAGCTGATGGATAGCTTGAGGGAGTCAGAAGGGTTAAGTGTTTGATTGGCTAGAGCATGGTCGACACTGCAGGATGTTGGTGAACAGGGTGCAGGAGTCGAAGGATTAAAGATCCTGTCAGTGGCTGGCTTATGGAAAACATAACACCCAGCATGTGCCATGCCCACCAAAGCTGCAACTGTGTAGCAACTGACTGGAGTGTGGACACAGCTCGCTAACAGCTGGAGTTCTCCATTGTCCACTTGTGAAAGATAAAAAAGTCTGAATTATGTGTGATGTGCAATGAGTCTAGAGAATATAGCGTTGTACAAGAACGCACTTGTGAAAGATAACAAGTCTGATTATGTGTAATGTGCAATGAGTTTGAAGAGAATAGCGTTGCACAAGAACGATTTATAATAAATAACCCCTCATACTCGTCTTTTGCTTGTCCCCTAACAGAGTTCTTCACGGAGCTGCTGGACAACGCGCGGCGGGACCTGCACGAGATGTTCGTGAAGACCTACGGGCTGTTGTACCAGCAGAACGCCGTCATCTTCTCCGACCTCTTCCAGGACCTGCGGGCCTACTACAAGGGCCGGGACCGGAACCTGGAGGACGTCATGGACAGCTTCTTCAGCCGCCTCCTGCAGAAGATGTTCGAGCTTCTCAACGTGCAGTACGTCTTCGACGACGACTACCTCAGCTGCGTGACGGAGCGCATGAATGACCTGAAGCCCTTTGGGGACGTGCCGGTCAAGCTGTCCATGCAGGTGAAGCGAGCCTTCATCGCTGCCCGAACTTTCGTCCAAGGCCTGGCCATCGGCCGGGATGTCATCCTCAACGTTATGGAGGTAAGGTGCTGTTGGTGCTCTGCATCGTCTGTGTGGTGTGTGTGTGTGGTGGGGGATGTGGGGGGGGGTTGTGTGGGGGTGGGTGGGTGGGGAGATTGTGTGTGGGGGTGGGTGGGGGGTTGTCTGTGTGTGTGTGTGTGTGTGTGTGTGTGATGTTCAGCATTCTGTGTGTGTATGTTTATATGTGTGTGTGTGTGTGTGTGTGTGTGGTTCGTGCATATGTTTGTGTATGTGTGTATGTGTTTGTGTATGCCTATGTGTTTGTGTGTGCATGTGTGTGTTCGTGTATGTGTGTGTGTGTGAGCGCGCATGCACATTGTTCTATTCCACTAAAGTGGAACGAGCATGCTTTTGATACAGACTGTTTGTGACGTAAACTGTATGTAAGTGAAATTGTTGTTGTTATTGTTGTTGTTGTTGTTACTTGTAGCTAAAGTGCTGAGATTTCCCCTCACACCGGGCCATTAATCAAAGATATTGAAGGTAGCATAACACCAATCGATCACATTGAGCTCGTCTTTTTTTTTTTCCAGCACCAAGACCAAGATCAGATATTTTCAAAGCAAGCACTCTGTCTCTGGCCCAGGTCTCCAGATTATGTTTTCCACCATCACCAGATCATGCGCAGATCTAGCCAGCTTTAAACGAGAGCTTCATAAATATTTCCTTGAAATAACATGAATGACTACTACAAGTTAAAACCTCTCTTTTACACGGTGTAATTTTGTTGGAAGTTCACGTAGCACGCCACACCCGTAACTCTCCTTCTATAGAATGGTATATAACCGATAACAAAAGACAGCATTGGTTATACAGCATCTCTCATTGTTTTGGGCTGCCCTACGCCTAGAATGTAATACTTTTGTCGTTATTTGTTTTTTTTTAAAACCGGTTTCAGTTTTGGTGATATAGGCAGTGTTTATAGAGACGATTACGTGATTTCGGCAAAGTGTTGCCTATTTTATGCAATATGCAAACTTTGCCGATGGACTGAAATCGGCAGCATCGCTGCCTATTACACGGAATGGGCAGTTTCATGAAATCGGGACGACACACGCATGCATTGTGTCATATACACGTGATCGATCATTGTATACATGTACTCTGACAGAGACGTACGTTTGGTAAATAAATAAACGAATACTGCGAGAGGCAATTAAGTTCGACACATGTTTAATTCGCGAGAATTCAGCCCTCATATGGCTCTAGTAGTCGGCTGGGCCATAAGCAATATGAACTGAACTGAATTCGTGAGAGTGTAAGTTCATAGAGATCTATTCTCAAGCCACAGGGTTGAAAAGAAAAGGTGCTATGTCTCATCATATCTGACTGGCTTCAGAAGCTGATGCCGATAGATCTTCGGTAACTAGCCCACACTGCACAGCCTGTTCTCGTTTGTTTCCACAGCAGCCTCCTTCCCTCCCTCCCTCCTTTCTCTATCTGCCTGCCCTCTCTCCCTCTCTCCCAGATGATAAGACCTCCCCACTGTGGAAGACAGCAGGATTCGAAACGGAATAATTTCAAATATCTCAGTCAAAATGGATAATTTTGGCGATTATTGCAGCTTGAATAAATAAATGCCTATCATTGGTTTGTTTAAGACGAGTTTATTCGTAAGATTGTAGAAGCGAGTAAGCAAGCAAGCAAGCAAGCAAGCAAGCAAGCAAGCAAGCAAAGAGACAGACACCCTCTCCCCTCCCGCCTCCCAACCCACTGAAAAATATCCCAGTTTAAAGTGAGAGGCAGACCAAGGAAGATCTGGTTCGCTGGCGTAAAAGAGGCCTTGGTATCGCACGGCGTTCCTTACTTCAGGTCTTTCAGCTCGCTTGCAGACCGTTGACCGTTTCTTTCTGCAACACCCATGACGTTTATCAAACTTTCAGGATAATAATAATAATAATAATAATGATGATAATGATAATAACAAAAACAATAATAATGATAATAAGCTTACAGGATAATAACAAAAATAATGATGATGTTAATAATAATGATGATAATAATAACAATAATAATAATAACAGAAGTCATTTATAACTAGCAGTTTACCATACCTTCCACCCAACACCCACCCCACCACCTCATTCTTTTACTCCCCTCTCCTCCACCCGTCCGCTCTCCACCCTGCTGCTTCCATCCTGTGCACAGCTGTGTCGTGACTGTGCTGGAAAGGTGATATCGATTTTTCAGCCGTTTCGTCCGGTGCCCGAAGATTGGCTGGCTACCTGACGCGGAGCGATCGATGAGACGGTGGGCAATCTCTTGTAATATGACAGCCCATCTCTATCATGTTTCAGTTTCAGTTTCATTTTCAGTTTCTCAAGATGCCCTCGTGGGGATACCGGGGGCGCTTTCAGTGTAAATAGTATCCCCCCACCTTCTGGAAGTTCTGTCCAAGAAATCTCCTCTTTTCTATCACTCTCTTTGTTTCTTTCTTCCACCTTTGCTCTTTCTGTCATTTCTTCCTACCATTTTCTGCCTTGCTGTGGTCCATTCACCTTGTATGTTTTCAATAAAATCTTATGTACGTACTTTCTCTTAGGATTGATAATTGGGTACACGTGTTGAGTGCATTTTTGGCTCTAGGGAAATGAGATATGCAGGAGCAATTTTAGGTAATTTAGGCCTGGGTTTTTTTTGTGTGTATGTTTTTAGTGTCCTTATTTATGTTTAAGTTTGTATTCAGGTTTTTTTTTTTAAATCCCCATGTGCGATAAATTGGACAGAATGATCAACGCCAGGGGCATGTCCTTAGATTGTATGCGCGAATGCATTGATATGTGTACCTAATTTTCCTTTCTTTTTTTTTCCCTGTTGAAGTTTTGAAGCGGTTATAGCCCTGATATGGCTCTACGCATTCGGCTGGGCTTTAAATTAAACAACAATACGTATCAATAAGTTGCTCAAGATGACGTCTCCGCGGTCAGAACGAATTCCATATACACTAACGTCACAGGTGCCATGTGTATGGTTGATCGTGGCACAAGCCTTAAGCCTGCACATAAACAAACCCATGGATACACAGCGTCGTCTGCATGGAATTGAGTTGCCGACCAGTCTAAGAGATGTTCCAACCCTTCAAGCTTTCAAAAGAAAACTCAACAAAACACATTTGTTTTTGCAGGCATTTTCATAAGTATCCCCCCCCTTCTTTTATGTGTGTGTGTGTGTGTGTGTGTGTGTGTGTGTGTGTGTGTGTGTGTGTGTGTGTGTGTGTGTGTGTGTGTGTGTGTGATTGATTGTGTGTGTGTGTGTGTGTGTGTGTGATTGATTGTGTGTGTGTGTGTGTGTGTGTGTATGTGTGTGTGTGTGTGTGTGTGTGTGTGTGTGTGTGTGTGTGTGTGTGTGTGTGTGTGTGTGTGTTTGAAAAACAATGTTGTTTGTATATGAGTGAGATTATTTATGTAATAGCGCAGTGAGTCGAACTGAGAATAGCGCAAAACAAAAGCTATTTATTATTATTATTATTATTATTATTAAGTAAATAAGGAAGTAAGTAAGTAAGTAGGAGTGTGAATGAGTATGTAGATAAACAAACAGGTGAGAGATGAGAAAATAACAAATAACAGTAAATACATTTACACGCATCATGTTTCGCTAACTCCCGTTACTGGACTTGAGCTGAACCCAAAACAGTATGATTATACAATTTATAGACTGCAGCTCATCTCAGTGTACCGTTCGACTCCTTAACACTATGGACTTCATTGGCTTGTTGCTGCAGTATGGGCCATGATTAGATAGCGAAACGGAAGCTTAAATTAAAGGCCTCTGACTCCTTCACCCTACGCACCGCCGTCCCGTATTTTCAGCCGTGATAACAAAGCCAGAATTTAACCCGTTCGCATACTGATCCTGTCGAGCAACCTTGTACAGGTTTAGTTTTCGACACTGCTTGCTGTGTCCGTCTGTCTCTGTCTTTCTGTCTCTGTATGTCTCTGTTTCTCTGTTTTTCTCTGTCTCTTGTCTCTGTCTGTCTGTCTGTCTGTCTGTCTGTCTGTCTGTCTGTCTCTCTCTCTCTCTCTCTCTTGTGTGTGTGTGTGTGTGTGTGTGTGTGTGTGTGTGTGTGTGTGTGTGTGTCTTTCTCTCTGTCTCTGTGTTTCTCTGTCTATCTGTTTCTCTGTCTCTGTCTCTCTGTTTCTCTGTCTCTCTCTGTCTCTGTCTGTCTGTCTCTGTCTGTGTTTTTTGTCTGTCTGTCTGTCTGTCTGTCTCTGTCTGTCTCTGTTTCTCTGTCTCTGTTTCTCTTTGTCTCTGTCTCTCTCTCTCTGTCTATCTCTCTCTCTCTCTCTCTGTCTGTCTCTGTCTCTCTCTCTCTCTCTCTGACGATTACATGTATTGCTTTTATGTAGTTATTCATGGTCATATTGGGTTTGGGCGTCAGTTATTGTGTTTATGACAAATATATGTCAGTTGAGGCCTCCATGAAAGAGGCTGTTGGCCTTTCTTCATTATTATTCCGATCTCTGTCTGTCTGTCTGTCTCCGTCCCTCTCTCTCTCTTTCTCTGTCTGACTGTCTGTCTGTGTGTCTCTCTATCTCTCTCTCTTTCTCTGTCTGTCTCTGGCTCTCTCAGTATGGTAAAGGTAGCGCCATAATTCTGGGGTCGTAGAGGAGAGAGAAGGCAAAGACGTAAATGTTTTTTGGAGTCAGCAGTGTGAGGACAGTTTTGCCAATACAGCCAATCTTCTCTGAGCGAATAAATACTGATATAAAACAGGACATGGCATGAGAACTACGTAAATGACATCATCAACACTTCTCTTCAAACTGAAACTGTCCCAGATTCTTTCAAGTCTGCTATTGTTCACCCTCTCCTCAAGAAACACAATTTAGACCCAAATGAACTGAAAAATTATCGGCCTATCTCTAATCTCTCTTTCTTGTCGAAACTCCTTGAAAAAGTCGTCCTCAACCAGCTGAACTCTCACCTGTCTGCCAACAATCTCCTCAATCCTTTCCAGTCAGCCTACCGCCAGTGCCATAGCACTGAAACTGCCCTACTACACATTCTCAACAATCTCCTCCTTGCAACTGATACTGGCAAAGTCTCTCTCCTCACACTCCTTGATCTGTCTGCAGCCTTTGACACCATTGATCATGGTATTCTCCTTTCTAGACTTCATCATACTTTTGGCATCTCTGACATTGCTCTGTCCTGGTTCACTTCATACCTATCAAACAGAAAACAAACTGTTCTCATCAGTGGCACTTACTCTCAACCTGCATACCTGACCTGTGGTGTTCCACAAGGATCTGTCCTTGGCCCTGTTCTTTTCACTCTTTACACCTCTCCCCTGTCCACCATCATCAACTCCCACTCTATAAAACACCACTTCTATGCTGATGACACCCAACTTCAAGACAGTGACTCACCTGATAATATACAGCGCCTGTTGACTCGCACCACTGAGTGTTACTCTGACATTAAGAACTGGATGACACACAATAAACTTCAGCTTAATGACGACAAGACAGAAGCTATCCTCATTGCCACCCGTCGGAAACTTTCTCAGCTGCCTCCTCTTTCTCTCCCATTATGTAACACATCAGTCCCAATTTCTGATTCAGCTAAAAACCTTGGTGTCTACCCTGTCCATGAACAACTTTGTTTCTCAAACTGCCAGATCTTGCTACTATCATCTCCATCGTATAAGCCTGATCAGGAAGTATCTCTCTGTCGAAACAACTGCAAAACTCGTTCTCTCCTTCATAATGTCTCGCATTGACTATTGCAATTCACTCCTGTCTGGTCTTCCTGCCTCCACCATTCACATCCTACAGCGCATTCAAAACAGTGCTGTACGCCTTGTACTCAAAAAGAAAAAAGCTGACCACATATCTCCTCTCCTGGCACAACTTCACTGGCTCCCTGTATCAAAGCGCATACAATACAAACTAGACACCATGTGCTACAAAAGCCTCAATAACGCAGCCCCCGATTACCTGTCAAGCCTACTTGAGATCTATGTTCCCTCACGTACCCTCCGCTCTGCCTCCGATCCTCTGACTTTTCGCTTTCCACGCACTAAGCTCAATACCTATGGTCCACGAGCCTTCTCTGTTTCTGGTCCACTCTCCTGGAACAAACTTCCTCTCTCAGTCCGTCAGCAACCTACTTTTGTCTCCTTCAAGTCCGCTCTCAAAACCCACCTTTTCTCCTCTGCATAAAATCCTAACCTCACTCAACCCCCCCCCTCCCCCCTCTGCAGCCTGTCTCCGCTCGGAGGGGAATCACATGGTTATAATATATAATTGTATTATGCTATGCTCTCTATAATTTTCCATTGCTTTTATTCTTGCTTTTATTCTTTCTCCCCATTTATAGCCATGCGGTGTGTGTGTGTGTGTGTGTGTGTGTGTGTGTGTTGTGTGTGTGTGTGTGTGTGTGTGCGTGCGTGCGTGCGTGCGTACGTGCGTGTGTGTCTGCTTCAGCGCTTAGATTTGATTTTATCAAGATTTTGCGCTATATAAATATTGTAATTATTATTATTATTATAAATGATCAGATTTGGAACCGGTTTCATGTAGAAAGAGGCTGAAAACAAGGCGACCTTCTTTCGTCTGATGTATTTGTGTTATGTGTCGGAACTACTGGCAGTTACAGTAATAATAGTTGTACAGTCGTTTTAAGATACTCTGGGGAGAGCCGGAGAGCAGAACGTCCCCCAAGAGGAGAAACCCCCGTCAAGCAAGTGTTTCGGCCCTTAGCTCCTGACACACTCTAAGGGGGCCTGGCCGCATCCAGGTCATGATTCTTGGATGTCCCTCTGCTGTCGTCATTTTTGTTAAGAGTAATAATACATTTACACAATAATACTTATACATAATTTCCTCTTCGCCTGAAAATAAAGTGTCCCTATTCCTAGGTGTATATTTTTTTCTTTTTCTCTTTTCTTCTGTTTGCTTCCTGTAAGTTCCTAGAATGTTTTTTTGACTTTTCATGAGAGTCCTTTCATTCAGGTCTGTCCGTTTCATTTGTCGCTTGGTCTTTTCAGCACTAATGGCACGTTTTTAAATAAAAATTTTTTTTTCCCCCACTAGAAGTAGAAAAGGTCAAAATTTGTAGGTGCGGTGACGATTGATTTTTGCATTTGCAAAAAAAGCCCTTGGCGTCGGTCGATTTGAGTGCCTCTAGCAGACACAATAATGAATGGCCTTGTTGGGATTGAGGTTGGCATTGGGGTAAGAGTTTTGGCCTTACAGTGATTTTTTTTTCTCATTTTTTCCCCCCGATATACACGGCA
>JAPXFY010000021.1:27392348-27399848 GCA_030674185.1 Monoplex corrugatus
ATACTAGCTTACGTAACAACACACAAAAAGTTACATATTCCTGTAAAGATTCTCAGCATCTGTCAGTAACATTCTGAATACAGGAGTTTGAACTACCGAAATATTAAAGTTGTACAAGAGTCTGCCTCCACCCCCACCCTCTCTTCCCCCCCCCTTTCCCCCCCACCCCCGTTCCATTTCGAGACTTTTAAGTACCATACAGTCCTCAAGAAGTCTTAACTTGAGCTTAGAGAGAGAGAGAGAGAGATGACGAGGAAGAGAGGAGAGAGGGCAGAGGAGAGAGGTAGGTTTGGCGGAGGCACACAGAGAACTGTCTAAAAGCGATGAGTCCTTGTCTTGGACTGAGACCGTTTCCCACAGAAAGAAGTAATAGGGGTTGAGTGGGATCTTTTCCAATTCCCAAAGAATAAAGAGTTGTTGTTTTTTTCCCTACTTATTTTGTCCATGTCTAGGGGTAGTAGAATGGTACCTTTTCCAGTTCCTTCTGAACAAGGGAGCATGCTTCAATACCGGTACCGCTGTTCCTGGTAAGATGGAGAGAGTGGTACCTTTTCTGATTCTTGCCGAAGTAAGGGGCAGATTTACGTGGGCGCTCTGTCTGTCTGTCTGTCTGTGTGTTTGTAGCCTTTCGTAAGATAAAGCATTCTCTCTCTCTCTCTCTCCCTCCTCCCTCTCTCTCTCTCTCTCTCTCTGTGTTGTGTGTTGTGTGTGTGTGTGTGTGTGTGTGTGTGTGTGTGTGTGTGTGTGTGTGTTTGTGTTTGTAGTCTTTCGTAATGTAAAGCATTAATCTCTCCCTTTCGTGATGTAAAGCTCTCTGTCTGTCTGTCTCTCTGTGTTTGTAGCCTTTCGTAAGGTAAAGCATTCTCTCTCTCTCTCTCTCTCTCTGTGTGTGTGTGGTGTGTGTGTGTGTGTGTTGTGTGTGTGTGTGTTCTGTTGTTGTGTTCGTTCTTTGATTTAACGTCTTTTCACTATAAGTGATATTAGACGGGGGAGGGGGGGGAGGGGGGAATGAAATAAAAAGTAAATAATATAATAAAAAAAAAATAAAAAGAAAAGATGAACAAAATGAAATGTAGAACGATAGTTGGACGGGTTGGATATGGGCAGAGTGAAGACAGGAAAAAGACATTAGTAGGTAGGGGAACAGTAAAATGGAACAAGAACTAACGTAACAATTAACTTCAACAGCGTGAAGGTGAAATTGTAACACTAAAACACAAACCGAATAAAGTTAAAGTAATGCATTAACAGGACTGTGAACTAATGATTCTGAAATTTTAACTAACAAAGATTGATCTGATGTAATTTTTTGGAAATGATTTTCAGAATACTTTTCTTGAGTAAACATTTTCGGTAAAAAAGAACGTAGCATTTTGCGTAGAATAAACAGTGAAACAGTGTGAACTGTTCGCCGCAAATACACTTGACATTTTTACAGAACAACAATGTACAACAACAACAACAACAACAACAACAAAACAAAAAAACAAACAACAACAACAAAAACGAAGTAAATCAAACTACGAGCAGTATAAGCATGTCATCCACCAAAATCAAAAAAACTAACAACACAACAACAAAACATAACAACAACAACAAAAATTACAACAAAAACAACAACAACAAAAACGAAGTAAATCAAACTACGAGTAGTACCATCATGTCATCCACCAAAATCAAAACTAAGAACAACAACAACAACAACAACAACAAACAACGACAACAATAACAACAAACAACAACAACAAAAAACAACAAAAACAACAAAAAAAAACAACAACAAACAACAACAACAAAAACCAAAGTAAATCAAAAAGACGAGTAGTACCGTCATGTCATCCACCAAAATAAAAAAACCACCACCACCACCAACCAACAACAAAACAACAACAACACAACAACAAAAACAACAACAAACAAACAACAAGAAAACAAACACAACAGTCAACAAACACAATCAACCACCAAAAGGCGTTGTGATGACTAGTGGTGAGGTATCATGTGTCTGTTCTGTGGGGTTGTGTGTGTGTGTGTGTGTTTTGGTGTGTGTGTGTGTGTGTGTGTGTGGTGTGTGTGTTGTGTGTGTGTGTGTGTGTGTGTTTGTGTGTGTGTGTGTGTATGTGTGTGTGTGTGTGTGTGGTGTGTGTGTGTGTGTGTGTGTGTGTGTGTGTGTTGTGTTGTGTGTGTGTGTCTGTGTTGTGTTGTGTGTGTGTGTGTGTGTGTGTGCTGTGTGTGTGTGTGTGTGTGTGTGTGTGTGTGTGTGTGTGTTTAGCCTTTCGTAGAGCATTAATCTCTCCCTCTTTCTCTTTCGTGATGTAAAGCTCTCTCTCTCTCTCTCTCTCTCTCTCTCTCTCTCTCTCTCTGCCGTCTGCCTGCCTCTGTCTGTCTGTCTCCCCTCCTTCCCCTCCCTCTCTCTGTCTCTATATCTCTCTTCTCTCTGTTCTTTCTCTGATCGTCACTGTTTTTTTTTTCTCTCCCCCTCCCTCCTCGAATTTCCTACACGAAATTAATGGCCACAGGATAGGGGACAATTTTCCACACATGCTATGTTGATGTTGACGAATGGGGGCGATCATGACACTGTGGAGGTCCATTCCGGATTGAGACAAGGCTGAGCTCTTCATTCTCTTTCATAGTATTTATATTCCTGGCGTCAGCCAGGCCCGGTATACAGGCACCTGCGGTGTCGGTCAAGAGATGTCATCAGCGCCCTCACTGACGGGACTGTGAAGTGGATGGGACTATGCCTTGTGGTCCCAGTCTTTCTAATGAGCTTTTTAGCTCGCTTAATTGTGGGAAGGAGCCTGTTGGAACCGAAAAAAATCCCAAAATGAGTTTTGTGTGATGGGATTCGAATCCACAACCTATCCGTCGGTAGTCTGTTTGCTCTAACCATCGCTCCAGGGCAGCTGGTTGTATAGTCTGCCCTTTATGTAGGTGCAGAGGGTAGCTTTGTCCAACTCCTGCGGAAGGTGAATAGTATGTTTACCTACCGCTCTTCCTATCTAGAGGTGGAATGGTATTTGTTCCAATTCCTAGAGAAGTAGTAAGACCCATTAGTCCTGCTGCCCCGTATAGATAGAGAGTGGTATCTTTTAAATTTGTTTGAAAACTTCAACTCTTTGTGATGCACAATTGGAAAAAACACATGGAAAGTACAGTGCACAGTCATCATGTAACTCAAAACAGAATAGTGAAAACATTCGTTTGAAACAACGAAGAAAACATTCTGTAAATGATAATATTATAATGGCTACCTGGCTGAACCTGTCTCTCAGTGCAAAAAAGGCTACTTAGCTTTCATCGGCGATCCGGCCGACTTCTTCAGCGCAACTGCTGGGTTATAATATTATAATAATGTTTATATAAGGCGCTTATCTTGATATTTGAATCCGCCATGGGGATGCTGGGAGATCTTTCAGTGTAAATAGTAACTCTCTCGTTATGGAAATTTTCTGCCAGAAATGAGTCTTTTCTGTCTTTCTCATTGTTTCCGCCTTGCTTATTTGTTTTCTGTTATCTTTTCCTGTCATTGCCTGCCTTGCTATTCAGTTCATCTGTCTGTGTTCTTTAAAGTCTTGTATCTTGTAGAGTGGTGTCTTGTAGAGTGGTACTTGTCCAATTCCTACAGAAGTCGCAAGTTGTTGACACTGCATCTCTGTAAATAGGTACTAGTGTAGTGTAAGTGGTATCTTGTAGAGTGGTACCTTGTCCAATTCCTACAGAAGTCAGCAGGTTTTGACACTGCACTCTCTGTAAATAGGTACTAGGTGTAGTGTAGTGGTATCTTGTAGAGTGGTACCTTGTCCAATTCCTACAGAAGTCAGCAGGTTTTGACACTGCATCTCTGTAAATAGGTACTAGGTGTAGTGTAGTGGTATCTTGTGAGTGTACCTTGTCCAATTCCTACAGAAGTCAGCAGGTTTTGACACTGCACTCTCTGTATGTATCAGTAGGTAGTGACTTAGGGTATTTATGGTGTTTAGAGTGGTATCTTGTGTATTGCAATCTAGAAGTCGGGGACATCGCCACTCTGTAATAGTACTAGGTAGTGTAGTGTATCTTGTAGAGTGGTATCTTATAGAGTGGTATCTTGTGGTATCTGTCCAATTCCTACAGAAGTCAGCAGGATTTTTGACACTGCATTCTCTGTAAATAGGTACTAGGTGTAGTGTAGTGGTATCTTGTCCAGTCCTTACAGAAACAGAAGTCAACAGGTTAACGTACCGCTCCCCTTATCTGCGATGCGGAATGGTGAGGTTTTACCTGACCTGTGAAAGGGTCTGATGTGGACGATCGAGCCCACCTGTTGATTTACCTAGCTGTCAGACGGCCATTGCCAGTGTACTAGGGAAAATGGGAAGGGGGAAAGAGAGAGGGAGAGGGAGAGAGAATGAGAGAGAGAGAGAGAGAGAGTTTTAGTATACATTGGCCTTGGGCCAGTGTACAAAAATGGGGTGGTTTGGAATGGTTCGGGGTTTCGGTTTGTGTGTGTATGTGTGTGTGAGAGAGAGAGAGAGAGAGAGAGAGAGAGAGAGAGAGAGAGAGAGAGAGAGAGAGAGGAGAGAGAGAGGGGGGGGGGGCACGGGAGATAACAAACAAACTCTAGGAAGAGGCAAAACACAGTTAAATCGAATTTTTCTACGGCACTTTACTTTAGCTGGCACGGGGTAGGGGGTAGGTAGGTAGGTAGGTAGGTAGGTAGGGGATACGAGTGTTACTGTGCGCGCTCCCTTATCTAGGTGTGGAGTGATACGGTTCCTGTGAAACGGGGGGCCCGATGTTGATGATCAAACCCACCTGTTGATTTTTGCCTTACCTGTCTGATGGTCAGTGCCAAGACGAAAGGGTTAGGCGAGACGGGAGTAGGGGGAGTAGAGGGAGGAGAAGTAGGGAGAGAGGGGGAAGAGATCTGTGGCCCTCCATGCTCCCTGCTCTTGTGGTGACCTCTCAGTTTCTGTGGTTTTTGGCGGTGTGTTGGAGAGCTGAAATGAGCGGCGTGAGGGTACTAACACTGAAGCGTTTCAAAAGATTGGGAGCAGAAAAAATACACGTACGTACGTACGTACGTACATACATACATACATACATACATACATACATAATACACACATACATACATACATACATACACACACACATACATAATACATACATACATACATACACACACTACATACATACATACATACACAACACACATAACACACATACACACATACATACATACATACTACTACATACATCATACATACATACATACACACATACATACATACATACATACATACATCAAAATACATACATACATACATACATACACACATACATACATACCACACTACTACATACATACATCACCAATACAAACACATACATAACGTACATACGTACGTACATACATGCATACATACATACATACGCACGGACGTACGTACGTAGGTTCATACGCAGCACGCAAGGACGAACACACAGACGGACACACACACACACCACACACAACACACACCACACACACACACACACCCACACACACACACACACTGTCTCTCCCTGTCTCTGTCTCTGTCTGTTTGTATGTCTCAGTCTCTGTCTGTCTGTCTGTACGTTTCTCAGTCTCTGTCTCTCTGTATATCTCTCTCTGTATTTCTCTGTCTCTCTCTGTCTCTGTCTTTCTCTCTGTCTCTGTCTCTGTCTCTGTATGTCTCTCTGTGTCTGTGTCTCTCTGTCTGTGTGTCGTGTCTCTCTCTCACTCCTCCCTCCTCTTGTATATGCATACAATTATATGATATACCGGACTTATTTGAACCGTCGTCAATTCTTGGTTGTCCCACTGTTCTAACATCACGTCCTATCTGTATCAGCCGCAGCATGCTGGTCTCGGGCGGGCGCGGTAGTGACATGCATGGCTAAACATCGGATTTCCTATCGGAAGGTCCTGGGTTCGATCACTGTGGATACCTTCACCTGGTGGGTAAAGGTTGGAGATTTTTTCCCCCCCTGATCTCCAGGTCAGCCCAGTGTTTCATAGATGCTGTTTTCCTGTCCTCGCTTCTCCATTTGACGACCGTGCCCCTATATAATAGGGTTTTGCGCTGGCTAATGGGGTCTTCCAGATAATGTTACTGGCAGGTTTGGATGGAGCGCATTTGGGTTTGCCTGAGTGCGACGAAATCCTCGTGAACAAACGTCAACCCCCAAAATTCCATTTGATGTACGTCTGTGTCTCGTCTGTCAGTCTGTCTGTGTCTCGTCGGTGTGTGTGTCGTCTGTACGTCTGTCTGTGTCTCGTCAACCCCAAAATTCCATTTGATGTACGTCTGTGTCTCGTGTGTACGTCTGTCTGTGGTGTCTGTCGTCTGTCTGTCTCTGTCGTCTGTCTGTCTGTGTCTCGTCTGTCTGTCTGTCTGTCTCGTCTGTTCGTCTGTCTCCCAGTCTGTCTGTGTCTCGTCTGTACTCTGTCTGTCTCGTCTGTTCGTCTGTCGTTCTCATGTCTGTCTGTGTCTCGTCTGTACGTCTGTCTGTCTCGTCTGTTCGTCTGTCATCTCCTGTCTGTCCTGTGTCTCGTCTGTACGTCTGTCTGTCTGTCTGTTGTCGTCTGTCGTCTGTGTCTCGTCTGTACGTCTGTCAGTCTGTGTCTCGTTTATTACGTCTGTCAGTCTGTGTCTCGTTTGTACGTCTGTCAGTCTGTGTCTCGTCTGTACGTCTGTCTTGAGTCGCGTCTGTACGTGTGTTCTGTGTCTCGTCTGTACGTCGTCTGTACATCTGTCTGTACATCTGTCTGTCAGTCATGTTTGTGTCTCGTCTGTGTTTCTGTCTGTCTGTCTCGTCTGTACGTCTGTCTGTGTCTCGTCTGTCAGTCTGTCTTGATTCTCGTCTGTACGTTGTCTGTCTGTGTCACGTCTGTACGTCGTCTGTACATCTGTCTGTAGTCATGTTTTGTTCTCGTCTATACGTTGTCAGTGTCTCGTCTGTCTGTCTGTCCTCGTCTGTACTCTGTTGTGTCTTGTGTCTCGTCTGTGTTCTCGTCTGTACGTCTGTGTCAGTCGTGTCTGTCGTCTCGTCTGTACGTCTTCTGTACTTTCTGTCTGTCAGTCATGTTTGTCTCGTCTATACGTCTGTCAGTCTGTCTCGTCTGTACGTCTGTCTGTCTGTGCCTCGTCTGTACGTCTGTGTGTCTTGCCTGTACATCTTCTGTCTGTGTCTCGTCTGTACGTCTGCCTGTCAGTCTGTGTCTTGTCTGTCTCGTCTGTACGTCTATCTGTTCGTTTGTCTGTCTCGTCTGTACGTCTGTCTGTGTCTCGTCTGTCCAGTTGTCTCGTCTGTACGTTCTGTCTGTCTGTCTGTTGTCGTCTGTACGTCTGTCTGTCTGTCTGTGTCTCGTCTGTACGTCTGTCTGTCATGTCTGTGTCTCGTCTGTACGTCGTCTGTCTGTGCCTCGTCTGTACGTCTGTTGTCATGTCTGTGTCTCGTCTGTACGTCTGTCTGTCATTGTCTGTG
>JAPXFY010000021.1:27409848-27442348 GCA_030674185.1 Monoplex corrugatus
AACGCTAAGTCTGATTTCATCTGACGCTTTTTCAAGGTCACGATGACTTTGAGAAGTACAGAATCTGGAATTTCTGTTAACAAATTTTTTATTCATATAGGGGAGATTGTCAGAATGGCTTGACTAACTACAGATCGTCTACTTCAAGCCACAACCATATATATATCTCAACCACCTATAGTCAGAGCCTCAGCCATTATATCTTTTATGAATCATAGTTGAGAGATACATATACAAGGCTGTGGCTCAGACTGTACAATTCGAGAGATATGGTTGTGGCTTTGAGTAGACGATTTTTTTTGTTAGTCAAGCCAGTCTGAATATCTCCCCTTTATGATACAAAAAATATCATAGCGGAAAATCCGGATTTTGTACTTTTCAAAGTCATCGTGACCTCGAAGAAGCGTCAGATGAAATCAGACTTTAATTGGCGTTAAGCGAGGTGCAGTGGTCAACCATCATAACAGTGAAAAAAGATTTTGAATATTTTCAGACGTTCCTGAGAAAGTGTCGTTCACATGCCATCCTACAGTTTACTTAAAGAACTTCTCCTGCGGGCATACCGGGGGCTCTTTCAGTGTAAATGATATCACCACCTTCCGGAAATTCTGTGCTAGAAAATCTCCCCTGTTCTTTCTTTGTTTCTTTGTTTCTTTTAACGAATCATCTCACTAGGGGGATTTCCTTGGTGTTTGCCTTTTCCCCCCTTCTTATTCTTGTTATAAATACATTTTGTCCCATTTTTTTTTTTACGCTAAAGCATTCTGTGTTTTATGGCCCTGTCTTGTGTGTGTGTGTGTGTGTGTGTGTGTGTGTGTGTGTGTGTGTGTGTGTGTGTGTGTGTGTGTGTGTGTGTGTGTGTGTGTGTGTTTTATTGCAGATGAATACGTTATTATTTCTGAATTTTAGTTTTTCATGCACACGCGAACATGATACATAGACAAACTAGACACAGACAACAGACACACGCACACACAACACCACCACATACACACATACAGACACACACCACACACACACACAACACAACACACACAACACACACACCACACACACACACACACACACACACACACACACACACACACACACAGAGTCCCCCTGGTCAAACCGAATATGTCTTCCATTCAGTCATACGTCCCCTTAAGAAAATGAGTTTTTTTTTAAAGGGGGACGAGGTGGGGGGTGGGGTGAATGGGAGGGAGGAGAAACAGAATAATAATAGCAATTTTTTACATGTTACTGAATGGTGAAGATCAGATGTCGGCTTTGCGGTAATGTGAAGTCCTTTGACAGCGGGAAGCCGACTAATCCCATCACAAACACTTGGAAAATGGTATGAACTGGCATGGTGGTTAAGTGATTAAGACATCAGATTCCACTGGAGAGGTCTGGGGTTCGATCCTGCCAGGGGACTCCCTACCTGGTGGGTGAGGGTAGAGTTTCGACCGTCTCCCAGGTCAGCATGTGCGCAGACCTGTGGGTACCTAACACCGCCCCCCCTCCGCTCCTACGTATACCCATGCAGAACATCAGAGTTCTGTAAGTCGTTTGATTGATTGATTAGGTTCAGTTTTTACGTCGACACCCACCTCAGCTGATATGGCCGACGGGGATAACCATCCCAGGGAAGTGGGGGAAGGGGGACTTATCTAATCCTATACTGATACCACCAGAACAACAATGATGTTAAGATGGGACAGTGAGAAGGCCAGTTTTAATGTTGCGCACCCGGGATTCGGACCCACAACCATTAGCATGTGAATCCGACCTCACACCAACTGAGCTACTGGGGCCCGCTTGCCTGTATCCGGTGGCTTGCGGAAACCTTAAAACTAACCCAGCATTCATCGCCAACGGAGACGAGTACGCAGCTGCAGCGTACTGTGCATGTGAGCAAAAGAGCGTGCATATCATCGTCACATCATGTGCTGCGATGGTTTGGCGATCGTGGCCCTCCGTATGCATCTATCCCTTGTGCCGCAAGCAATCCTCCACCCTCTCCGTCCCCAGCCACCCTGCAAGTCCGTCCAACATTTTCTCTCCCAGGTCCAACCCGGCGCTTTCCTACCCTCCAGCTTTCCTGTTGTGACCAGGTGCTCCAATTCCCCTTTCCTCACAAAATGGCCTACAAATGTTGCTTGTCTTTTCCTAATCTTCCTTATCAATGATCTTCTTGTGTCTGTCTCCATCGAGACTGTGTCAGACCGAGCGTGCATATAGGCATCCAAAAAGATCAGAATGCTTTAAAAAAAAAAAAAAAGTGGTGTGGATGTGCTGTTATGAGGATTGTGATGGGGAGAAGACTCAACGGTCTGATTTGAAGTTCAGTTTCAGTTTCCCCCACCCCCCCCCCCCCCCGTGGGGATGCCAGGGACTCTTTCGGTGTAATTAGTATAGTATCCCCATTTTCTGGAAATTTTGTGGTAGAAAGTTCCTCTTTTATGTCACTCTCTTTGTTTTTCTCTGGTTTCTTTGCTTTCTATCGCTGTTTCTGTTGCTTTTTCTCTTCCTGTCATTTTTTTTTTGCCTTGCTGGCCCATCGCCTCGTTGTTTTCCATAAAGTCTTCCATACTTTCTCTTAGGATAGATGATTAGCGCATGTAGGAACTGCTTTATTTTTTTTTTTTTTTTTTTTTTTTAGCTATAAGGACATGTGGTAAGCAGAAGCGCTTTTAGGTAATGGTAATTCAGGCTAGTTTTTGTATATAGTTTTAGTGTGCTTAGTGATTGTTTACTTTATATGCCGTTTTTTTTTTATAACCACCGTGATAAATTGGACGGAATGATTGACGCCAGCGCATATCCTTCGATTATGTGCGCAATATGCTCTGATTATGTGTACTTAATGTTCTTTTCCAGTTTTTCCTTAGGTTCAGAGAAGTGTTGAGATGGTTAGAAGCCTGGTATGGCTGTACGCAGTCGGCTGAGCTTTAAACGATAATGAAAGTAATTATATATTTCAGTTTCAGCTTTTCAAACAGCGATCTTGCTCTTGGACGAATTTCTTTATACCCTAGCAACACAAATGCCATCCATATGATAAATGATCAAAATGATCCAAACACTTGGCACAAACCCTACGTGCGTGATATGGAGAGACGGGAAAATGAAATGGGGGAAGGGGGAGGGGGGGGGGTTTCTAGTTTTGATGACAGATTTCAAAACGTCGCCACTGTTTCCACGAGCTCATGCATGCACGCAGAGAGAGAGAGAGAGAGAGAGAGAGAGAGAGAGAGAGAGAGAGAGAGAGAGAGAGAGAGAGAGAGAGAGAGAGGAGAGAGAGAGAACACGCGCGAGCGCGCGAACACACACACACAACACACACACACACACACACACACACACACACACACCACACACACCTCACACACACACACACACACACACAACAGCGCACGCGGCAGCACACGCACGCACACCACACACGCACACACCACACACACCACACACACAACACACACACACGCGCACCACATCACACCCACACACACACACACACACACACACACACACACACACACACACACATCTCTCTCTCTCCCTCTCACATAACACCAAGTTGGAGAATACTTTGAAACGGTTATTAGAACCCATGGAAAACCCAATAAACTATTGACACAAGTCAATCACAGGAAAGGAACCACAACTAGAACTAAGTTTCAGAGACGAAACCTGCATTTGTTTCATAACCCTTGAACTAGCTTATCCTGGACTTATCATAGTTGAGGATGATGTGGACAGGATGCGGGAGTTAAAGGGTTAAATCAAAACGAACACTACTCTTAAATCAAGTTATGACCAGAAACAAAGAATGTGAAATTGCTCTTAAACCAAATCGTGATCAGACTTCATAAAGTGCTGTTCTGGAAGAGAAACTATGATTACACTTCAAATCAAAGTTTGAAACTGCTCTTTCACCAGATCATCAAACTTCAAGTCAAGATTGTCTGCTATTAAACCTAACTATGATTAGACTTCAAATCAATCAAAGCATAAAACTCTTGTTAAACCAAATCACGATTGAAATTCAAAACGAAACGTTTTAACGTTTACACGTGACAAAGACGAGCTGGCCAAAAATTTGCGCGTGTCTTGTCGTGTGATATTAATTACACGTTCTGGTTCTATTTTTGTGTTTTCTTTTCTTTCGTATTTCTGGCTCCCGTTTGTTTGAACGCGGTCGATACACTTCGTTTTATATTTGTTTTAAAAAAAAAAACAACTGTTATTAAACCTAACCATGATGAGACTTGAAAATCAAAGTGTACAAGTGTTTTCGAATCAAACGTTATTCCCCTGAAAATTGAACCATTTCTCGGACCAAACGTTATCCCCCATGAAAATTAAAACATTTCTCCGCCAAACGTTATCCCCCATGAAAATTAAAACATTTGTCCAGAACCAACAAATGTTATCCCTGTGAAAATTAAACATTTCTCGAACCAAATGTTATCCCTGTGAAAATTTAAACATTTCTCGAACCAAACATTATCCCCATGAAAATTAAAACATTTCTCGAACGAAACCTTATACCCCATGAAAATTAAAACATTGATCTCGGAAATCATAACGTTAGTCCCATGAAAATTAAAAATTTCCCCATGCAAAATGAAAACATTTCTCGAATCAAACGTTATCCTATGAAAATAAAACATTCCCCATGAAAATAAAACATTTCTCGAACGAAACGTTATCCCATGAAATTAAAACATTCCCCATGAAATTTAAAACATTTCTCGACGAACAAACGTTATCCCCATGAAAATAAAACATTTCTCGAACCAAACTTTATCCCCATGAAAATTCAAGAATTTCGTGTTTAAACTCCACGAGTACACCATAGCTGGTGAGAGTGTAACAGGCGTAAGAAGAGGGGGGGAACCTGTGTGTGTTCTGTTGTCTTTCCATCACCCATTTGTGACCAAGGCAAACGAAGCGTGACGCCTGGCGCTGCCAGATAATGAGATTCATTTACAAATTGGACGTTGCGGATGATGAAGATGAAAGGACTCGGGGGGAGGAAGCGAGGCGGGAAGTGAGACTTATCAGATTTATTATTATGTGTGTGTGGTAATGATGAATGATGATGATGGTGATGATGATGATGATGACGGTTGGTGGTGGTGGTGATGGTGATGATGATGGTGGTTGTGATGATGATGATGATGGTGGTGGTGATGATGATGATGGTGATAATGATGGTAGTGGTGGTGGTAAGGGTGTATGATGATGATGATGATGATGATAGTGGTGATGATGATGATGGTGGTGGTGTGATAATGATGATGGTGGTTGTGGTGGTGGTAGTGATGATGGTGGTGGTGATGATGGTGATGATGATGATGATCATGAAGACGATGATGGTGATGATGATGGTGACGACGACGACGACGACAATGATGGTGATGATGATGGTGACGACGACGACGGCAATGGAATGATGATGATGATGATCTCTGTTGTCGATCTGACGGATGAATAGAAGCGTGCAAATCTTCGAACTCCCGATTGTAGGTTTTCACGCTAGATGGAAAACCAGTCTTGGAAACAGACGTTCTTGTGCAGGCACTGGAGGTTGGGGGGAGTCCTGCAACCACCGGTCTCTCTGCTGTTGAATAACAGCTGTTCTGCGATGTTCAGATGTGATTGTGCCCTGTGTGCAGTGCTGTGGCTACATGTACTGTTCCCCCCTGTGCTGTAGTAGTGTGGAGGGGTCTGGAAATCTTCTTCCCCAGTCTCTCGCCCTTAGTTCCACAGGTACCAACGTTGCCATACGCAGAACGGCCCGCCAGGTATAGGTGGTAGTTTTGTTGTTCGGAGTGTCTATCTTCGAGCCTCTGGCTCAAGAATCTTTCTGGGAGGCACAGGGAACGCATACCTCAGGCTGGAACACTGGGGGAACGGGTGGTTGATAACGAGGCTTTTTTTTCCTTCTTCTTCTATGTTTCTGTTTCTCAAGACGTGAATAAATTCCGTATGCGTTGACGCCACAGATCAGATCCAAAATGATCAGGCTTAGCCTAGGGATGGCGAGATTTTGGGGGGGTGGGGATCTGAGTCTCGTATATGTGCAGAATAAATAAAATTGAACTAAGTATACGGTATTTTGAGGGAAAAAAAGTTATGAAATGAAAAACAATATCAGTTGGAAATGAGTTATACAGTTTTTTTTCAGAAGTAGTTTCCATATCAGAATTTCTTTGAGACGGTCAGCCCTCTACAGTCACAAAGATAGTTATCGTTAGTTTTGTTTAAAGCCCAGTCGACTGCGTAGTCACTGAGATGATTGAAGTTGAAGCTGGTCGTTTGTCGGAAGCAAGGACAGCTGATTTGCTTATTGCAGCTGATTTGCTTGATTGGTAATCATAATTTTGTCCTAACAGAACCAGATAATAATGTAATGTATTATGAAGATTTCAACTATTTCGACCACACGCATTCATGCGTTTCTTAATTCATTGATGAGAGAGAGAGAGAGAGAGAGAGAGAGAGAGAGAGAGAGAGAGAGGAGAGGAGAGAGAGAGAGGGAAATGAATATTGATTTAGTAAGTCACCGATGCCTTACCATGTGTAGTGAGTGAGTGTGTGTAGAGAGAGAGAGAGAGAGAGAGAGAGAGAGAGAGAGAGAGAGAGAGAGAGAGAGAGAGAGAAGAGAGAATCGAATTTATATCTTAGTAAGCCTCCGATGCCATTACCCGCTCTAGAAAGGTAAATCAACATCCATTTTCTCGATTTCATAACATTTTCCATTTGGAAAGAAAAATCGATATATCCTATGTGAAAACTGGCAGTCTGCTGTATGGAGGGAGAGAGGGAGGGAGGGAGGGTGGTGGTTGTGGCAGGGGATGGGGAGGAGGGGGGAAGAGAAGCGGCATCAGAGAGAAGATGGATCCACTGTCTAGCTTCCTGCCGGACGGAGCCTGCTGCCTGGTAGGGGAACAATAATGATTTGTTATGATTTATTAATTTTCGGAAAAGAGGGGGCAGAGAGCGAGATCGAATTAAAAGGGGGAGGGAAAGAAGAAGAGGTGGGAGGAGAGTGTGAAGAATAGGATGGACGGGGAAAAGAAATATAGAGAGAGGAGGGAGGGAGAGAGAGACAGAGGGAGGAGGGAGGGAGAGAGAGAAACGCCGTGCTTTTTCGAGGAAGAGAACACACACACACGCACACACACACCACACACACACACACACACACACACACACACACACACACACACACACACACACACACACACACACAGAGAGAGAACGCCATGCTTTTGAGAGAGAGAGAGAGAGAGAGAGAGAGAGAGAGAGAGAGGAGAGAGAGAGAACGCGAAAGCCTTGCTTGTTCGAGGAGAGAGAGAGAGAGAGAGAGAGAGAGAGAGAGAGAGAGAGAGAGAGAGAGAGAGAGAATGAGAATCAGAGAGAGAGAGAAGATGAGAGAGAGAGAGAGAGAGAGAGAGAGAATATGAGTCAATCCAGAGAGAGAGGGAGAACGCCTTGCTTTTTCGAGAGAGAGAGAGAGAGAGAGAGAGAGAGAGAGAGAGAGAGAGAAGAGAGAGAGAGAGAGAGAGAGAGAGAGAGAGAGAATACGAATCAATCCACAGACGGAAGCGTGTTGCTTTGTCAAAGAAAAATGAAGTGTGCAGTCTTGTGTGAAATATTCTGCGGTCTAATCGGAAAAAGAGCTGGAATTACACAGTTCCATCAGCAGGAGAGACTGATTCATCCGCACTCGGACATTACTGAATGGTATTGTGTTGGGTATACATCTGGATTTTTAAGACGAACGACTCGGTAGACTCTGTATTAAATAAATCAAACTGCCTTGTGGCTACATTGCACCTGCAAAGTGAGAGAGAGTAGTTGAGTTATTTTGGGGTGAGGTTTGTTCTTAGCGTTCAATTTTTTATCTTGATGCTCTCTGCAAGATGTTTTGCCCACACTGCGCAGACGGCATGTATGCATGCACAGTCTTGATAATTCTTTATCTTTGGTGGACGTGCATGCTGGAATGTTTTTTCTTTTCCCTACGCTGCTTGACAATGACATGATTTACAGTAATCTTTAATGTGCGCACTTGAGATCAGTGCAGCATGTATATACACACACGAAGGAGTTACCCCCCGTGGGGGATGCTGGGGGCTCTTTCAGTATCATTAGTATTCCCACCTCATGGAAATTCTGTGACAGAAATTTTCTCTTTAGTGTTATATCTTTGTTCTTTTCTGTCTTGCTCCTTTTGCTTTCTGTCATTTCTTCCTATCATTTTCTGTCTGCTGGTCCATTCACCTGTAAGTGTTCGATAAACTCTTGTGTACTTTCTTTTGGGATTGATAATTGGGTACATGTATTAAGTGCATTTTTGGTTCTATAAGTGCATTTTTGCTTCTAGGAATGAAATATGTGGAAGCAATTTTAGGTAGTCTAGTACCGTGCATATATATATATATATTATTATATATATTTATATATATATATATATTATACTATATATATTTATTACTATATATATATGTGTGTGTGTGTGTGTGTGTGGGTATGAATATTGTGTATATTTCTATATCTATATGTCTGTATATACTATATATGTATATGTCAAAGGGTTTCAGTAGGCGTGTTGATGTTGATGTTTCAGATCCCCCCTACAGAGGCCTGTGTGCGGGGTCTGGTGAAGATGACCCACTGTCCCAAGTGTCGGGGGCTGACCAACACCAAGCCCTGCAACAACTACTGCCTGAACACGATGAAGGGATGCCTGGCTCATCACGCTGAACTCAATGCTGTGTGGAACCAATATATAGGTGAGTCTCCGTGTGTGTGTGTGTGTGTGTGGTGTGTGTGTGGTGTGGTGTGTTGTGGTGTGTGTGTGTGTGTGGTGTGGTGATGTGTCTGTGTCTGTGTGTTGCTTGTGAGTGTGTGTGTGCGTGTGTGTGTGGAGCCAATATATAGGTGCGTCTGTCTTTCCTCTTCCCTCTCTCGTTGTGTCTGTGTTAGTATGAATGTGAAAGTGACAGAGAAAGAGAGAGACAGAGAGAGAGAGGAGGTGGGGGGAGGGAGGGAGAGAGAGAAGAGTGAGTGAGAGAGAGAGAAAGAGTATGTGTGTTGCGAGTGAGTGTGTGGGGATGTGTGTACACGTGCGTGCATGTGTGTGGGCGCGCGCGCGCGCGTGCGCGTCCGCGTTGTTCGTTCGTTCGTTCCTCATTTCTTTAACATCTTTTCACCTGAGTGCTTTTTGGTTAATGTGCTCTCTCTCTCTCTCTCTCTCTCTCTCTCTCTCACTCTCTCTCTCCTTTTGTTATTTCTTTCAATGTCTAGTTACAAAGCTTTTTGGTGAGAGAGAGAGAGAGAGAGAGAGAGAGAGAGAGAGAGAGAGAGAGAGAGAGAGGAGAGGAGAGAGAGAGGTAGTTCAGGAAAATTTTCTCAGCTGTGTGTAGTTGGATCGTCACCAATTTTTAGTCGAAGGCGTGGACCGTTAAAGAGTCGGCGATTTAGTAAGTTTAGAAGTTACTAGTGCCATGGTCAAATGTCACACGGATCAAAAGCGAAGCGCCTGAAATCTGCACTTTCTAAGGGTGTGTGAACATCATTTCCCGGGCACTACTGACAAAATTACATTGTGTTTCCTTGTTGAGCAGTTTGTCATCGTCCTCGCTTTCCTCTTGTTTTATTTCCTCTGATGGTTGAGAAGTACAAAATGTGGATTTTCTAGTTTGTTTTTTTGTTTTTTTTTGTGTTTTGTATAAAACGGGAGTTTGTTATAATGGCTTGATGATGTATTGTGTTGTGTTTTGTTATTTTTTTTTTTGGTATAAATTGGAGTTTGGTATATTGGCTTGATGTGATATTTGTTGGTATATTGGTATGAAACGGGGGTTTGTTACGGTGGCTTGATGATGTAGTCTTCTTCTTCTCCTTCGTTTTTTTTTTTTTCTTCTTCTGTTTCTTCCTCTTCCTCCTCCTCCTCTTCCTTCGTATCCTCCTCTTTTATTTTCATATCCAGTTTCTGCGTGTCCTCGTGCACCCCTGTGGATAGGTACGTAGGACTACGGAGTTCGATGACAAAGATGAGCTTAAATTGAATTCCTTTGTAAGCTATCCCTTGACACTAGGTGGTAATATTATCTGCGAGGGGAGATAATAATACGTGGAAGGGGAGGACGCATGGTTTCGGATGGAAGGTTTTCTTGGCTCGATGGCTGCTCTCAGCTGTGTTGATGCTCTGGTGTAATGATGACCTTCGTCTTTGGAGGGATGGATGTCTTCTTCTTCTGCGTCTTCTTTCGTTCATCGTCTGCGTGGTCAAGCCATATGTGGGGAGGAGTAGATCTTGTTCCCCCCCCTCTCCTTTTTCATTCAGTTCCTGTCTGCTGTCTTGGAGTTTGGTTTTCAGAGGCGTTCCTTGTCAGACACTTTCGTTATATTGCGTGGTATCATTGTATATTAAAAGCGCCTTTGAGCCTGGTACATCTTGACTTTCAACCGTTTAGGTTTCCTATAGGGGGTTAACCAGGGCTTTGCTCATTGCCACAAGCCTGGTACTGGTACGTCTGACTTTAACCGTTTAGGTTTCCTGTAGGGGTTAACCGGCGCTTTTAGCTCATGACCAAAAATACCCATACAGTGTGAGCGTTGGGAGCTAGGGGCTTAATTTAAGGCGTCCATACCCCCCTGGTAAGTCTGTCATAGAGTATTTTCCGAATGTTGCCTTGCCAAGGCTTCTCCCTCCAGAGATATTCTCCAAGTGTGACCGGCCTGCCAAGGGCTTCTCCTCTCCAGAGATATTCTCCAAGTGTGACCGGCCTGGCCAAGGACCTCTACTCCCCAGGGGTGTTTTTCTAAAGAATGTGGCCGGGCCAAGTACCAGTCCCCCCTATCCTGTTAGAAAACCATCGCCAGTCGGTCAGGGACTGCTACTTATTCGTCCAGCAAGTCTGGTTAATTTCGCAGCTAACCTCCATATCGGAAGGTTGTCCGCCATCCCCCATTCCCCGTGAGGATGGCGGGGGCTCTTTCTGTACGAAAATTATCCTCACCTTCTGGAAATTGTGTGCTAGAAAAATTCCTCTTCTCTGTCACTTTTTTTGTTTCTGCCTTGTTCCTTTGCTTTCTGTCAGTTTTTCCTATCATTTTTGCCTTGCTGGTCCATTCACCTGTATGTGTTCGATAAGTCTTAAGTAGTTTCTCTTAGGATTGGTAATTGGGTACATGTGTTAAAGTGCAGTTTTGGCTCTAGGGAAATGAGATATGCGGAAGCAATTTTTAGGTAATAAAGGCCCGTTTTTATATTTTTGATGTCCTTAGTTTTGTTTAAATTTGTATTCAGGTATGTGTTTTGTTTTTTGTTTTTTTTTAAATCCCCTGTGTGACAAGTTGGAAGGAGTGGGCATTTCCTTACATTATGCGCGAATGCATTAATATGTGTACTTAATTTTCATTTTTTTTTCTTGTTGAAGTAGTATGTTTTGAAACGGGCTATAGCCCTGATATGGTTCTACGCAGCCGGCTGGGCTTTAAACAGAAATGACGGTAACCGTACCAACCATCCCCCATCTGACCCGCTGTGGTGGGGATGGTCACCAACACTACTGAAATGGAGACAAGTCTTGCCCATGTGGTTGGATGTAGATGTAAATGTGACCTTTCCGTGCTCTGAGAATGTACCGTTAGGGTATGCTGTGTACCAGACCTTGTACTTTACGGTTGCGTGCGTGTTCACACACAGATTTGTAAATATATGTATATATGTATATATGTATATAATGTAATACGCATATTACACACACACACACACACACACACACACACACACACACACACACACACACATACACACACATACACACACGCACGCACGCACGCACACCACGCACGCACGACACATACACACACACACACACACACACCACACACGCGCGCGCACACGTATACGCGTAATTACATACGTGTGTATGTGCGTGTATGCACCTATGTGCGCGCGCGTGTGTGTGTTATGTTTCTCTCTCTCTCTCTGAATAAAAAGAAACAGTATTTACCGCGGTATTATATGTCGTCAACGCATTAGTCTGCGGTTGCTTTTGTACGTATATTTTAAGACGAAAAAAAATTCGAAGAGACACAAAGCAAGTGCTGAGAGAGAGAGAGAGAGAGAGAGAGAAGAGAGAGAGAGAGAGAGAGAGAGAGAGAGAGAGAGAGAGAGAGAGAGAGAGAGAGAGAGAGGGAAGTAGTCTTCGTACTGACTTGGGGTAGTGAAGCCATCAACCTGTCCCATGTAGGACCAGACTTTACAACCCCAGTCCCTCCCCATCCCCATCCCCACACCACCACCCACCCACCCACCCTCAAGGCACACCCCAACTACCAAACCACCAGACCTCACAGTAGTGTCCCCACCCAAATCCTCTCTTCGCTGGCGCTGACCAGGCGGGCTTAGTCCCCATAATCCTCCTGTCCAGCTTGACCACGAAGGAGTGATGACTGTGGACAGTGGACTGTCGTCGCCTTACAAGGACCCCCACCCCTCTCACTTTCATTCGTCCCCCTGTCCCCCATCTCTCTGTTTCTTACCTCCCCCTTCCCTCCCCTCTTTGTTGTCTCCCCCCTCCCCCCCCCCCCCACTTCAATCTTTTCCTTACCTTTCATGAATAATGCTCCGTTAGAATTAATGTCTTCCTGCTTTTGCTAACGGTGGGATCACACGTTGTTATACGTTCTAGTGTAAGTTTGCTCCAGTTATCGTGGAGAGAGAGAGAGAGAGAGAGAGAGAGAGAGAGAGAGAGAGAGAGAGAGAGAGAGAGAGAGAGACATTCCACTATATTGTTGCACAGTCTGCTGCATATAGAATCTTTCTCGTGAGGGTGTGTGTGTGTGTGTGTGTGTGTGTGTGTGTGTGTGTGTGTGTGTGTGTGTGTGTGTGTGTGTGTGTGTGTGTGGTGTGTGGTGTGTAAAACATTGCTCATTAGCTCAAATCTAACAGCATCATACACATAACGCAGTTCAAGACTGTCACCAACCAACCTCCACATATCGCTCATTTGATGTCTAGAATAAGGATTAACACATAGACAAACAAGTTTACTCCAGTTAGGTGTTCCAGTATGAAGGATTTCATCTCCGTCCAGCACTGCCTCTTTGATTGCTTGACCTTCAGCAACCATTTTCAGCCTTTAAGAACCCTCTGTACAGGGCAGACAAATCCTCTTGGGATGCTTCAACTAACTAATCAAGACAGCTCCCATGGATGGGCACCTCTAGTCCTGGCAGCCAATCTTTTTCACTCATCGACAGTATAAGACTTACTGCCACCTCCAGACTCATCCATACCTTAGAATTCTTGAAACCCCTCCCCCCCCCCCCCCCATCTTAGACATGGAAATTACTAGACATCGCTCTCCTTCTTCAATTTTAAGACACGATTCGTCTTCAGGACAGTCCTAATCGTGAACACGCTGGGACGATAATACTAAACAAGAACATTATTTTGCAAACCGCAAGACGCCCCCTTAGGGAGGAGGGTAATGGGTGATGAATGACCAGACTTAAAAGTCCACACTTACAACGTGTGAGAAGCCCTTTAGCTGAGGTGGTGGATTCACATGTCAGCATCAGCACTAGACTGACCCCTGTGTATGAATAATGACAGTGACAGGGGTAAGTCCGGGGACTTAACACATTCCACAGTCATTCCCCCTGACTCCGGCTGTCTGGCTTCATTTACTATTGCCTATACCTGTATCAGTCTGTGGAAAGCGCATTTCACAGTCATTCCCCCACGATCACCCGTCTGGTTTACACTCCCGAGAAGATGGTAAGATATTGCTACTTGTGAGCGGTCTTTCAGGGATAGGTTTGGGGGGTTGGTATAGTGGACTGACCTAAAATTGCGTACTGTCTCGAATTTTAAGTAATGCTTCAGTAGCGGATGCCAGGATGGTACACCAATGAATTGACTGAAATTACCAAACACATGCATGAAGTCCTTTTGAATTTGTCCCAAGGGCCGTACGGCATTACAGACAGCTGAAGTTTGTTTCAGAAACAGATTGATGCGAGGAGTTCCTTTGAAATTTTTTTGCAGGCGTCAAAGGCATTGCCGAATATGCCTTGTTTTGTTTCAGTAATGGACTGATACAGGTATAGGCAATAGTATAATTATGAAGCCAGACAGTAGCCTGTAGAATTCAGAAGTTTATAGAGAGCTTCAAGACTGCACCAGTGTGTTGGCTTTATGCTCAGGCTTTGGCCAAAGCTTATACCAAGATCACATAAGATCTTTTTACGTCACATGGCACCTGCAGCGTTGGTGCTTGTGGAATTCATCTCGAACGTGGAAACGCAGTCTTAAAGAAAAGTGGAACTAAAACTGTGAAATGCATAATGGAAGTAATGCGCTTGGCGACCAGAAATTGCAAAATTACAAAGTGCGAGAAACCTTTTCGTACTGTTCAAAAACGCGAAAGATTGGAGTTAGTTACGAAGATTTGTGACCTAGCTTAAGGTGTAAGAAGTCCTTTAGTTAAGGCGATGAGAAAGTGGCGAAACTTTGCAACGTGTGAGAAGACCTTTAATAGTATTAAGGCTGGTAATCAGCAGGCATCAGCACTGAACTGACTGACCGCTGTGTGTGTGTGAATAATGACCCAGCTAGTCCAGGGTCTTTGCACTTTTCTCAGTCATCCCTAGTCACCCTCTGGCTTCCCTAGAGGTGAGGTGGCCTTACCGATGAGATGATGATAGACTTTCAAAGTGGCGGGACTGGGAAGCCCAGTCAGTGGCTTGAGAACTTGGCCCCAAGTTTTTCACACCGCCATCACTGTGTGGCCTGGAGTTCAAATCGGTTGTCTCCTCTTTTTCCCTGACTTTGTGAAGAGAGAATGACCGCCAGCGACCGTCTGCGAAGAAAGGCAACTGTAGGAAGATTGTCATATCCGCAAGAGAGGAAAGGTTGTTTCCCTTGCAAAGGTAACGCCAAACAGAAACAAGGCGACAGAAAAGGAACAAAGTGGACCTTGCACTCGACAGAATAAACGGTCTGGTCTGTAATGCAAAACGAAACAAAAAAGAAAATTTCGAGCAAAGTGAGAGAGAAAGAAAAAAAAAATGAAGGAAAAACCAAAAGCTGTTGTTGGCTGGTAGGCAGTGCAGAAGACCTGGCTAGATATCAGTCTAGTAGACCCCCCCCCCCCCTATTTCATGCTCTTTTTGTGTCTGCCTCATTAATGAAGAAGATTGGGGGAAAAAAACAGACAACGTCTATAGGACGTTTTCGTGAGGCTAGAGAAATTAGAGCCCCTAGTCACTACAGGAAAGCTGGAGGAGGGAAAAAAAGAGCACCAGATAGACCCAGGGAGAAAATACTGGACCGACATGCGCAGTGGATGAAGACAGAGAGGGTGGAAGATGTACTTGCAGCGACAAAGGATAGATTCGTGTGGGGGGCCATGATCGCCAACGTCATGTGGCAGGGCACATGATGATAATGATAATGATAATGATGATGATGATGATGAGACCCTCTTTTTTCCCACCCCCATCGGCGCCTTCCCAGAGTTGATCCGTGCTATGGGCTTCTTGGGAAGACAGGGGCCCACCCGTCGAGTCTCATACACTTAACAATGCCAATATTTCTACAGTCAAGCCAAGTTTGAGAGATCTTTCGTGTTTGGGCCCGAGTGATACAGACACCTGCGGTGTTGGGCTAGAAATTTGAGCAGTACCTTCTATAAAACCGTTATGTTCAGTTTCAGTATCTCTTACATTGCTGCTGCCTTCACTGCGTGCGTGGAAGAAGTAAATTATAGTATAGCCATGACCTTTCTTCAGCAATCAGGTTATGATTCCGTTGACCATTCCCTGCACCCAGAGAGAGAGAGAGAGAGAGAGAGAGAGAGAGAGAGAGAGAGAGAGAGAGAGAGAAGAGAGAGAGAGAGAGAGAGAGGGATTTCCGCGCACGCGCATACACACTCGCATAAATGTACTCGCGCGCACACAGACACATTCACTGTCTCTCCCTCTCGCCCCCTCTCTCTCACAAACACACACACGCACGCACGCACGCACGCACACACACACACGCGCGCATCACACACACACACACACACACACACACACACACACACACACACACACACTGAAGACCACACACGCATACGCGCGCGCACACACACATTCAAACACAAACACACGTTTATATGTATAGCAGGAAGCCGTGGCGTCAGAAGTGCTGTTTGTTTCACAGAATATGTATGTATTTATTCATATCATGCATCGCAAATCCATCTTGTCTGCGCAGCTGGCAGGCCACGGGACCATAGATATAAATAGTGGCATAGATTTCGGGGCATCCCACCATGGACATTCAAAATACCTAAGACCTGTTTTGATCTTCTTTTCTTCCATAAAGACTTGTACCACTTCATTGGCGTACAAGTAGTTTTTTGCAGAACTGTGTGAGAAATTTCATCACCCCACAAAATGTCCACTGATGGATCAAAGTCTGAAGATGTTGCTTCCTTCCGTAAAGACCCATACCATTTCACTGGCGTACAAGTCGTTTCATGCAGAACTGTGTCAGAAATTTCCATCATCCCAGAAAATGTTCACTGATGGATCATTTTATACAAAAGTGTGTCAGAAATTTCCGTCATCCCACAGAATGTTCACCGATGGATCGTTTTATGCAGAACTGTGTCAGAAATTTCTATCATCTCACAAAACGTTCACCGATGGATCGTTTTATGCAGAACTGTGTCAGAAATTTCTATCATCTCACAAAACGTTCACTGATGGATCGTTTTATGCAGAACTGTGTCAGAAATTTCTATCATCTCACAAAACGTTCACTGATGGATCGTTTTATGCAGAATTGTGTCAGAAATTTCTATCATCTCACAAAACGTTCACTGATGGATCGTTTTATGCAGAATTGTGTACAGAAATTTCCGTCATCCCACAAAATGTTCATTGACGGATCAAAATCTAAAGGTGTTGCTGCTGCTGCTGCTGCCTTCTCTTCTGCTATTCACAGTCGATCATTTGAAAACATAATTCTCTCTGACAGTTCCGTTTATTCTAGCTGAACTGACTGCTCTAGTTTTGGCACTACAAATGGTGACCCAATCCAAGCAGAAAGACTTCCTCATCTTTTCTGACTCCCTTTCCGCTTTGCAGGAAATTTCTGGCCGAAATATCAGTCACCCAGAGCGTATGAAATTCTTTGACCTCACTCTTTTTCTCCTTTACAACCGATGTTTACTTCATTGTTTTTTGCTCTGATTTGTTGGCTACGTTGATATTCGAGGTCATTAATGAAAAGGCTGACTGCTTGGCCAAAATGCCACAGTGAAAAGATGTCTAAATACTTGGTTCCGTACACAGATCTGAAAGTCACAGTACAAACGTAAGCGAAAAATCCCTGGCAGGAGAATTGGAACCAGACAGACAATACACTTCACCAAAACCGCAATCGTGTTGTTGAACTTGTTCTGTGTGTGTGAATTGTAGCACAGGCAAGACGGGAGCTTATTTCTCAGGTCTCATTCGTTTTTCTGTTTCATCAGTCTTGGACAATTTTGATATCGGAAAGTTCTGCATTTAGAATAAGTTGTTAAGTTGAAATTGTTTATCATCGTCTGTTTTTTTTTTTCTCTCCACGAACAAGACATTCGGCGCAGAACTCACCTGAAGCTGGTAGAATGACACAGCGTTATTTGTTTCTAGAAAGTCATGGATGCTAGCTAGGTGATTGTCACATAGTGCCACGAAATGAGTTGCCTGTCTCCCTGTATATGTCTGTGAAAAAGACCAGTAACTTCACAGATTCACCCGCGGACACACACACACACACACACACGCACACATACACGGTCAAGCACGCGCGTGCGCGCGCACACACACATGCGCGCCGTATGCCCTCCCCTTCCTCTCTCTCTACGCAGACACACACACACACACAACACACACACACACACACACACACACACACACAACACACACACACACACACACACACACAACACACACTTCCTACACACACACCACACACACACCACACACTTCTCTCACACCACGCGCACACACACACGCACACACACACACACACACACACACACACACACACACACACACACACACACACACACACACACACACACACACACACACACGAGAGTACGTGCGGATGTGCGATGTTCTTGACTTAGCGTTTAGCTTTACGAGTTGTCTTGAATAATAATGAATAAGGGAGGTGACTGAGTGTGTGTGACTGTGTGTGTGAGATGAGCAGGGAAGGAAGGTGTTATGAATTTTTCAAGGACAACACTAAAGTACCAGGAAATGTTTGTCTTTTGGTTTTCTTTTCTGCCAAGCCCGCTTTGGAGGTTTTATTTTAAGGCAAACACATGATTCATTATATATATATATATAATATATATATATATATATATATATATATATACTATATATATATATATATATATATATATATATATGTGTGGTGTGTGGTGTATGTACATGTATGTAATATATATATAATATGTATGTATGTATGGAGGAGAGAGAGAGAGAGAGAGAGAGAGAGAGAGAGAGAGAGAAGAGAGAGAGAGAGAGAGAGAGAGAGAGAGAGAGAGAGAGAGAGAGAGAGAGAGCAGATTTCAAATAGAAATTAACATTTGCACTGACATTCATTCACTCGTTTTGTATTCGGATGATTCTAGCTCTGATGAGGTCTTCACAAGACGGCGGACTGTAACAGTGTACTGAAGCAACATCTTACTTTGTATTTAATTCCCAACATACTTATTGCCCGAACGCTCGCCACATGTGCACCACATCCCGACAGTATTATGCACTTTTATTCCAATGTGATTAATAAAAAGAATTGAATGAACACACACACACACACACACACACACACACACACACACACACACACACACGCACGCACCACGCACGCACAGCACGCACACACACGCACACACACGCACACACACACACACACACATACACACACACACACACGTACACACACACAACACACACACACACACACACACACACACACACACACACACACACACACACACACACGACACAGCCTCTTTTGTCTGCCAGTTCTGTTTATCCGCGTTGAAGAAAAACCAGTCATTTGAAAGAAATGCATAACATGACTATGCTCTTCACTAAAGTTGTATTTGCGTCAAACGCAACTTTTAAGTTTATTTCGAAACATGAAAATACGGAAAATTACCGTTCTTTATATATGAAGGTGAGAAGTTTTTTGTTGTTGTTGTCTTTTATTATATTATTTGTTTTATGAATCTGTGCATGTTGAAATTCAGTTTGAATTTTGTTTTTTATTGGTAGGGTTACGTTTGGTGTACAAAAGAAAATCTGATGTTGCTAAAATCATTTTTGTCAACGTGTGTTTTCTTCGAGGATGAATAAGAGAGAAGGGGAAAGGGAGAGAACGGAGTATGGAATGGGGAGGAGAGGAGGAGGAGTAGAAGGTTGGAGAGAGATCGAGAGAATTCAATGTTTAATGCATTACTTGGTCGTGTCGTGTGTGTGTGTATGTGGGTGTGTGTTGATGAAGAGTAGAGCAAGAGAGAGATAGAGCAGAAAGAATGGGGGAGGGTAGAGAGGGCCAGATATACAGGTTAAGACAGCAGAAGAATCTCGCGAATTAATGGACCATGAAGTATTTATATAGAAGAATCTGAAAAAAAAACATTAAGCACAAATTTCAACATATACAAAAACAGAGAATGAACACACACACACACAAGACAACAACACACACACACACACACACACACAACACAACACACACACACACACACACACACACACACACAACACACACAACACACTCTCCCACCAACACACACACTCCCACACTACACACACACACACACACACACACAACACACACACACACACACACACACACACACACACACACACACACACCACTCTCTCTCTCAGACAGAGAGACATACACATCTGTAGATATTAACTCTCTCCTTCCTCTCTCTCTCTCTCTCTCTCTCCACCACAGCTCGCATCTCAATCTCTCCCTCGTCTCTCTCTTACTCTCTCTCTCTCCCCTCGCGCTCTCCTCCTCCCTCTTCTCCTCCCCCCTCCACTCCCTCTCTCTCTCACCAAAGTATGCAACAGACCTGCTTAGATGAACGTACATACAACGTATTGTTTAGCCTTCGCCCAGTTTTGTCCCACGTGCCTAGCGACAGGTTATTTACAGAAGAGGCAGAAAGACAAGCAGGACAAAGGAAAAGAGATAAGCACACAGAATGAAAATATCCCCTTCACAGACCAGACAGAGCAGCCATTCAGATTTGGAAAGGTGCTTGTTTGTTTTTCTTTCACGCTGATGATACCCCTTGAAACTGCGCACCGTGATGTTTTTGTTTTATCTTTCGGGGAGAGAAGATTGGCGGAGGGAGCAAAGCAAGACAGACAGACAGACGACAGACAGGCAGGCAGGCAGCAGGCAGGCTTACTTGCACACACACACAACACACACACACACACACACCACACACACACACACACACACACACACACACACACACACACCCCACACACACTACACACAACAACACACACACACACACCACACGCACACACACACACACACACACACTCTCTCTCTCTCTCTCTCACATTCACTCACTCACTCACACGCGAGCCGCGCGAGCACATACACACTGACACTCACCTGCAGACATAAGTGCTGCACATACGGGCGTGGAACGCGAAATCATGCATTTCTGCACGTGCACACATCGACATCGAGAGAGAGAGAGAGAGAGAGAGAGAGAGAGAGAGAGAGAGAAAAGAGAGAGAGAGAGAGAGAGAGATGATATCATCATACAGACCCGACACATCGACATATAACGCACACGCACGAACAAGAAGGCCAGCTGAGAGAGAGAGCAGAGAGAGAGACAGACAGACAGACAGACAGACAGCAGAGAACCGAGCGAGCTCATTTCAAATCCCAAGACAGTCCAGGGTTCAGATTGAACAGAAACACCTTGTAGTATCAGCCAAGAGAAACAAAGCGATGTGTCTTCAGTGGCTCAGATAAAAACAGTGCTGGCCTTTCATTTTTCACCTCTAATCAGACCACACCACCAGAGTCACAGAGATGGAGAGGATGGGGAAGGAAGGATGGTAGGGGAAACTTTTTTTTTTTTTAGCCCAGATAAGTGGAATTAGACAGACATGGATGTTTACACAAACTTCTACAATCGATCTTCCACAGTCGGAAAGTAAACATTGACTAGATTGTGGTTTGGGGAGATGGGGTAGATGGGGTAGTGGGAACTGCCGATGGGGGGGGGGGGGGGCCTCTTTCAGTATAAATAGTATCCCCTCCTCCTGGAAATTCGCTTCAAGTCAGTCCCTAATCGTGATCACGCTGGGACGTTAAAACACAACAAGAACAAAAAAGAAGAATGTAAATTCTGTGCTAGAAATTTCTTCTTTTCTTTCACCCTGTTTTCTTCCTTCCTCCTTTGCTTTCTGTCATTTCTTCCTGTCATTTTCTGCCTTGCTGGTTCCACTCACCTGCATGTGTTCGATATAAAGTCTTACGTACTTTTCTTTTAGGATTGATAATTGGGTACATGCATTAAGTGCATTTTTTTTTTGCTTTGGGGAAATGAGATGGGCGGAAGCAATTTTGGTAATTTAGGTCCGTTTTTCTATGTTTTTGGTGTCCTTTAGTTATTTCAGTTTTGTACTCGGGTATGTTTTTTTAAATCCCCTCTGTGATAGATTGGTCAGCGCGAGGGGCATCTCCTTAGGTTATATGCGCGAATGTATTGAGATGTGTACTTCATTTTCTTTTCCATTTTTCCATGTTGAAGTATTGTGTTTGTTTTGAAACAGTTTAGACGCCCTGATATGGCTCTACGTAGTCTGCAGTGTTTACACAAAAAATAACAGTAACAGATAAAGTTGAGAGAGAGAGAGAGAGGGGAGGGGAGAGAGAGAGAGAGAACGTGATGGGAAGAGAGGAGAGAGTATGTGTGTGTGAGAGAGAGAGAGAGAGAGAGAGAGAGAGAGAGAGAGAGAGAATGTGTGTGAGACACACACACACACAACACACACAAACAAGAGAGAGGAGAGAGAGAGAGAGAGAGAGAGAGAGAGAGAGAGAGAGAGAGAGAGAGAGAGAGAGAGAGGAGTGTTGGTGGGTGTAGTAGTATTCGGGTGCATCACTTTCTCTTCAATAAAGACTGTACCTGACCACCCAACATCCCCCCCCCCCCCCCCCGTCGACTTTCATACATTGAACCTCTTACCACCCCCCCCCCCTCATTTCATAACTGAACCTCTCCCAAAACGTGTTCCTTCACACAACCAAGAACGATGACACAAGAGGAACTTGGCCGGCCGCGTTCATAGCAGCAACCCCTAACCAGTCCATTATCTGCTTGACCTATGTCCGTAAAACCACAACCAGCAACTGGCTTGTAAGATGACACCCACAAACCGCCAGCCATAAAACGGTATTTTCCTCTCATGAAAACGGATTTGGGCGGAATGGTCGCTCTGCGGCACTCGCCGTGCCGTACCGTGCCGTGCGGTGCGGTCGCCGCGCTGACGGACGCGCCGCGCCGCGCCGTCATGTTGGAGGGGAGAGAATCCGTATTGATTGTTGTGCGTGATCTTCCCTTTTTTGTGGCTCTTTGGCATCTCATTGATTGTTGTGTGTGATCTCCCTTTTTGGCTTTGTTGTTGTTGTGTTTGTTGAAAGGTTTTGTTTTCCTTTCGCCGTCTGTAGAGAGGTGGAATTGTGACTTTTTTTTAATTTATATATATATATATGTAATCGTTTATCGTTCTATTATTGTCAAATGATAGCAGTTATTACGGAGTTCAAAAGAGGCCCCCTGAGACGATGCCGGAGTGGTGGTGGTGGTATCTCTTTTAGTATAAAATTTAATGATGTCCACACCTTTCCGGAAATTTAGTTGTAGGGATTTCCTTTTCTCTCAGTCTCTTCGCTTCTGCCTTGCTTCTTTGCTTCCTGTCTTCTCTCCCTGTCATTTTTTGCCTTGTTGGTCCATTCACCTGCATGTGTTCTGTAAAACCTCAACACTTTCTGTTAGCATTGATTATTGGGTACATGTACTAGATCTCCTGCGTTTTGGGCTCTAAGGGAAATGCGATGTGCAGAAGCAGGTTTAGGTGAATAAAGCCATTTTAATGTTTTACTGTACTTAGTTGTTATGATTATTCATTTGTGTTTGGGTTTTTTTTTTTTTGAAACCCCTTGGTAGTAAATGAAGAGGAATGGTCAGTGCCTCGGCAAATCCTTAGATTTTTTCAATGGTTTCTTCTATCTATCAATCTATCTATCTATCTATCTATCATCTATCTATCATCTTTATCTTCTTATCTATCTACTATCTACTGTCTATCTATCTATCTATCCTGCCTACTTACCCACCTACCTACTACCTACCTACCTACCTACCTACCTACCTACCTACCTATCTATCTATCTATCTATATCTATCTATCTATCTATCTACCTATCTATCTATCTATCTATCTATCTATATCTATCTATCTAACTATCTATCTATCTGTCTGTCTGTCTGTCTGTCTTGTCTATATATATTTTTCTTTTCCAGGTGTTTTTCCCTAGGGTCAGCGAAATGTGTGTGTGTGTGTGTGTGTGTGTGTGGTGTGTGTGGTGTGTGTGTGTGTGTGTGTGTGTGTGTGTGTGTGTGTGTGTGTGTGTGTGTGTTCTGGTTATAGCCCTGATATGGTTCTGCGCAGTGGACTGGACTGTAAACACACGTAAATAAAAACAAAAGAGATCGATCTCCTGCCGTGGTCCTTGATTTTTCTTCTCTCTCTGAAAACTGGAGTTTAACATTGAGACAAGGGAACTGTCTGTTTGACCCTCCCGTCCATCAAAACTTCATCCAGCAACGCCATTCTAAGGGAACACCCTCAGACCCCCGGCTCATAAACGCGGATTCTCGGCACTCGTCCTCTTTTGTGTTCCCCCTGAAAATGGATTTGGGTGGCATGGCCGGTCGACGACCTCGTCGCTGCCAGTGGCTTGTCGTTCATAAAACGGGATTTCCGCTTCTTTTTTCGTCTCCTGGGTTTGGCCGTGAAAACGGATTGCGAGGAAAAACTTGGTCGTCCCGTCCCCGTTTGCGGCCGGGTCAGCTAAGGCCACCATGTTGGGCAAGAGGAGTCCCCCGTTCACTCCCGTCGATCCATATTGGTGGTTGCGTGTGACTGTCCCTGTTGCGGTAGTTTTCTGTGCTGATGATGGGTTTCGTCCATATTCACACAAGTCGGGTGGGGGGGTGGTAAAAGTGGGTTCGTGAGTACATGTCTCATCATGCTCGTAATGTTAGATTCAGACAGACAGAAATAAGAACCAGAAAAAAGAAACACGAAAACAAACAGACAAAAAAACAAGAATGCGTATTAATACAACCAGACAAGACAGGCGCAAATTTTCAGCCAGTTGGCTTTTGTCAAGTGTAATATGACAAACGAACAAACACCAGATACAAAAATTAGGAGAATGAGACTGAAACTTCCCTGCTGTTCTGTCCAGTGTGAGAAAAGGAAGTATAACACAGAGAGAGAGAGAGAAAGAGAGAGAGAGAGAGAGAGAGAGAGAGAGGAGAGAGAGAGAGAGAGAAGAGAAGACAAAAAAGAAGAGGAAAATCCCGTTTTATGAACGACAAGCCACCGACGGCGACGAGGTCGTCGACCGGCCATGCCACCCAAATCCATTTTCAAGGGGAGCACAAAAGAGGACGAGTGCCGAAGAATCCGCGTTTATGAGCCAGGGGTCTGAGGGTGTTCCCTTAGAATGGTGTTGCTGGATGAAGTTTTGATGGACGGGAGGGTCAAACAGACAGTTCCCTTGTCTCAGCACTAAACTCCCAGTTTTGAGACAGAAGAAAAAGTAAGTATAAGTAAGGAACAAGTTCCTGGATTGTAAATGCACAGGTTCAGGAAACCTTTTTTTTTTTTATTTTAAGAAGCATTCGTTTCTGATGTGGACAATTTCAGGTGCTTCTTCTCTGGTCATTGATAGGAAAAGATGAAGCGCGTTTTTCCCATTTTAGAAGTAAGAAAATGTTTACTGGGAGTGGCATTGAAGATCAGGTCTCTCTCTCTCTCTCTCTCTCTCTCCTCATCTCTCTCTCTCTCTCTCTCTCTCTCTGTCTCTGTGTGTGTCTCTGTCTCTCTCTCTCTGTCTCTGTCTCACTCTCTCTCTCTCTCTCTCTTTCTCTGTCTCGCTCGCTCTGTCTCTTTCTCTCTCTGCCCTCGCTCTCTCTGTCTCTGTCTCTCTCTCGCTGTTTAATCCTTTGACTCTAGCACCCTGTCCATCGGCATCCTTCATTGTCAACCATGGTAGCAAAGCAGAAGCTTAACCCTTTGATTCCCTCACCCTATCCTCCAGTTTCCTGCAGGAAGCTGGTGGACAGGGTGAGGGAAGCAAAGGTTAAGGTTTTGCAGTCGGTGGATAGGGTGCGGGAGTCAAAGGGTTAAAAGCTGGAGAATGGAGATTGATGTCGAGACAAGTGAACGTCCTACTTGACCTGTGTCCATCAAACTGCACCCATCAAGTCGTTTGTGGGGGACATACGGTTACAGCACCCTTATCATTAAAAACGGCCGCCTCATCTCCTCGTCTGTCTCTGGCTTGGCTTGTCCCTGGAAACGGATTTGGCTGGAATGGTCCCGTTTGTGTGACCTTGACCGTCTGTTGTGCCACGTTGCCCATAAAACGGGATTTGCCTCTTCCCCCCCCCCCCCCCCCCCCCCCTTTTTTTTTTTTATGGGTTGCGTGTGAAAGCGGGTTTGGTTGTCATGGTCCGTCTTCGGCCTGAGTAGTGTTAGGGAATCTGCTCTGCCTGCCAAGCTGACGTCCATATCCCACACAACTCGGGTGGGGGTGGGGGAGGGAGGTAGGGAGGTATAGTGGGTTCGTGAGTACATGTCTCATCATGCTCCTGTTAGAATCAGACGGACAGAGATAAGTACGAAGCAGATTCCTGGATTGAAAATGCACAGGTTCAGGAAACCTTTTTTTTTTTTTTTAAATAAATAAATTTTAACAAGCATTCGTTTCTGGTGTTGTGGACATTTTCAGATGCTTTTCTGGTGATAGATAGGAAAAACAAACAGGTGAAGCGTGTTTTCCACTCTTTATAATAAGAAAACGTGTACTGGGAGTGGCATTTCAGATCAGGCTCTCTCTCTCTCTCTCTCCCCTCTCTCTCCTCTCTCTCTCTCCTCTGTGTGTGTGTGTGTGTGTGTGTGTGTCTGTCTGTCTGTCTGTCTCTGTCTCTGTCTCTGTCTCTGTGTGTGTGTGTGTGTGTCTCTCTCTCTCACTGTTTAATCCTTTGACTCTTGCACTCTGTCCATCGGCATCCTTCATTGTCAACCAAGCTAGCAAAGAAAAAACAGTTTCTCAAGATGACGTCTCCGCGTTCGGAACGAATTCCATGTGGAATGACGTCACAGGTGCCATGTGTATAGTGATCATGGCACAGGCCTTACGCCTGCACAGAAACCATGAACTGGCCAGGTCTGTATTTTATAACTGGTATTTTATCAGCCGACCGCTGGAATGATCTTGGTTGCATGGAAATGACATGTGTTTGTGTGTATCTTACCTTCAAAAAAGGAACATACATATAAAATAAATAAATAAATAATGAAAGGTCTGAATCACAACACAACTAGCTATTCTGTATAAACTCATCTCACATGACAGACCCCTACCCCAATCAGTGACCAAATGCTCAGCCATCAACTAGAAGAAGACACTATTTTCTTAATCATAGATAGTGAGTAAGTAAGTAGGTAAGTAAGTAAGTAAGTAAGTAAGTAAATAAGTAGGTGAGTGAGTAGGTAAGTGCCATTATCCGGCCTGCCACACCATTCATAAAACGGGATTCTCTCCCTTTCGTCTCGTCTCGTCTCCTCGGTGGCCCCCGTAAAACCTGATTTCAGCAGCAAAATCATCTGTCTGCAACCGTGTTTGGCAAGGCCAGTGGGTTTCCAGAAGTACCCGTTGGTTTACTGGGTGGGAGCAAAGAGAATACTGCCTTCTGGATAACTCCCTTTGGTGGGAGTAAAGGATTATCCAGGAAGATATTCTTTTTTTGTGGGAGTCGGTCCATTTTGATTGCTATGTTTGATCTTCCCGCTGTTACGATAAATTTGAATTTAATTAATGTCTCTGTTTCGTGGGGACTTGAACTGTCGGCTTTTTTGCTTACTAGACAGGTGCTCTTGACCGCTAGGCCGCAACTTCACGTACAGTGTAGACAGGGAATCAAACTCTCATTTTTTCATGTTTGTTTGAGTCTGTCTAAAGACGAAACATTATAATGAACTCGGCCTTGTGTGTTTTGACATGAATGTGTTTGTTTGTGGCTTGATTCGGCTTGTATTTTACATGACTATATTAATTTTTTTAACCCCCTTTCCACCCCTCCCCTCCCCCCACCCCACCCACCCCTCTCCACCACCACCACCACCCTCCCACCCGTCAGGATTGTTCCCGATCTCAAGCACAAACCATATCATATCCGTATTCTCTGCCTCTGTATTTATCTCCTTCCGTCTTCTCTCTCTCTTCTCTCTCTCTCTCTCTCTCTCTCTCTCTCTCGTCTCTCTCTCTCTCTCTCCCTCCCCTCTCCTTGTCCTCTTCTGTTTCTGTCTGTCTCTGTCTTTATCTCTCTGGCTCTCCTCTCCCCCCCCCCCCCTTTCTCTCTCTGACTCTTTTTCCCTGTTTCTTTCTCCCTCTCTTTCCTTCCCTCTCTCCACCTTTCCTTTTCCGTCTTCTCCCCCCCTCCTCCCCTGTCTCTCTGCTTGTGTTTCCCCCCTCATATCCATCTCCTCACCATTTTTATCTCCATCCCTCCCTGTTCTACGCTTTGTTTGACAACACCCAGGGATACATGATCTCCACTTGTTGCATACGTGGCACCAAGGGAGATAATCAGGGTCCTTATCACGCTGCACCTGACTACGCTTGAAAGCAGGGCGCGCGCGCGCGCGCACACACACACGCACACACACGCACATACATACACATACACACACACACACACACATACACACACACACACACACACACACACACACACACACACACACACACCACACACACACACCGCGCGCTGCTGTATCAACAACATCAGTGTTTTTGGCACCTGCACATTCATTTCTCATGTACCAAAGTTAGTACTATTCTTCGTCTCCCCCCCCTCTCATTTTTCTGCACATGCAACATCGCGCGCACGCACACGCGCGCACGCAGCAACACACACACAACACACACACACACACCACCCACACACACACACACAACACCACCACGCTGCTGTATCAACAACATCATGTTTTGGCCACTGCACATTCCGATTTTCTCATGTACCAAAGTTAGTACTGTTCCTTCGTCCTCCTCCCCCCCTCTTCATCTTTTCTGCACATGCAAACATCGCGCGCGCACACACACACACACACACCACCACACACACCACACACACACACACACACACACACACAACACACACACACACACACACACACACACACACACACACACGCTATAATAAGAAACAGTCGTATACATTTTCTGTCATCGCAGATGTCCCACAATAGTTCTGTACCCCGCCCACTTACACACGCCTTTGTACCTCTCTCCCCGTCCCCTCTCCACTACTCGCACTTATTCTTCTCTCTCTCCTTCTCTCTTCTCTTCTGTCTCTGTCTCTCTCTTTCTTGTCTTTCTCTTCTGCCTCACTTTCTCTCTCTCTGTCTCTCTCTTGTCTTCTGTCTCTCTCTGTCTCTCTCTCCTCTCTCTCTCGTCTTTTCTCTCTTCTGCTCATCTTTCTCTCTGTCTCTCTCTCCGATCTCTCTCATCACAACACACACAACACATACACAACAAGCAGTACATACACAGTTGACACACCATTAACACTTATCTCTCACTCTCTCTCTCTCTCTCACCACACACACACTCACACACACACACACCACACACCACACACACACACACATTTTCTACTCATTCTCTGTCTCCACTCATTCCCTCTCTCTGTCTCTCTCCTTCACCCCTCCTCCTCCGTCCCTCCCTATTTCTCTCTCCCCTTTCTTCTCCACTCTTTTTCCGCTTTTTGTTCTTTTGCTCCCTCGTGCACGTATGCGCTCTCTCTCTCTTTTTTCTCCTCTCTCTTTCTCTCTCTTCTCTCTTCTCTCTCTCTTCTCTCTCTCTCTCTCACAGACACACACACACAACACACACACACACACACACACACACACACACACACACACACACACACACACACACACACACACACACACACACACACACACACACACATCCTACATCATTTTTTGGGAAATATAATAGAAAAGGATATGGGAAGAAAGGAAGAGAAATAAAGAAAGCACACTTTACAAGCAAAAGATGTTTCGTGTACAGGTAAGAAAGTCTTTCGGGAACACGGACAGCAGAAAGACAGTGTTTAACCAGTATTGATTTATCAGTCCCAGTAACAGACTGACACAAATATGACCTTAAAACCCTCTCGTTAGGTTAGCGGGCCCCAGTAGCTCAGTTGGTTTGAGCGTCGGATTCACGGAGCTGGTTGCTTGTCTCCCCCTGTCCTGCCTATAGTGTGGCAGAACTGGTTGTCTGTCTCCCTGTCCCTGCGTATAATGTGGCAGAGTTGGTTGTCTGTCTCCTTGTCCCTGCCTATAATGTGGCAGAGCTGGTTGTCTGTCTCCTTGTCCCTGCCTATAATGTGGCAGAGCTCGTTGTCTGTTTCCCTGTCCTGCCTATAATGTGACGAGCTGTTGTCTGTCTCCTGTCCTGCCTATAATGTGGCAGAGCTGATTGTCTGTCTCCTTGTCCTGCTATAGTGTGGCAGAGCTGGTGTCTGCCCTGTCCTGCTATAATGTGGCAGAGCTGGTTGTCTGTCTTCTTGTCCCTGCCTATAATGTGGCAGAGCTGGTTGTCTTTCTCCTTGTCCCTGCCTATAATGTGGCAGAGCTGGTTGTCTGTCTCCTGTCCCTGTCCCTGCCTATAGTGTTACAGAGCTGGTTGTCTGTCTCTTGTCCCTGTCCCTGCCTATAGTTTACAGAGCTGGTTGTCTGTCTCCTTGTCCCTGCCTATAATGTGGCAGAGCTGGTTGTCTGTCTCCTGTCCCTGTCCTGTCTATAATGTTACAGAGCTGGTTGTCTGTCTCCTTGTCCCTGTCCCTGCCTATATGTTACAGAGTTGGTTGTCTGTCTCCTGTCCCTGCTTATAGTGTTACAGAGTTGGTTGTCTGTCTCCCAGTCCCTGCTTATAGTGTTACAGAGCTGGTTGTCTGTCTCCCTGTCCCTGCTTATGTGTTACAGAGCTGGTTGTCTGTCTCCCTGTCCCTGCTTATAGTGTTACAGAGCTGGTTGTCTGTCTCCTGTCCCTGCTTATAGGTTTTACAGAGCTGGTTGTCTATCTCCCTGTCCCTGCCTATAGTGTTACAGAGCTGGTTGTCTATCTCCCTGTCCCTGTCCTGCTTATAGTGTACAGAGCTGGTTGTCTGTCTCCTGTCCCTGCCTATAGTGTTACGGAGCTGGTTGTCTGTCTCCTTGTCCCTGCCTATAGTGTTACAGAGCTGGTTGTCTGTCTCCTTGTCCCTGCCTATAATGTGGCAGAGCTGGTTGTCCGTCTCCTTGTCCTGCCTATAATGTGGCAGAGCTGGTTGTCTGTCTCCCTGTCTCTGCCTATAATGTGACAGAGCTGGTTGTCTGTCTCCCTGTCCCTGCCTATAATGTGGTAGAGCTGGTTGTCTGTCTCCTTGTCCCTGCCTATAATGTGTAGAGCTGGTTGCTTGTCTCCCTGTCCCTGCCTATAATGTGGTAGAGCTGGTTGTCTGTCTTCCTGTCCCTGCCTATAATGTGGTAGAGCTGGTTGTCTGTCTCCCTGTCTCTGCCTATAATGTGGCAGAGCTGGTTTCCTGTCTCCCTGTCCCTGCCTATAATATGGCAGAGCTGGTTGCCGGTCTCCCTGTCCGTGTCTGTGATGTGGTTGTGTGTCTTCTCATCCATGTCTGTGGTGTGACAAGAGCTGGTTGCCCGTTTCCTTATCCATGTCTGATGTGACAAGAGCTGGTTTCCATGTTGGAATTTGTTATGCAACAGAGATGCTTGTCTGTCTTCTTATCTGTGTCTGTGATGTGACAAGAGCTGGTTTCCATGTTGGAATTTGTTATGCAACAGAGATGCTTGTCTGTCTTCTTATCTGTGTCTGTGATGTGACAAGAGCTGGTTTCCATGTTGGAATTTGTTATGCAACAGAGATGCTTGTCTGTCTTCTTATCTGTGTCTGTGATGTGACAGAGCTGGTTCCATGTTGGAATTTGTTATGCAACAGAGATGCTTGTCTGTCTTCTTATCTGTGTCTGTGATGTGACAAGAGCTGGTTTCCATGTTGGAATTTGTTATGCAACAGAGATGCTTGTCTGTCTTCTTATCTGTGTCTGTGATGTGACAGAGAGCTTGTTTCCATGTTGGAATTTGTATGCAACAGAGATGCTTGTCTGTCTTCTTATCTGTGTCTGTGATGTGACAAGAGCTGGTTTCCCATGTTGGAATTTGTTATGCAACAGAGATGCTTGCTGTCTTCTATCTGTGTCTGTGATGTGACAGAGCTGGTTGCATGTCCCTATTGGAATTTGTGATGCGACAGAGATGCTTGTCTGCCTTCGTATCTATGTCTGTGATGGACAGAGATGCTCGTCTGCCTTCGTATCTATGTCTGTGATGTAACAGAAGTGCTTGTCTGCCTTCGTATCTATGCCTGTGATGTGACAGAAGTGCTCGTCTGCCTTCTTATCTATGTCTGTGATGTAACAGAAGTGCTTGTCTGCCTTCGTATCTATGTCTGTGATGTGACAGAAGTGCTCGTCTGCCTTCGTATCTATGTCTGTGATGTAACAGAAGTGCTTGTCTGCCTTCGTATCTATGTCTGTGATGTGACAGAAGTGCTCGTCTGCCTTCGTATCATGTCTGTGATGTACACAAGTGCTTGTCTGTCTTCGTATCCATGTGTGTGATGTGACAGAGATGCTCGTCTGCCTTCGTATCTATGTCTGTGATGTAACAGAAGTGCTTGTCTGCCTTCGTATCCATGTCTGTGATGTGACAGAAGTGCTTGTCTGCTTCTTATCCATGTCTGTGATGCGACAGAAGTGCTCGTCTGCCTTCGTATCTATGTCTGTGATGCGACAGAAGTGCTTGTCTGTCTTCTTATCCATGTCTGTGATGTGACAGAAGTGCTCGTCTGTCTTCTTATCCATGTCTGTGATGCGACAGAAGTGCTTGTCTGTCTTCGTATCATGTGTGTGATGCGACAGAAGTGCTTGTCTGTCTTCTTATCCATGTCTGTGATGTGACAGAAGTGCTCGTCTGTCTTCTTATCCATGTC
>JAPXFY010000021.1:27447348-27454848 GCA_030674185.1 Monoplex corrugatus
TCAAACGTAAAGAAGAAGAAAAAAAAAACACAAAAAAACGAACACCCACCCACCCCCAACTCTCCCTCCTTTCCCGAAGAAAACCACAATCCTCTGTCCCTCCCCCGTCAAAAAACCCCTCTTTCTCCCTTCCCAAAGAAACCCACAACCCCCCCCCCTCCTCTGTCCCCACCCCACCCCCACCCCACAAAAAAAGAGAATCAGTAGAAAAACACCCACATAATAGAGCTTTGTATTGTTGCCTCTTATTACAGTAAAATACATCGATTGCTTTTATCAATTAAAAAAAAACTATGATTTTGGCTCTATATAACCCTTTCCGTGTACCATGACAAAATGTTCTGTCAGTTATTTTTGTGCTGCATTTGGCCAGGTATCCCCCTACTAACTACTAGTATTTCGGTCTTCCAAATTTCAGCATGTCTCTCCTCTTCTCCAAGACTTGCATTGGTTACCTGTGTTGAAAAGGATCCAACATAAAATTGCTGTTCAGTGCTTCAGATACTTCGACAATTCTATTCCCTCTTACCTGTCTGAATATCTTCAACTATACGTTCCATCTCGTCATCTTCGTACCTCAGCCGATACCCGCTTATTTCGAATCCCAACTTTTCGAACAAAATCATATGGTGAGCGATCCTTTTCTTTTCAAGCCCTTTCCTCATGGAATTCACTTCCCTACCCGCTGAGGCACAAAACAAGTCTTCAGTCATTTAAATCTGGCTTGAAAACGCATCTCTTTCCTCTCTGAAATTTATTAACCTAAAAGAGCTATGCTGTCTGCGCGCTAGCGTGCTTCTGTGTATGTTATTGCTGTGCGCCTATAGATATGTCTCGGGGTGGGAGGAGGATATGTGTGTGTGTGCCAGAGAGTAGGTACTAATATTTGATATTATTAACGGTGTGTATGTGCTTGTGGGATGGAGTGACAGAGGTCCGCCATGTATGATGAAAATTATATTAGGCCTATGTTTCTATGTTCGATGTAATGTGTATTGTACAGTTTGTAAGCGCTTAGGGCTTTCCAGAAAGATTAGGCGCTCTAAATGCCTTAATAATAATAATAATAATAATAATAACGATACATATCATACTAACGATACATAACAAGGAAACCTTCAAGATCGCCTCATGAAAAAAAAAAAATTTTTTGGGGGGGGGGGGGGGGGAGAGTTGTCATGTCTCTGAACACGAACTGAATTTTTTGTTTGGTTCGTTTTTCTTCAAAAAATTAGAAAAATAAGGCAGCTAAAGGCGACCCAAAAGGTACACAATAGACAAGAGGATTACGGTACGACGGCGTCTTTGGGATCCAGGTATTATTACTGTGATATGAAGCCTTGTCGCGCAACTCGAACAGGAAGTCAGGATTAAAGGAGATGAAAGAAGGGCCTGGTTTGTCTGTAATCAGATTTTGTCTGTCGGGGTCACTTACTTTTTCCGTATCAGCTGGCTTCTTCGCTTTTCCCTTAACCCGTTTTGGCTCCTTCGGCCTTATCCACCAACTTGCGGGGAGCCGGTGGGAGCTGTTGGATAGGCTGAGGAAGTTGATGGATAGGGTGGGTATGCTGGTGTATAGGCTTTGGAAACTGATGCATAGGCTTTGAAAGCTTGTGGGTAGGCTTTGGAAACTTGTGGATCATCATCATCGTCATCATCATCATTATCATCATCATCGTCGTCGTCGTCATCATCATCATCATCATCATCATCATCAAGTGCCCTGCCACATGGAGTTAGTGATAATGGCCCCTTTATATGCATCTATCCCTTGTCGCCGCAAGCACATCTTCCACTCTCTCTCTCCTCAGCCCCTCTGCAAGTCCGTCCAATATTTTTTTCCCTGGGTCTACCTGGTGCTCTCTTTCCCTCCAGCTTTCCTGTTGTGACCAGGTGCTCTAATTTCCCTTTCCTCATAAAATGGCCTATAAATGTTGCCTGTCTTTTCCTAAGGAAATCTTCCTTATGACAGATCTTCTTGTGTCTGCCTCCACCAAGACTGTCTCGTTTGTTTTCTTTGCTGTCCATGGAACTCTCAACATTCTTCTTAGAAACCACATCTCGTGGTGGATGGGCTTTGGAAACGGGTAGATAGGCTGTGGAGGTGGATAGGCTGTGGAGGTGGATAGGCTGTGGAAGCTCGTGGATAAGCTGTGGAGGCTAGTGGATAGTCTTGTGAAAGTTGGTGGATAGGTTGTGGAAGTTTGTCTGTAGGCATGGAAGCTGGTGGATAAGAAATAGGAGCTGGTAGATAGGCTGAGAAAATTGGTTATGGGCTGAGGAATTTGGTGGATAGGAGGGTGTGGGTTTGGTGGATAGTTTGTGGAAGCTGGTGACTAGTTTCTGAAAGGTTGCGGATGGGTCGTAGAATCTGATAGATAGGCTGTAGAAGCTGGTGAATAGTTTGTGAAAGGTTGTGGATGGGTCGTAGAATCTGATGGATAGTTTGTAGAAGCTGGTGAATAGTTTGTGAAAGGTTGTGGATGGGTCGTAGAATCTGATGGATAGTTTGTAGAAGCTGGTGAAATAGTTTGTGAAAGGTTGTGGATGGGTCGAGAATCTGATGGATAGTTTGTAGAAGCTGGTGAATAGTTTGTGAAAGGTTGTGGATGGGTCGTAGAATCTGATGGATAGGCTGTAGACTACAAGCCGTAGAAAACTGGTTGGTGGGCTGCGGAAATCAATGGGTTATTTTTAAATACTTTCAGAGTGGCTTTAACGTCTGGTTTGAAGACTCTTAAAGACTGGGCACCATGAGGGCAGCATGGGGACTTGATAAACTTTCTGACTGGCTACAGGCGTGTGACCATTGTTCACCTGCAATACGTTGGACAGCTTAGACAGTAGGTTTCGACGATAAAGGAAACGGCGAGGTTGTAGCGTGTGTGTCTGTGTGTTTGTGTCGTGCATACGTCAGACTTAGGGTAGCGAGAGAAGTGTTTGTGTGTGTGTGTGTGTGTGTGTGTGTGTGTGTGTGTGTGTGTGTGTGTTGTGTGTGTGTGTGTGTGTGTGTGTGTGTGTGTGTGTGTGTGTGTGTGTGTGTGTGTGTGTGCGCGTTATGTGGTTGTTTATATGTGTGTATGCGAGCGCGTCCAACTTCGTTTTGCAAGAGTTAGTTCAGAAAGGTGGGAGGCTTCTCGGTTATTCTCCTCGGGCCTCTCTTCCTCCTTCCCTCCTGTTTACCTCCCTTCTCTCCTTCCATTTCCAACCGCTCTCGCCTTCGTTCTCTCACTTCTCTCTCTCTCCGCCTTCGTTCTCTCTCTCTCTCTCTCTCTCTCTCTCTCTCTCTCTCTCTCTCTCTCTCTCTCTCTCTCTTTCTCATTCCCCCAATCTCTCAAGACCTCAAGCTGTATGGGAGCTAACGGCAGGATTTTCTTCGCTTGTGATTTTGCATGACAGTTACGGAATTAGGTGTGAGGTACATTTTGACAGCTTCTTTTCCCACCACACCTCTTTCCTTTCTTCTTCTCCCCCACCCCCCGGTCTCTCTCTTTGTCTGTTTCTCTCATGTTAGTGCCTTAGTCTCTGACTCTGTATCTATCTGTCTGTCTGTCGCTCTCAGTCTGTCCAATTAACTCTGTCTCTGTCTCTCCCTCCGTCTCTCTCCTCTCTCCCCACCCCCCTTCTCTCTCTCTCTCCTCATTTCTCTCCTTCGCCTTCTTTCTGTCTCTGTCACTGTCTCTTTCTGTCTGTCTATCTGTCTGTCTGTCTGTCTGTCTCTCTCTCTCTTCAACTCTTAGCTCTATCTCCCCGTCCCTCCCTTTCGCCTTAGAGTTTTACCTGTTTCTGTTTTTGTCTGTTTCTGTCTGTCGTCTGTCTGTTTGTCTGTCTGTCAGTCTGTCTGTCTTTTAGAAGCAACGAGCTGAAAGACCGGTAGACGTTATGCTATACCGTCCTTGTGTAACAGAACTTGTATTCTATTTTTCTATTTCATATATATATATATATATGTGGAACTGACCATTAAGTTGTAGTCTGGCTTTTCCTTGACCGCTTATGCTTGTCCCCATTTCATGTTTACTGTTTCATTAACAAAAGGTGTTTTCTTTCTATTTTCAGAATATTGGTATGATCCTTATGATGCCATTTATTGGCGAAAATTACACACTGCAGTGATAATTCGAAAAATCATCGTTGGCTCACACCAGCATCGTGTGTGTGTGTGTTGTGTGTGTGTGTGTGTGTGTGTGTGTGTGTGTGTGTGTGTGTGTGTGTGTGTGTGTGTGTTGTGTGTGTGTGTGTGTGTGTGTGTGTGTGTAAAAAATATATGGATAGATAGATTTACGTCCCGGTCTTCTGTCTGTGCATCATGTGCATATGTTTGTTGTTGGTGGGGGATGTGTCTTTGTCTTCCTACCCGTTCTTCCTTCTGATTCCCTTCCTTCTTCCCCCCTCGTCTGGCTGTTTGTGCTGCCTGTCCTATTTACCCGCCCATCCAACTTCTCTCTCTCTCTGTTCTCTCGTCTCTGTCACTCTGTTTTTCTGTTTCACTCAATTCTGTGTCTCATTGTGTGTGGGGGTGGAGAGAGGGGAGAGGCAAGCGAGAGAGAGAGAGAGAGAGAGAGAGAGAGAGAGAGAGAGAGAGAGAGAGTTAGTTTGTGTATTTGTTATTTCTTTTAACGTCTATTCACATGTGTGCTTTTAGACGAGAGAGAGAGAGAGAGAGAGAGAGAGAGAGTGTGTGTGTGTGTGTGTGTGTGTGTGTGTGTGTGTGTGTGTGTTTTGTATGCGCGCGCGCACGCACGTGCGTGTTAGCCTGATCTCGACAGACTTGAGCAGGTGGTGATAGAGAGAGAGAGAGAGAGAGAGAGAGAGAGAGAGAGAGAGAGAGGCATGTGGCACTGGGGTTTGTTCACCTATTCCCGCCCTTTCCCCCTCCCTCCCTCCCTCGCCCCTCTCATTTCCTTCTTCTACCTTCCTTATTCAGGGTTATGGCACACCTGTTAAGTTCAAAAAGTTTTTATTTATTTTGTTTGTTTATTTATTAATTTGATTTAAAGGGAAAGGGCCTGGAGGTATAAGAATATGTAAATGTTCGCTGTTATTATCACAAGTCGTTGCTAGTGGTTAATTAGTGGTGTGTGTGTGTGGGTGCATGCGTGTGGTGTGTGTGTGTGTGTGTGTGTGTGTGTGTGTGTGTGTGTGTGTGTGTGTGTGTGTGGTGTGTGTGTGTGAGAGAGAGAGAGAGAGAGAGAGAGAGAGAGAACCAGGGGTTAAAGCAATCCTGTTCGGATGCGAAAAATTCCTTTTTTTTTTTTTAAAGGATCAAGGCACTCAGGGAGGTTACCTTTGTGCTCACCTTCTTCTGTTTTGTTTTTTTTCTCTCTTTTTTTTTTTTTGTGTCCCATTTTTCATGCCACCTCAATGGCCACAGAAGCTGGAACAGTTTCTATAATGTGATGATGTCGATGAGGATGATTGATACTCATGATGCTGTGGATTTCCATCTGGGATTGAGACTGCGTGACAGGGCTGTACTCTACGCTTACTATCATAATATATCCTGGTTTCAACCAGGCCCCGAGAGATACAGACACCTGCGGTGGTGGTCAGAAGATTTGAGCAACACCCTCAAATGACGCATCCGTGAAATGGATGGGACTCGACTATGTAGTCCCCAGTCTTCCCAATGAGCCCAGAGCACACCCCAACTCTGGGTAGGAGCCGGTTAGAGCCGAAAAGTGCCACAATGATTTTTGAAGGGACTGATGGGGATTCGAACCCACAACCTTCCAGTCGTTAGTACGTTGCGCTAACCACTACACACGGCGACTGGTGATGCGAGAAATTCCTATTCGAATTACAGATTACACAAGGATTTTAAATAAACCCTCTTCTCTCTCCTTCAGCTAAATCTTAAGTAATGGTCTGGTCTGAGTGTTAGTATTTCGGATGATAAGATAAAACGTATTCAGTTTTTTTTTTTAAATCCCCTGTGTGATAAATTGGACGGAGTGGTCAACGCCAGGGGCATCTCCTTAGATTATGTGCACGAATGCATTGATATGTGTACTTGCTTTTCTTTTCCTATCCTCCCCCTTGTTGAAGTATTGTGTACGTTTTGAAACGGTTATAGCCCTGATATGGCTCTACGCAGTCGGCTGGGCTTTGACCTTTGACTCCTGCACCCTATCTACCATCTGCAAAAACTTACTCCTTTGACTTCCTCACCCTATCACCAGATTCATGCAGGAAGCTGGTGGTCAGGGTGAGGGAATAAAAGGGTTAAGTTTTTTTGCTTTGCTGTCAATGATGACGATGCAGGATGCTACTAGTCAGGGTATGGGAGTCAAAGGGTTAATTAAACAAAAATAACAGTAACAGGTCTGGAGAGCAGCATGTACATGTACATTAGCATGAGATCCCATTGCAACAAAGGAGAGACGTCCTAAGCAATGATTTAGAATAAGAACGGTCAACGTCTTTGGTCAAAATGTGGTAAGGATCCTTCCAGAAACAACCGATAAAATGCATGCTAGCAGGCGCATTTTTGTCACAAGACACACAGAATTCACCAGTCGATATGAGTCTCCCCATCCCCCTTTTTTTTATTTATTTTTTTAACACCTGAAAAAAAAAAACATGGAGGATGAGTGTACAAGCCCTGGGCCCTGTGCTCCATAAGCAGTGAAGAGGTTTGAAGGAGATAATTAAGAACAGAAAAAGAATAGGAGGAAAGAGAGTCTTCATTATGTCTCAGCTTAACGGGAAAAAAACAAGCAAACAAAAAAACCGTTTTCTTCTCTCACCCTCCAGCCCTCCAGGGCTCTAATCATTTCATTAGACCCCCCCCAAAAAAAAAAAAAAAAAAAGAAAAAAAAAGGGGGAACATTTGGGATGGGTGCTCCTTTAAGTTAAGATCTCTTCTTTGCTTACTAATCTGTGTTACGGACAATGAGAACCAACTCCACCGTCGGAACTCGGAATGAAAACCATGTTCAGGTTTCATTAATTAAAGAACCCTTACAGAATTACTGTGTCTTTCTTGGTTCAATGATTGGTTAAATGAGTGTTCACCTGTCTGTGTTTGTATCTGTTTGACCAGAAAACGAGTCTTTCTATGTTAAACGAGTGTCCACGTTTATTGGTAAATAAAAACAAAACCCGCAGTTTTTAGATGATGAGAAATGGCAATAGTAATGAAATGCTGGTGTGGAGTCTTGCAGAAAGAGTGGGAGTGGACACGGAAAAGAATATGAATTTATTCACTTAATTAACCTTTTGACCCCCGCAGCCTGTTCACCAGCATCCCGCATTATCAACTAGGCTAACAAAGCAAAAACTTAACCCTTTGATTCCCTCATTCTATCAACCAACTTTCTGCAGGAAACTGGTGGAGAGGGTGAGGGAGACAAAAGGTTAAGTTTTTGTAGTCGGTGGATAGGGTGCGAGAGTCAAAGGGTTAAATTAAAGGCCATAAACCCCTTCGAAATCAGGACCTGATTTAACCAACGAATGATTTCAGTCAGTAAGAAAACATGAAGTTATAAATGATATGAT
>JAPXFY010000021.1:27479848-27482348 GCA_030674185.1 Monoplex corrugatus
ATTATTCCATGATAGAATATTGATATTATTGCATTTGACAGGAAGGGTGGTGGGTGGTACCTGGTTTTTGTTTCGTACCGTAAAATATGATCGTAGAGGTCACGAAGAAACTCGGTGTAAACATACCTGCTGAAACAAAAGCGTGGCTCATCAGTTACGTCTCCGCGATCCGTCCCCGCCCTGAAATACCAGTGCCAGGACAAAAGTCGCTGGCGGGGATGCCGGGGGCTCTATCAGTATAAATAGTACCCCCACTTTCTAGAAATTCTGTGCTAGAAATTTCCTCTTTTTTGTCATCGTTTCTGCCTTGTTCCTTTGCTTTCTGTTATTTCTATCTATCATTTTCTGCCTTGCTGTTCCATTCGCATGTTTGTGTTCGAGAAAGTCTTACGTATTTTTCCTTAGGATTGACAATTGGGTACATGTAGTAAGTGCAGTTTTGGCTCTAGGGAAATGAAATATGCGGAAGCAGTTTTCGGTCATTTATGGCTTGTTTTTACATAATTTTTTTTTTTATGTTTTGGTGTCCTTAGGTATGCTTATATTTGTATTCAGGTGGGGTTTTTTTTTTTGATCCCCTGTGCGATAAATTGGAGGGAGTGGTTAACGCCAGGGGCATGTCCTTAGATTATGCGCGCGAATGCATAGATATGTGTACTTAGTTTTCTTTTCTTTTTCTTTTTTTTTTCCTGTTGAAGTTTTGTATGTTTTGAAGCGGTTATAGCCCTGATATGGCTCTACGCAGTCGGCTGGGCTTTAAACAACAGTAACAATAACAGGGCGTAGTTTGCTTGCTACCTGTGTAATGCGTTGTTGGAGAAGTCCTGAACTGTCGGCAAAACTAGACGTAAAATGATCAGAAACACTTAGGTCAGAGCAGTGACAGGAAACGACACCCATCCTTCGTCATAGGGAGTAAAAGATTTGGGATCATCATCATCATCATCATCATCATCATCATCATCATCATCATCATCATCATCATGTGCCCTGCCGCATGGCGTTGGTGACCATGGCCCTCCATATGTATCTATCCCTCTTCACGGCGTTAAGGGAGAAACAGTCTTCCCTCACCACCCCCCATTTTAAGTTGATAGGGTTAGGGTGGAAGGTGGGGGGGGGGGGGGAACCAAACGCGTACGTCTGAGTTTACCTAGTGTAAATACTGTTAATTACGCTCACTGACTTAATGAACCCTTAACAACGTTATTCATCGAATTACGCGAGTTTGGCAATCAGGGGATAGAAAAAAAATATTCTGACTTATGAAGCCTTAACAACATTATTCATCGAATTACGCAACTTTGGCAAGAAAGGGGGAAAAAGGAAGAAAGAAAGAAAGAAACAAAAGAAAAGAACAAGGAAAAAAAACAAAACAACAACAACAAAAAACAAAAACGAGGCCAAGGAGTTGCTGCTCAATTTGCGCTCATTACGGGTCTTAACAGCCGTAATGGACAAAATGTCCAAATGATTTGTACTCTCTTTACCGTTAACGAACTGAAATAGCCTACAGGTGTTTTCATGGGTGCAGATGATATTGTGCCATAACCATGAAGCCTTAGAGGGAGTGAGGTGGTAGTGGCCTCAGTTCAGTTTTTTTTCTCGGGGCCCATCTCCTCTCCTTCGCTGCTTTATTTTCGGCAACCTTGAATAGGGTACCCATTCACAACTTATTTTTCTGTGAGACTCGAACTCGTGCAGTCAAATTAGGAGGTTGGGAAGATCAATTTCGGCTCCAACCAGGTATCCTGGTTTTTTTACTTTTTAAGACATAACCTTGATAAGTCGTTTTTTTTAAACCGAATTACACGACTTTCACAGTAGCAGAAGACTGCTAACTATTCGCAGCAAATACATTATTTTCACCACCCTCAGTGTTTTACTTGTTTGTTGTATGTTTTTGTTTCGATTTGTTTTCTGCGACAGACAGACAAACTAATGTCAGATCGTTAGTAATTTGAAAATACAGGGTGCATTTTTTTCAGGAGGAGAAAGAGGGGGGGGGGGGGGGGGGGTAGGTGATGACAAAGGGGGCGAGTTTCATACAAAAATACAGGATGCATTTTTTATAGAGAGGGGGCGGGGAGGGGGCAGAGGGGGAGAGTTTCATACAGATTTATTGCTAATCTGTAATGTCTTCGACTATTGAACGAAATTAAGATCGGATATCTTGAATTCAGTCCCAGCTTGCAAACTTTTAAGATTGGCCAAGATCGGTGACCGTCTTAACGTTTCCACTATTCTGTTAATGCCTGCGTAGTGTTTAATTTAACAGGTCCCTTCTACTCCCTTCCCATTTTAAAGACCTTGCCGATCATAAGATTTTGCGCCAGTCTCGGGGAGTCTGCCAAAGAATTGTTGGCAGATTTTGGTGGAGCGCGTATGGAATAGTCCGAATGCAAAAATCGTGTTGAACAAACTCCCAAGTTCAAAACGCCGTGGTGGATGTGGACATACTAAGAAGAGAGGGAAGCAGAATGACAGGTTCTCCAATCTG
>JAPXFY010000021.1:27489848-27494848 GCA_030674185.1 Monoplex corrugatus
TTTGCCTTGAGTGTTCCACCATACTCGGGGCCTGTTTTTTCCGCCTACCCCGGGTGGTTGTTGGTTGGTGGTGGGGGGTAGGGATAGGTTGGTGAGGAGGTGGAAAGCTATGGGGCGCGTGTGCGCGTGCACGGACGAACAAGTATAGATACACATTACACGCGCGCGCGCATTATACTCATACACACTGCACGCGCGCATGCACATGTATGTCACACACACACACACACAACACACACCACACACGTTGTACACTCACACAACACACACCGTTTTCCTCTGTCTGTCCGTCTGTCTCTCTCTCTTTTCTCTGTCTGTCTCTCTTCTTTGTCTGTCTCTCGTGTGTGTGTGTGTGTGTGTGTGTGTGTGTGTGTGTGTGTGTGTGTGTGTGTGTGTGTGTGTGTGTGTGTGTGTGTGTGTTGTGTGTGTGATGGTCACAGCCAAAAAGGGATGGAAGGGGATTTTCCTCTGTGCCTGTTTTGATCGTTGAGGATAATATGATATCCAAAGATTGTTTTGAACGGTCGTTCCCATACCCAAGTCCCAGCGTAATCGGACGTAACTTGAGAATTTCACCACCTGCTGTGTTCTTCCTTGTTTGAGACACAACACACACACACACACACACACACACACACACACACACACACACACACACACACACACACACACACACACACACACACACACCACACACCAACACACACTCACTCACTCACAAACACCTCACACACACACACACACACACACACACACACACACACACACCACACGCACGCACACACAAACACACTAACACAATCTGTCTCTCTCCCGTATGCACACTAATAACAGATCTAACCGACAAACTCATTTCGGGGGGAGGAGAGGAGAGAGAGAGAGAGAGAGAGAGAGAGAGAGAGAGAGAGAGAGAGAGAGAGAGAATATATGAATCATTCATAAAGGCCACGGCCCCTTAGAACGACACTATCGCACACTTATCGAAATTTGAATGCATTGTGCAAATAAGTAGCAAGTTGTTTGACAGTCTTTTTGAAGTTGTTTGACAAACTTTTCGGTCGCTGCTGACAATGTAATAGATAAGTGTTATTTTCAGATCTTTGCGAAGTGGCTCAGTGGTAAGAACTGAATATATTTCAAGATGGGAACGTTCAGGTATCAGGTAAAAGAAAGTAAATGATAAGGTTATCATGTAAACAGTCAGCTTGAACAAACAAAAGATTTGAGAGAGAGAGAGAAGAGAGAGAGAGAGAGAGAGAGAGAGAGAGAGAGAGAGAGAGAGAGAGAGAGAGAGAGAGAGAGAGAGAGGGAGGAAGGAAGGATATTGATGACCTCGTAGAGAAAAAACTTGAATCGCGAGATTGTCTGTTTTGTTTGACGTGCACTGGTCTGTCTGTCTGTCTGTCTCTCTGTCTGTCTGTCTCTGTCTCTGTCTATCTGTCTGTCTGTCTCTGTCTATCTGTCTGTCTCTGTTTTGTCTGTCTGTCTGTCTCCTGTCTTCTCTCTCTTTGTGTGTGTGTGTGTGTGTGTGGTGTGTGTGTGGTGTTCGTTCGTTCGTTCGTTATTTCTTTTAACGTCTATTCACATACGTGCTTTAGACGTGTGTGTGTGTGTGTGTGTGTGTGTGTGTGGTGTGTGTGTGTGGTGCGTGCGTGCGTGCGTGCGTGCGTGCGTGCGTGCGTGCGTGCTGCGCGCGCGCGCGTGAGTGCGTGTGGGAGGGTCGGTGAGTATGTGTCTGTGTATCTGTGCCTGTGTTGTTTTGTCTCGTTTTCTCTCTCACTAAAAAGAATCAGATTTTGGTATTCCCCCTCCACTCCTTTGAGATAGGTGAATATGATCTGTGATGTTTTTATAAACGGCCCCGCTACACGCAATCCCAGGGTTAATCAGACACATTGGCTGTACCGTGCGCACGAACCACCAGCTGTTTTCTGCCCGTTTGAGATAAGAGATAGGTTTTCAGCGGAGTTAAGGGTGAAATTATTATTTGTTGTTGTTGCTCAACTGCGCTTTTGAAAGAAAGTAAGGTTGTTTCGTAAGAAAGTGAGGTTGTTTCATATCTTCCGGGAAGTTGTGTGAATGTGTGTGTATGTGTGTGTGTGTGTGTGTGTGTGTGTGTGTGTGTGTGTGTGTGTGTGAGGTGGCGAGAGAGAGAGAGAGAGAGATAGAGAGTGAGAGAGAGAGAAACGTATGGAAAAAAGTGTGTGCACTTCTGTTGGTGGATCTTTTTGAAATTTGGATCAACTTGAAGGCTGTTGAGGATTCGCTGGAAACATAAGCTTGAAAGATAAAGTTTAAAGGTCAAGATCACGCGGGGGGTGGGGAGAGGTTTTGGAGGGGGGGGGGGGGGTCAGCGTTTTATGAAGAAGATGTGTGTGAACAGCACTTTTTCAAACATTTATGACAATATTTACAAGCATGTTTTCATTCTTTCGGTAGTCTGTCATTATCCTCGGGGCGTGTCGAATTTCTGTTTCGATCGAAGCTTACTCAAGGTCGCTTAGCTTAACCTTGAGAAGTACGAAATCTGAATTTCCCCCTGACAGCACTCATACGCGTGCGCATACAAACTAATACTAGCACACATCACACCGCCTCCATACACGCAGCCCCCCCCCCCTCCCTGCCACAGAGAGAGTGGGGGTGGGGAGAGAAAGGGGGGGGGGAGGGAAGTGAGTAGGGAGTGATGTACCAGTAAAATCGAAGAAGAACAGAAGAAACATTGAAAGAGATAGATTGATTTCCTGAGACCCTCCCCTTGAAGACCAATCAGCCTTTTTGCCTTTTTGCCTTTTTGAAAGTCTTGGTAGAAAAAAACAACTGGGTGGCGCTGTGCTGCGGCGACGCGCTCTCAAAGGGGAGAGCAGTCTGAGTTTCACGTGGTAAATCCACTGTGACAAAAGAAAGATTATGAATTTGAATATGAATTTGAATATAAGAAACAGGACATCGATGTTTTCTAAATCGCCGAAAATGAAGGATTGACAGGGGAACCGGTAGGGATTTGAACTTGTGATCTTTCAGACAGTAAGTTGGTTGTGTTAACCACTTAGCCACGGGTTTAGTAGTGGTAAAAATGTATGGAATTTGGGGGGTTTTCCCCTCTGGCAGCACCTTTGATAGTAAAACACGATACCCGAAGTTTGTTTTTAACGGCCCTCCCACATCTAAACACTAAGTTAATCAGACACACTTGGGTGTTTCACTACCTGCTGGCTTCTTCCTGCAATCAGATAAGGAGCTCAGTTTTCACTTGTTGTGGGTATGGGTCTGGCTTTTAAGGCTTGGCTTCTGTATTTTGAAATAAAAGCGAGCAGCGCACTCTCTCAGACTCGCTGGCATTCTGGCAGCCGATTTATTTCTTTTCACCTTCCTTATTCATCTTCTTTTTAATCTCCTCCACCTCCTCCTCCTTCTTCTTCTTGTTCTGTCTGCTTCCGTGCGGATGCCCGCTATGGTATAGTGTCCCCACTTTCTGGAAATTCTGTGCTGGAAAGTTCCTCTTTTCTGTCACTCACTCTCTTTTGTTTCTGCCTTCCTTGCTCCTTTGCTTTTTGTCGTCTCTTCCTGTTGTTTCCTGACTTGATGGTCCATTCACCTGTATGTTTTATTCCGTAAAACCTTCTGTATTTCTGCTTGGGCTGATAATTGGGTACATGTGTTAACTGCATTTTGGGCTCTCAGGAAGTGTGATGAGCGGAAGCAGTTTTTTTGTTTTTTAAAATTTTTTTTTGGGGGGGGGGGGGGGGTAATTTCGGCCTATTTTATGTAGGTTTTGATTTCTTAATTACAAGTATGTTTATACATTTGTGTTCAGTGTGTGTGTGTGGTGTGTGTGTGTGTGTGTGTGTGTGTGTGTGTGTGTGTGTGGTGTGTGTGTGTGTGTGTGTGTGTGTGTGTGTGTGCGTGCGTGTGCGTGCGTGCGTGTGTGTGTGTGTGTTTGAGGGGGTGGAGGGCTGGTGATAGGTTGGATGGAGTGGTCAGCGCCAGGGTGCGTTCTTAAAATAGTGTGCGCGAGTGCAGTAGTGTGTGTGTGCTTGATTTTCTTTTTATTTTTCTCCCGGGGACGGCGAGGTGTTGTGTTTTCAGACAGACAGACAGACAGACATAGACAGACACACACATACATACATACTACATACATACATACATACTCATACATACATACATACTACATACGTACATACATACATACATACATACATACATACATACATACATACATACATACATTCATACATACATACATACATACATTCATACATAATACATACATACATACATACATACATACATACATACATACATACATACATACATACGTAAAACATACACACACACACACACACAAACAAACAATAAATAGAACAAATCAATAAATGAATAAATAATGAAATAAAATAAAATAAAATAAAAATGTAGACGATGAGGTGGATTAGTAAACAGGCGTTCCAGACAAGACCATGGAGTTCAAAGAACAACTGGTAGAGAGAGCTGTCGGCCTTCAATGAAAATACAATAAATTAAAACAAATAAACAGAAACCAGAAACACACGAAAACAGAAGGAGAAAACGCTTATTCAGTCAACATGACAAGACAGGCACAAATGTTCGGCCAACTGGTCTATCAGCATGGATGCAACTTTTTTCCGTTTGACGACGGAATCCGTTTTTTTTCAAAAGAACCAGAAACGGAAAATCGTTTTTTTTTGAAAAAAATGGCCGTGCTAGGGTCGGGTTTTTTTTTTTTTTTTTTCTTTCTTTTTTTGGTCTAAAATCATTTATCGAACGTGAATGTTTCGCGACGGTTACTCTCCGGTGTAGAAAAGAAAGCGGAAGCACTCTTTTGTGAAAGAAGCTATGAAAGTCAGTGCACATGCTTCGTTGTGAAATCTCGCATCGACTTCCGTGAAATCGCCGCCATTTTTGAGCTTCGCATGTTGAGCGAACTTCACGATGCCAGCGGTGAAAGAAGGCGAATATGTCGCCTTAATGGACTC
>JAPXFY010000021.1:27499848-27504848 GCA_030674185.1 Monoplex corrugatus
TCTTGTGGTTCCTTACCTGAAGGTAGGGGTAACGTGTGGAAATCGCGTCTAAGGACTAGTTTGGGAGCAATCAATAAAACCCAGATATCTACCTTACATGGCGTACAACGCTGTCCAGACATTTTGTCTCCCACTCTCTAGGTCTTTATTCATTTATATCTGAACGGTTTGTCGTTTGAAAAAGTAATAAATTCGAGGGTTTCCAGCTAGAAGGGTGGTGTAAATGCCTTCTTTATACATTTTATGGTACACCATTCTGGCTGGTCAAAGGGAGTATAGTAGGTAAGTCTTTTTTGATCCCTTGGCTTAAAATTCAAGCTGATGGCCTTTTGATGAAATGTGCCTTGTGTTCTTTTTCTCTTTTCTACTTTACCAAGAAAATCGTCCTGTGCATCATGAATCAAAATAACCACCATCTTTGTCGATGGAATCCCAGGAGGTTCGCGTATACGGCATATTTTTCAACTTGACAATGACACTGGGTTTCTAAAGAATGCATGCTCTCTCTGTGTCTCTGTCTCTGTCTCTGTCTCTCGCTCGCTCTCTCTCTCTCGATCTCTCTCTCTCTCTCTCTCTCTCTCTCTCCTCTCTCTCTCAGATGACGACTGGTATTGTCATAGTTCTAGTTAAGATCGTTTATCTTTTTTTTTCTCTTGAATGCACGTGGTTTCAGAATTAGGTTGAGCATAAAGAGTTCATTCATTAAGTGTATCAATACACTATTATCGATTTTCTTGAATTTAAAACGCGATCAACAGTATGCTCAGTTCATGGAAGAATCCTTTAACTACATTGGTTATTCTGTGTTTAGAGTAAAACACTTAACTAATTGCCGATCAGAGGAATAGCTGTGACTGTTAAAAAAAAAACGATATGTCAAAATGTAGTATCTTTATTTGATGCAGCGTATGGCGCTGTGTGTGTGTGTGTGTGTGTGTGTGTGGTGTGTGGTGTGTGTGTGTGTGTGTGTGTGTGTGTGTGTGTGTGTGTGTGTGTGTGTGTGTGTGTGTGTGTGTGTTTTCTTTGTGGAATCCTGTTGAACAGGTTTTGACAAAACTGTCTTGCTTGGTGCAGTTGTAAGTAGAAGATGGGGATGGGTATGGCGGTATTACTGTCTTCCCAGTCTGTCTTACCTGTCCTACTGCGGTTCGTGTGGACAGTGAAGTATCGGACAGGGTGATGTTATTGGTAGCGGAAGTTGTCCCGTTGAACCGAAGAGAGTAAGCGAATAATACGGTAGGCACTGTTCTCCTTGGTCGAACGAACAGGAACTGTGGTTTTAGGTACGGATGACATACTAGTGGTTAGCTATTATGTTCCTCCGCCCCCCCCCCCTCCCCTCCATTTCTTGGAGTGCATGTCTCCTTCGAGAATTCCTGACCGCTCTTCTTTTCTGCTTTCTTGAATTTGTTTGAAAATGGAGGGGACGGGGATGGCCATGGTGTGTGAGCTATGAGTGGATGCTACAATGAGAAGAATGTCTAACGCGTGGACTGGGACGTTTCAAACATGTTCGTACTCACTTACATAGATAATTCCGTACAGAGTTAGCTGTAACAGTGGACAGTGTGAGTCCAGTAACTATTTGCAAGGTTAAAATGGTGAGCATGGCTTTTAACTGTTGTCGTTTTTGACACGGTGTTAGCCCTGATGTGGCTCTAGTGGTCGGCTGGGCTATGAGCAATATGAACGTGAACTTGAATCCAGTAAATTTAATCCTTTGACTCCTGCACCCTATTCACCGACAGCAAAAGCTGAACCCTTTGACTCCCTCACCCTACCCACCAGCTTCCTGTTGATCCTTTGAGTCCCTCACCCTATCCATCAGCTTCCCCCCTGCAGGAGGCTGGTGGAAAGAGTGAGTGAATGAGTGAAAAGGTTAAGTTTTTGTTTTGCTGGCATGGTTGACAATGCGGGATGCTGGTGGACAGGGTGCCGGAGTCAAAGGGTTAAGCCTTAGGTAGGAATTTCAAGATGTTCGTCAGCGTCTGCTGTTTGTTCTGTTGTCCAGTTTGGAGTTTGTTCAGGAGGGATTCATGGCAGCGGGACTATTCCATACGCGCTCCGCCCAAAATCTGCCAGCGGTTTTCCGGCAGACTCCCTGAACTTGTGAAAAACCTCTGTGCATTGGCAAGGGGTCTTGAAATGTGGCAGGGTTGGGGGAAGAGGGACCTGTGAGACACTAGGCTGACACCGTTAGAGTGATGTAAACATGAAAATGGGCAGCGAACAGGCCAGTTGTTAATGTCCACGGCTCTAACAAAAACAAACAAACAAACAAAACAAACCGAAAAACAAAACAAACAAACAAAACAAAACCGAAAACAAAACAAACAAAAACAAAACAAAACCGAAAAACAAAACAAAAAGAAAAACAAAACAAACAAATAAACAAACAAAACAAAACAAACAAAACAAAACAAATAAACAAACAAATAAACAAACAAACAAACAAACAAAAAACAGCCCACGCAGAGACCCCTGTAGTTCGCTTGGTGTCCAGCGTGCTTGTCCGTCCGTGTCCGGAGTTCATCTTGTGTCCGCGCTCACCTTTGCCCTGGGAGTGGGTCATGACGGACAGACAGAAAGAAAAAACAAAACAACGAAAGCTAAATACGGTGGCCAAGTCATTTTAACAGTTTCCCGTTTATATAGAAATTATGATAGAAAGTCGCAGAATTTGTAAACACCCCCTCCCAAACGACAACAACAACAACAACAAAACCAAACAACACCAACCAACCAACCAACCAACCAACCAACCAACCAACCAACATCCAACCTACCAACCAACCAACCAGCCAACCAACCAACCAACCACCAACCAACCGACCGACCGACCGACCAACCAACCAACCAACCAACCAACCAACCAACCAACCGACCGACCGACCGACCGACCGACCGACCAACCAACCAACCAACCAACCACCCAACAACCAATCACCCACCCACCCACCCACCCAACCAACAACCAACCACCCAACAACCAACCACCCAACCACCCAACCACCCAACAACCAACCAACCAACCACCCACCCACCCAACCAACCAACAACCAACCAACCAACCAACCAACAACCAACCAACCAACCAACCAACCAACCAACCAACCAACGGACAGACGAACAAACAAACAAAACAACAAACCACAATTCTAACATTTTTAACAATTGCTTTTGATGTTGTTGTTGTTGTTTTGAGTATTATTACAGCAAACGCAGATGATGTTTTTCTTAAGATCGCCGTGACTTTGAAGAAGCGTGATATGAAGTAGACTTGACATGCAACGAGAACAATGGTCGATAGTCACAACAGAACAAACAGCTTTTTGATATTTGTAGAAGTTCTTGAGTAAAGTACCGTCCAAACGCCGTCCCTGAAAAAGAAGTACTAATTTTGTTGTTAACTTTTTCAGTGTCTGTGACATTTAACCTTGATATACTACGCAGTTTGAGATTCCTTACTGGTGTACACCCAGAGTTGGTAAGACCCACCCAGAAGCAGCTGAGAAAATCTTGCAAACACATTTTGGTAACGGACACTCGAGACAGACCACCCTCACCTGCCAACACACATAGACACACACAGAGACACGCACACAGACACACACAGACAGACAGACAGACACACAACACACACACAAACACACACACACACACACACACACATTTACAGAGAGAGAGAGAGAGAGAGAGAGAGAGAGAGGTCACACACACACACACACACATACACACACACACACACACATACACACACACACACACACATACACACACACACACGCCTTTTTTGAAAAGATTGTTACAGAAAACCCAGATTTTGTTTTATCTCAAGGTGACCGTGACCTTGAAGAAGCATGGTATGAAGCAAAATTGACATAATAATTATCACATTATGTGGATAGACATTAAATGAAATCGAACACACACACACACACACACACACACACACACACACACACACACACACACACACACACCACACCACACACACACACACACACACACACACACACACACACACACACACACACACACACACACACACACACACACACTAATCCTCGCCTGTGGATATGAAACAATGTCCCTGTTTGTAAAGCACAAAAAGGGAGATTGACAAACAACATCTGATGACGTGGTTGAAGTGTCCGCCATACAGTTGACCGGAGGGCGCAAACCCAGTGCGAGGGTGTTGTAGATAGGAGACGGAAGTGTGGGGAGAGGAGAGCGGGGGGTCGGGGAGAGGGGTCCTAAGGGTCACGGGGCCTAAAGGTCACAGGGGACATATTAGCATAAGTTTCAGTTTCTCAAGATGACGTCTCCGCGCTCGGAACGAATTCCTTATGCACTAATGTCACAGGTGCCACCTGTATGGTGACCGTGTATGGTGATCGTGGCACAAGCCTTAAGCCTGGACATAAGCCACATGAGCTGGCCAGGTCCTGAATATTAGGACATGTTAGCGCTAGGAGGGACAGGGTAGGTTTGTTTTTACCACAGAATCAGCCAGTTCTGCTTTATGGGGACAAAATCTGCCCTCGTCCAAGCAAACAGGAACCAGAAGAACAAGTAAACCGAAAAGAACGTGTATTCAATACAAACAAGACAAGACAAGCGCAAATGCACGATCACAAACAGACACCAAACAACGGATAATAACAAAAAGACAAAAAGACTAAAACTTCCCTGCCGCCTCGTCCAGTGGATAAAAAGGGACCAAATGGAATGCCAATGTGCCTATGGGGACAGTTAAGGTTTTGTCTTTGAAATAGACATTGCCAATCGGACACACGCTCACAGCATGCGACTTTTTTTTTTTTTAATGAAATGCACCGTGCTGTGGTTCATATCGCCACTGAATTACTGCTGTAATTAGAAATAATGTTTTGATTGTCTTAGCATCAGCAGAAATGATAGTACAGTGGCATTTTATGATCGTGCATTTATGTAAAGTGTGTTTACGATCATTATATGCGTATGTATGGTTAGGCCGT
>JAPXFY010000021.1:27509848-27517348 GCA_030674185.1 Monoplex corrugatus
GTGTGTTGGGTGTGTGGTGTGTGTGTGTGTGTGTGGGGTGTGTGTTGTGTGTGTGTGTGTGTGTGTGTGTTGTGTGTGTGTGTGGTGTTGTGTGTGTGTGTGTGTGTGTGTGTGTGTTGGTGTGTTGTGTGTGTGTGGTGTTGTGTGTTGTGTGTGTGTGTTGGTGTGTGTGTGTGTGTTGGGTGGTGTGTGGTGTGTGTGTGTGTGTTGTGTGTGTGTGTTGGTGTTGTGTGTTTGTGTGTGTGTGTGTGGTGTTGTGTGTGTGTTGTGTGTGTGTGTGGTGGTGTGTGTGTGTGGTGTTGGTGTGTGTGGTGTGTGTGTTGTGTTTTGGTGGTTGTGTGTGTGTGTGTGTGTGTGTGTGTGTGTGTGTGTGTGTGTGTGTGTGTGTGTGTGTGTGTGTGTGTGTGTGTGTGTGTGTGTGTGTGTGTGTGTGTAAAATAAAACAAAAATCGAGAATTACCTGGCAGATTGGTCTGTCTGCCTTGTTCATTTCGCTTGGGGTTCACTGTTTTGGTAGGTATCCCTCCTATGTGAGATTGTGTCTGGCGATAACAGCATGTCATGTGGAGTTTAAATATGATGGTGTTGTGTGTTGTGTGTGTGTGTGTGTGTGTGTGTGTGTGTGTGTGTGTGTGTGTGTGTGTGTGTGAGAGGAGAGAGAGAGAGAGAGAGAGAGAGAGAATATACTTGTTTATTTACATTGGTGCTTGTTTTCTTTTCATGTTTTGTCAGTGTCTGTATTTGCTTGATCGAAACAAATGCGCTGCTCTGTAAACTGTAACAAGCTTGCTTTTGACACGGTTTTTTGTTGTTGTTGTTGTTATATGATGAAACTGTTATCTCTCTCTCTCTCTCTCTCTCTCTCTCTCTCTCTCTCTCTCTCTCTGTCTGTCTGTCTGTCTCTCTCTCTCTCTCTGTCTCTCTCTCTCTGTATGTATGTGAGAGATAGATAGGATTGTTTTCACTTTTTAATGAAATTTTGTGTGTGCGCGCGCGCGCGCGCGCGCGCGCGCGCGGTGTGTGTGTGTGTGTGCGCGCGCCGTGTATGTGTGAGAGAGAGAGAGAAGGGGGTGGGGGAGGAGGACAGCATTGCACCCGACCAGCCGACATTGTAATTGTGGAGGTCTGATAAAAAAACAAGATGCACATTGTAATTGTGGAGGTCTGATAAAAAAGCAAGATGCACATTGTAATTGTGGAGATCTGATAAAAAAACAAGATGCACATTGTAATTGTGGAGGTCTGATAAAAAAGCAAGAGGCAGGCATAGCTCAGACACGAGTCATTACGATGTTTTGAAACCGATGGGGTTGGTGGAGAGAGGTTACCAAACTACAATATTATGTTAATTTGAGAGTAGACGCTGCAAAAAAAAAAAAAAAAATTTTGACCGTTTAGCAGATGAAAGCTGTTGAGCCGACAAGAATTGAAATTGGGAGTGCCAACGATAAGTTCTGCAATAGGATTCCCCCCAACTTTTCCCCACATTATGAGTTTGTATTTCTAAATTTGTCGAAATTTTAAGATTGGTCAGTTTTAGCATATCCCTGTATTTCTAAATTTGTTGAAATTTCAAGATTGGTCAGTTTTTGCATATCCCTGTATTTATAAATTTGCCGAAATTTTAAGATTGGTCAGTTTTTGCATATCCCTGTATTTCTTAATTTGTTGAAATTTCAAGATTGGTCAGTTTTTGCATATCCCTGTATTTCTAAATTTGCTGAAATTTCAAGATTGGTCAGTTTTAGCATATCCCTGTATTTCTTAATTTGCTGAAATTTCAAGATTGGTCAGTTTTAGCATATCCCTGTATTTCTAAATTTGCCGAAATTTCAAGATTGGTCAGTTTTAGCATATCCCTGTATTTCTAAATTTGCCGAAATTTCAAGATTGGTCAGTTTTAGCATATCCCTGTATTTCTAAATTTGCCGAAATTGAGAGATTGATCAGTTTTAGCATATCCCTGTGTTTCTTAATTTGCTGAAATTTCAAGATTGGTCAGTTTTAGCATATCCCTGTACTTATAAATTTGCTGAAATTTCAAGATTGGTCAGTTTTAGCGTATCCCCTCCCCCTCAAAACCCTTAAATTCTGGTCTCCGAAAATAATTTAATCATCATAGAACTTCCCAGAATTCTGCAAGCCTTTTTGGTGTCATGTTCCAGGAATGCACTGGAAGTGTGATAGAGAGTTTATGGAAAGTAGTAATCGCTGTTCTTTCGGTTGGGAATTTGAAGAACGCCTTTAAAGTTCATAGAAACTGTGGTGCGGTATTTGCGTAGGTGTTTCTCTACTTGGAAAGTTTGGGGTAAAAATGTTTGCTTTAAAATGTATACATGCTTAGAGAGTCTGTACACGTAGACAGATCGTAGACACTGTGCTCCAGTTTTTAAATTTTGTTTCTTTTTTTTTTTCTTTTCTGTTTGGGTATGTGGAAAGGGGAGGGGATGAGTATGAGAGAGAAAGAAGAGAGAGAGAGAGAGAGAGAGAGAGAGAGAGAGAGAGAGGAGAGAGAGAGAATATGTTACCAAACTACAGGAAGGAAAAAGTTGGATCGGATGTAAGGCTGGCCAGAAGATTGTGCAGTGCTGAAAAAGAAATTCACTTGAACGCGAATGCAAAACAGATAAGAATTGTTGACGAAACAGAAGATTATAGCGGGAATACCAAATGGATGTTCTGAAAAAAAAAAGCCCTGCATTACAACTTTGTACTTGTAGACTTGATTTCGAAGCATTGGTCAAATGCACATGAAAAGTTTGTATTTGTATATTTAGTTTCGCAGAAGAGGTCAATTATAGCCCACCCCTCCCCCTCAAAACTTGGAGACCGTGGTAATCATAGAGGTTCCTGGAAATTTCAGGAGTCCTGGTGGTAGAGGTAGTAATTATTTTTGGATTGCATTGAAAGTGTGGTGGAGAAGTTTTGGAATGCATGCTCAGAGATTTCAGCTGGACGCTCATAGAATGCCTTTAAAATCTGTGGAAAGTGTGTCTCGATATTTTTGCAGGTATGCTTCCACTCGGAAAATTTGTATATAAAAATATGTCTGTCTGTCTGTCTGTTTGTCTGTCTTCTCTGTCTCTCTGTCTCTGTCTGTCTCTCTCATACTGAATACACGCGCGCGCGCGCACGCACGCACGCACGCACACACGCACGCCACCACGCACCACGCACACACACACACACACACACACACACACACACACACACACACACACACACACACACACACACACACACACACACACACACACACACACACACACACACACACACATATAGCGTATGTCTGCACAGAGGCCGGGTGTTTTTTTGTTTTTTTTTTTGGTGCGCAGTTTGTCAGTAGGTCTACAAAACTTTGAGTTTTAGTTCATTTTTTGTTCGTTTTTTTTTCATTTGTTTGTCTGTTTCTTTCTCAAAGAAAACCCCACAAAATTAATGTAAGAGGAAACGCGAATTGAATATCGTCAGCGTAAACGTTAATCGCTGAACGAAGGTTTTCGTTCTTCTAAAGCGCGAGTTCCTCCCAACCAACCAACCAACCAGGCATCAACCAACCAATCAACCAACCAACCAACCAACCAACCATCCAACCAACCAACCAACCAACCAACCAACCAACCAACCAACCAACCAGCCAACAACCAACCAGCAGCCAACAACAACCAACCAACCAGCCAACCAACCACACAGCCAACCAACCAAACCAGCCAACCAACCAGCCACCCAAACCAACCAACCAACCAACAAACCAATCGACCAACCAGCCAGCCAGCCAGCCAGCCAGCCAAATTCTAAGTGGTTTGTGGTATTGTCCAGAAGACCCTAAACTTGTTCAGATCAGTAACATATTTACCTAGACGGTTTGGTAATGAAGTCTAGTGTTAATTTAACAAAGCGGTTTGGAGATATTGGATGTTTTGTGAATGGTAATGAGATTTGACAGGATGATTGCGAGGTTGGTTCTTAAGCTTTTTTTAATTTTATTTTTTATTTATTTAAACTTTGAATTATTCTTAACATGGTGTTAGCTCTGATACGGCTCTAAACAATTATTATGAACCTGAACCTGAATTGAATGTCGTCGCAATATTTCTTTGTAATAAAAAAAAAAGCGCATTTGTAAGCGCTGTCACGATTAATTTGAATATGTTGTTGATAGTGGCACACACACACACACACACACACACACACACACACACACACACACACACACACACACACACACACACACACACACCCCACACACACACACACACACACTACACTACACATACATACATACATACATTACATACATACACAAACACACTAAATCTCTCTCTCATACATAAAATATCTTTCTCTCTCTCTCTCACACACACACACTCTCTCTGTCTCTCTCACTCACACACTCACATAAAATCTCTCTCTCTTCTCTCTCTCTCTCTCTCACACACACACACACACACACACACACACACACACACACACACACACACACATACAAGAATAGAAAAAAAATTGCGAAAGCCTTCCCCGCCCCCACCCCTCTTACTTTCGTTTTCTCCCCCAACCCCTAGCCACACCACAAACTCTTTTACACGAATTGAAAAGAGGGTGGGTGGGGTGGGGAAGGGAGAGGACTGTAACCGTTGACGTCACAGTACCACCTGACATGTATAATCACACGCACGTGCCACCACAACAGTACCACGTGATACGTACAATCAGTTCTCCTCTCCGTGCTCAGTTGTCATGTGTGTGTTCCTGTTCCCCCCTCCCCCGCCTCCAACTCCCCCACCCCCTCCTCCCACCACCCGGCCCAGAGGGCAGGAGCGAAAAAGTTTGTTGAGAGACTGTTTATTTTCGTGGCTGGCAGTTGTTGCCGCTGCCTGGTTTAAAGATGAGATATGTATCTGTCTGTGGGTCACACTGGCAGTTATAGTGTAGTAGGGTTATTATTAGAGAAGGGGTGTAGTGGGGGATTGTGTCTGTGTGTTTATCATATAGAGTCTGATTCGAGTTCTGGTGGCAGGTGAATGTATGTATGTATGTGTGTGTGTATGTGTGTGCGTGTGCGTGTGTGGTGTGTGTATGTGTGAGTGTGTGTATGTGTGTGTGTGAGAGAGAGAGAGTGTGTGTGTGTATGTGTATGTTGAGAGAGAGAGAGATTATTTATAATATATATATATATATATATATATTTGGTGTGTGTTGTGGGGAAAAATACATATATATATATATATGTGTGTGTGTGTATGTGTGTGTAGAGAGAGATTATAATATTATTGTGTGTGTGATGTGTGTGTGTGAGAGAGAGAGAAGAGAGGCGGTGTGTGTGTGTATGTGTGTGTGGAGAGAGAGATTATAAAGAGTATAATATTAATGTGTTGTGATGTGTGTGTGTGAGAGAGATTATATATAATATATATAATATATATTTATTATATATATATATATATATATGTGTGTGTATGTGTGTGTGAGAGAGAGATTAATAAATAATATAGATGTGTGTGTTGTGTGTGAAGAAGAGAGTTATATAATATACATATGTGTGTTGTGTAGTGTGTGTGAAGAGAGAGAGAAGAGGTGTGTGGGTTATGTGTGAAGAGAGAAGAGAAGGTTGTGTGTGTGTGTATGTTAGAGAGAGAGAGATTAATATATAATATATATATTGTGTGTGTTTTTATCTTTGGAAGAGAGAGAGAGAGAGAGAGATGAGAGAGAGAAATGGCATGAAGATAAAGCTGCGGAAACATACATATTGTCGATATACGAAGAACGTTATTACAGATGATACAGGTCACGCGTCACAGTCATCTACTTTAAGAAAATGAAGAAGCACCATGGTACACACCGTGTGATGAGCCACTGGGAATCAGATGTCTTCTTTTTGAACGTTGGGACTAGCACGACGTGATGTGTGTATGCACTGTATGGGAGATTCCTTAAGAGAAATTCTTCATAGATATTCTTGCAGACGTAATTTTCGAGTTTTTACAAATCAGTGGATTTCATCATATAATTATGGTCATATGTACGGGAAAGATTTCAGTATGCATTTTAGGCTTGAAAGATTTGGATTTTTAAGTGGTTTTTTTTTTTTTTTTTTTTAATTAGACAAGGAGCTGTTCAAGTTTCTCGTAGTTTTAGCCCTGATATCATTTTAGTTGTCGGCTGGATTTTGAGCTGCATGCACTGAACTGAATTGTTCTTGAATGTGAAGCAGACACAACTAAAGGGGAAACGAAACATTATAGTAAGAATGCCATATAGATCTAGTTAGTTCTGAATAACTTCAAAGTGACCTTGATGATTTCACAGAATTAGTCAAACCTACACAGAAAGTTTGTATTTTTGAATTTGATATCAAAGAATTGGTCAGTTTTAGCATAGCCCCTGATTCAAACCTACATTAAAAAGTTGTACTTTTTGAATTTGATGTCAAAGAATTGGTCAGTTTTAGCATAGCCCCTGGTCAAACCTACATTAAAAAGTTGTACTTTTTGAATTTGATGTCAAAGAATTGGTCAGTTTTAGCATAGCCCCTGGTCAAACCTACATTAAAAAGTTGTACTTTTTGAATTTGATGTCAAAGAATTGGTCAGTTTTAGCATAGCCCCTGGTCAAACCTACATTAAAAAGTTGTACTTTTTGAATTTGATGTCAAAGAATTGGTCAGTTTTAGCATAGCCCTGATCAAACCTACATTAAAAAGTTGTACTCTTTTGATATTTGATGTCAAAGAATTGGTCAGTTTTAGCATAGCCCCTCTTCTAAACTCATACTTATTAAAAAATATGTACATTTTGTAATTTGATGTTGAAAGAAATGTGTCAGGTTTTAGAAGCCCCGTGGCAAACCTACATTAAAAAGTTGTACTTTTTGAATTTGATGTCAAAGAATTGGTCAGTTTTAGCATAGCCCCGGGTCAAACCTACATTAAAAAGTTGTACTTTTTGAATTTGATGTCAAAGAATTGGTCAGTTTTAGCATAACCCCTGGTCAAACCTACATTAAAAAGTTGTACTTTTTGAATTTGATGTCAAAGAATTGGTCAGTTTTAGCATAGCCCCTCCCTTTCCCCCCCTCCATCCCAACTCCATCAAAATCTTGAAGGTCTGGTTTCCAAACATAACATGATCGTACAGTTTCCTGTAATATTCTGAAGAGCTGTTTGATGTGATGTTGTTGGGTTTGTACCGAAAAGTGTGTCGGAGAGTTTAATGAAAGCCCACGTGGGCATTTTGATGGGGAGCGTGGAGAATGTCTGTAAAGTTCACAGGAACTGTGTCTCAGCATTTTCATAGGCGTGCATCTGCTTCGAAAGTTTGCTTTAAAAAAAAAAACTGCCAAAAATGTTCTTGTACTTAGGGAGTTTAAAAGAAATATGAGAGAGCGCAGGATTCATGGGCAATGTGTTAAAAATGAGTCTTGTACTTCTCATCTCTTCCCCATCCTTCTCCCCACCCTCCCTCCAGTTTTTAATCTGTATGCTCTTGATTATATTAT
>JAPXFY010000021.1:27524848-27534848 GCA_030674185.1 Monoplex corrugatus
ACTTTTGGGTACAGCTGCCTTACAACATCTGCAACGACGAGGATTTTGCAGCCACCCCTAGCAGTGAGGATGACTGCTGGAACGGCCAGGACAGAGCCAGGTGAGTTGTCCTAGGGTGGACGATGAAGCGATAATAGGGATGTTGTTGTTGGGAGTGCAGGGTGTGTGTGTGTGTGTGTGTGTGTGTGTGTGTGTGTGTGTGTGTGTGTGTGTGTGTGTGTGTGAGAGAGAGAGAGAGAGAGAGAGAGAGGTGTGGTAGTGATGGAAAGAAACAAATTAAAAGGAAACGTAACAAACATTCAAAGAACACATAACAGTCATATAGGCGCATATAACAAAGTCAAACCCTCTATACAGAAATGAAAAAAGAAATGTGACCATAAATAACTATAGTATAAGAACTAGTAACTATGATGTAAATATTTTGAGAGAGAGAGAGAGAGTGTGAGTGAGTGAGTGTGTGTGTGTGTGTGTGTGTGTGTGTGTGTGTGTGTGTGTGTGTGAGTGTGTGTGTATGAGTGTGTGTGTGAGTGTGTGTGTGTGAGTGTGTGTGTGTGTGCGCGCGCGTGCGTTTCTCAAGAATAAATTCCATATGCATTGATTCCACAGAGAGAGAGAGAGAGAGTGGGTGCGCGCAATTTCTCAAGATAGCGTCTCAGCACTGGGAATAGATTCCATATGCACTGATTCCACAAATGCCATCCGATGGATGGTGTCCAGAACGATCGTGGCATAAGCCTTGTACCTGTGCGAAAGTAAACCTTGCGTTCTGACAGTGTCTTGGGCAAAATAACTGTGGCTCACCGTTGGGTTGTTGAACCCGCAACAACTGTGTTTGTGAATCTGGCGCTCCAGCCACTGAACTAATGGGCCACTGAGAGAGAAGGGAGGGAGATGGAAAAAGAGAGAAGATGGAGGGATAGGAGAGATGGGCTTAGAGAGAGAGGGGGAGAGAGAGGGGGAAAGAGAGGAGAGAGGGAGGGAGAGGAGAGAGCGAGGGGAGAAGAGAGGGAGAGAGGGAGGAAGAGGAGAGAGAGAGGGGAAAGAAAGAAGAGAGAGGGATAGACGAGAGAGAGGAGAGGGGGACAGGAGAGAGGGAGGGAGGGAGAAAGAGAGAGAGGAGGAGAAGAGAGAGAAAGGGGGATGAGAGAAGGAGGGAGAGAGGGCGGGGAGAGGCGGGAAAGAGAGGGAGGGAGAAGAGAGGGGGGATTGTGTGTGAGAGAGAGAGAGAGTTGTGCAGCAAAAGCTGTGACATGTCTGTTGTTCTTATCATACAGACAGAAGGGAAGGGGGGAAGGGAGGGGGAAAAAGAAAGATGCAGCGAAGAAGCGAAAAAAAAAGGGGAGAGCATAAAGCTGCATGCGGTTATTTCCCCTTGCGATTACACCAAGATGGCGGCTTCCTTTATCTGTCCGTCGTTAGATACTGTTGCTAATGGAATGTTTATTTTGCCATTACTGTCACAAACCCTGCTCCAAATAAACCGCCGCCATTTCTGCTTTGTTTCGTCTCTTTCTCCCCTTTCCTGGCAACCCTCCTCTCCTCTCTCTCTCTCTCTCTCTCTCTCTCTCTCTCTCTCTCTCTCTCTCTTCGTGTCTGGGTGTCTGTCTGCTGTCTGTTATCTGTCTTTGTCTCTCTCTCTCTCTCTCTCTGATCTGGCTGTTTGTCTCTGTCTTTCTGTTTGTCTCTCTCTTTCTCTGTCTCTTTGTCTGTCTCTTCTGCTGTCTGTCGTCTATCTGTCCTTTCTCTTCTTGTCTGCTCTGTCTTCTATGCTCTCTCTCTCAGGATTATATTTTTCGTTTTAGGGAAAGAAAACTTTGTTTCATATGGTGATGCCGAAAGAGAGTGTGTGTTGTGTGTGTGTGTGTTGTTGTGTGATGTTGTTGTGTGTTGTGTGTGTGTGTGTGTATACATATTATATATATATATATATATATTATATATATATACACATGCTTATCTATACCTATCTGTCTGTCTATCTATCTATCTACATATGTATATATATATATATATATATATATATATATACAGAGAATGTATACAACAAAATTAATACACACACTCTTCTCTTCACATACACACACAACACACACACACAACACACACACCACACACACACACCATGCCACACACACATGTCACACACACACACACACACACACACACACACCACACACACACACCACACACACACACACACACACACACAAAGACAGATGGTGACAGTCCATATTATGTCTCTGTCTGTGCCGCGTGTTGCTAATGGAATGTTTATTTTGCTATGTCACTTTTCATGCGCCATATAACCCTCTGCCATTTCCTGCTTTTTGTTTTGTTTTGTTTGTTTATCTAAAGATCCATTACTAATTCGGTTGTAGTAAAGGTGGGGATGGGTTGGGGTGATCTGTAGAGGAGGGATGAGAAGAGTGAGATGGAGTTTGCGTGTGTGTGTTGTGGTGTGTGTGTGTGTGTGTGTTGTGTGTGTGTGTGTGTTGTTGTTGTTGTTGTTGTTGTTGTTGTTGTTGTTGTGTGTGTTGTTGTGTGTATTGTTGTTGTTGTGTGTGTGTTTTGTGTTGTGTTGTGTATGTTGTTGTTGTGTGTGTTGTTGTGTTGTGTTGTTGTTATGTGTGTTGTGTTTTGTGTGTGTGTCGTGTGTGTGTTGTGATGCGCCTTGTCGTGTGTATGTCTGCGAGTATGCTAGAAGGAGAGGGTGGAGTGTGTGTGTGTGTGTGTGTGTGTGTGTAGTATGTGTGTGTGTGTGTGTGTGTGTGTGTGTGAATGAGGAAGGGTGGAGGAGAAAGTGTGTAAGTCTTGCATTGTTTTGGCGCACGTATGTGCGTGCGGATGTGTATTATGTGTGTCGTGCACGTACTTGCTTGCATTTTGCTTATGTATGTGTGTGTGTGAGAGGAGTGAGAAAGAGAGAGAATGTGTGTGTGTTTGTGTGTGGAGAGAGAGAGAGTGTGTGTTGTGTGTAGAGGACGAGAGAGAGAGGGTGGTGGTGTGTATGTGAGTGTGAAGAGAAGAGAGAGACTGTGTGTGTGTGTGTGTGTTGTGTGTGTGTGTGTGTGTGTATGGTAGAAAGAGAGAGAGGGGGGGGGGATATTACGGTATCTCTGTGCGTGTGAAGTAAGAGTGAGGCGTGTGTGTGTGTGTGTGTGTGTGTGTGTGTGTGTGTGTGTAGTTAAGAGGAAGGAGTGTCTGTGTGTGTGTGTGGTGAAGAGAGAGAAGATGGTTACGGTATCTCTGTGCGTGTGAAGTAAAGAGTACAGGTGTGTGTGTGTGTGTGTGTGTGTGTGTGTGTGTGTGTGTGTGTGTGTGTGTGTGTGTTGTGTGTGTGTGTATGTGTGTGTGTGTTCGTGTGTGTGCTAGAGAGTGTGTGTGCTTGTGTGTGAGTGGTAGAGAGAGAGAAGGGGGTTACGGTATCTCTGTGCGGTGAAATAAAGAGTGGAGGTAGGGTATGTGTGTTGTGTGTGTGTGTGTGTGTGTGTGTGTGTGTGTGTGTTGTAGGTAACGCACGCGTGTGTGTGTTGTGTGTGTGGTGTGTGTTGTGTGCGCGCGCGTGCGTGCACGCTCGCTGTATGATCACACACGAGCAGGGCTCCCGTATCGGTCCGTCTGTGGATACTGTTGTCAAGGAAACGTTTATTTTACCATAACTGTCACAGTCTCTGCTCCAAGGAAACTGATAGCTCCTTCGGCTTGTGTGTGTGTGTGTGTGTGTGTGTGTGTGTGTGTGTGTGTGTGTGTGTGTGTGTGTGTGTGTGTGTGTGTGTGTGTGTGTGTGTTTTTTCTTTTTCTTTTTCTTTTTTTTTCTATCACTAATTTGATTTTGTTGTGGTTTTGAAGGGGTGGAGTTCGCAGGAAGCAGTGACTAAGGGGGGCGGGTATGCTGAAGATTGTGAAAATGTTTAGGATCTGTGATCTATGAGAGGGAGAGAGGGCAGAGGAGAGAGAGAGAGTGTGTGTGTGTGTTTGTGTTGTGTGTGTGTGTGTGAGAGAGAGAGAGAGAGAGAGAGAGAGAGAGAGAGAGATTGTGAAAATGTTTAAGTCTCTGATTGAGAGAGAGAGAGTGAGAGAGAGAGAGGGAGGGAGAGGGAGAGATTGTGAAAATGTTTAGTGTCTGTGAGTGAGAAGAGAATTGTGAATTGTTTAGGACTGAGAGAGAGAGAGAGAGAGAGAGAGAGAGAGAGAGAGAGAAGGAGAGAGAGAGAGAGATTGTGAAAATGTTTAGGATCTGTGAATGAGAGAGAAGAGAGAGAGAGAGTGTGTGTGTGTGTGTTCGTGTGTTTCGTTCGTTGTTCGTTCCGTTCGTTGTTATTTCTTTTAACGTCTATTCAAACAGCACAGTTGGAAAGTTTGTTTTCAAAGATAAAGCGGAAAGTGCTGTGCCGCATCGAATGTAAGGATTGTAAACATTGCTGTTGCTGCATGTGGTACTGCACTTTTCGTTGTCTTCTGCTACCGTTCTTATGGATTTCCATCGTAACTTTACTTTGTTCGTCGCTTGCATAGTATCGGGAGATGTCCCCCGTGGGGATGCCGGGGGCTCTTTCAGTATAGATAGTACTCCCACCTTCTGGAAATTCTTCGCTAGAAATTTCCTCTTTTCTGTCACTTTCTTTGTTTATTTCTTTCTCTTTTGCTTTCTGTCATTTCTTCCTATCATTTTCTGCCTTGCTGGTCCATTCACCTGTAGTGTTCGATAAAGTCTTATATACTTTCTCTTCGACTGATAATTGGGTACGTGTATTAGGTGCATTTCAGGCTCTAGGGAAATGAGATATGCGGGGAAGCAATTTTAGGTAATTTAGGCCTGTTTTTATATAGACTCTATGTTTTAGTGTCTTTAGTTATGTTTAAATTTGTTTTGCAGGTATGTTTTTTATTTAAAATTCCTTGTGTGATGAGTTGAACGGAGTGGTCAACGCCAGGGGTATATCCTTGGATTATTTGTTCAAGTGCATTTGATATGTGTGCTTAATTTTCTTTTCGTTATTTTTTTTTTTTTTTTTTTTTTTTTTATTGAAGGATTGTGTATGTTTTGAAATGGTTATAGTCCTGATACGGCTGTACGCAGTCGGCTGGGGCTTTAAAAAGAGATAACAACCACATTAACAGTCGGGAGGTGTGGTTGGGAGGTGAAGCTGCACGGGAAACCTGTCTTGCTGTCATGCTGTAGCCTACATGTGAAATGTATGTCTGCCATTCCGTCTGTCCAGCATTGCATCCACTCTGCAAGTCCGTCCCTGGTTTTCTCCCTGGGTCCACCTGGTGCTCTTTTTTTTTTACCGATCAGAGTAAGCGGTCACAGCCATATGCGTTTTGTCCCGCTTCTCCATCCTGAAGGATTGCATTTGGGCGAACTGAATTCTGATCTGACTTGATTGACCAAGAAACATATTACGTATAATATAGCATGCTGACTTGATTGACTATAGGAACATTATGTATAATATTGCGTGGCACCATGGTTCGTTAGAGGTTTCAGTTTCAGTTTCTCAAGATGACGTCTCCGCGCTCGGAACGAATTCCATATGCCCTAACGTCATAGGTGCCACGTAAAAATAGAGTTTCAGTTTCAGTTTATCAAGATGACGTCTTGTGCTCGGAACGAATTCATATGCCCTAAGGTCACAGGTGCCACGTAAAAATAGAGGTTTCAGTTTCAGTGTCTCAGATGACGTCTGCGCGCTCGGAACGAATTCCATATGCCCTAACGTCACAGATTCGTTAGAAGGCGCTGCAGGCCTGGTACCTCACCTAGACTATCCCTCAAGGTTTTTTTTTTTTTTTTTTGTAAGGGTCACCCCGTTTTTAGGTCATGGCCAGAAGACTTTCCCTGTGAGTTTAGGGTGGTACGGCTGTAATGCAGTCTCCCCTTATCCCTATGATGTCTCGGTAATAAAACACCACAGTGTTGTCTACATGTGGCCTTGACAAATGCCACCACCCCCGCCCCTTCCCGATAGAAATCATCACCACCTGCCACCTGCGGGGTTTGGTGGGGATGGTGGCCTCAGAATCAAGTTGGAGGTACCCTTTTCTCACGAGAGGAACGATCTGATGGTACTCCTCTTCTTTTGACTGTAAGCTAACGCCCAAGTTTACTACAAGTTTCAAAACTGAAGGACCTTCTCTACACGGGTGGCAGAAATCGGCATCATCATCTTCATCATCTCCTCCTCCCCTCCTCCTCCTCAGCATAATCTTCCGCTGCCTTCTCCACCTCTTCTTCTTTTCCCTCCCTTCTCCCATCTCCCTTTTTAATTTACCCTTCTTCATATCGGCACGGACACTCGGGGCGGTAAGAGGATACCACCGTGTCTAACTGGCGAGAGATTGTACGAAATGCTTGAAATGGTTGGCACTTGGTGATAAGTGCGCGGTTGTGACATCGGGCAATTAAGGCAATTTTCAACACCGCAGGCGATAAATGTGCTTTTCCTGACTTGACTGCAGGCAGTTAAAGGGCTTTTAATTCCCAGGGAGGGATGAGTCTTGGAAAAGGAAAGAAAAACCTAAAGGAGGCCAGCAGGATATAAGATTACTTGAAGAGGGTCACGGGGGGAAATACAGAGAGCCCATCATCTGAATGTATCATTTATAGACATTTGTTTTTTGTAACTCAGAACCATGGTCATAAAACGTAGAGAGCAAGTTGTATGTGTATACGTGACGAGTGCTGTTGTCCAGTGGTTAGGACTCTAAGGTCTTCCAGTTACAAGGTCTGGGTTCCAAGCTGCTTAGATATCGGCTGGAGAGCAAAAGGATTGAGATCTTTCCGATCGCCTGGTTCAACGTAGGTGCAGACCTTCCAAGTACCTGACCATCACCCATCTTTGTCGTGTGTGTACGCACTCAGAAACTCAAATACGCGTGTTACTGATCACATAAAGCATGTCAGTGCTGGGTGGCTTACGGAAACTTGAAAATCCACAGCAGGCGCATCCCCTGAAAACCTTCAATGCTCAGTCGTTCATTCGAGCGCACGTGGGAGGGAGTTGTAGCCCCTGAACAAAGAAAAGAAAAGAACTAAAATTCAGGAGTTGTGGCCCCTGAACAAAAAAAAGAAAACAACCAAGTCCAGGAGTTATAGCCCCGAACACTTTTCTGTCTCTTTTTTTCTGCCTTACATCTTTGCTTTCTGTCAGTTCTTCCTGTTATTTTCTGCCTTGCTGGTCCGTTCACCTGTATGTGATCTATAAAGTTTGAAATATTTTCCGTTGGGATTGATAATTGGATACATGTATTGGCTGATTTTTGGCTCTTGATTTTTTTTTTTTATTAGGATTGATAATCGGGTACATGCATTGTCTGCATTTTTGGCTGTATGGAAATGTCAAGCGCAGAAGCAATTTCATGGTTTAGTGTACTTAGTTTATCAACAAGCAAAGCCAGAACAAGATTGAGGCAGCCGAGATGTGGTTTCTAAGAAGAATGTGAGAGTTCCATGGACAGCAAAGAAAACAAACGAGACAGTCTTGATGGAGGCAGACACAAAGTAGATCACTCACAAGGAAGATTAGGTAAAGACAGGCAACATTTATAGGCCATTTTATGAGGAAGGGGGATTTGGAGCATCTGGTCACAACGGGAAAGCTGGAGGGAAAGAGAGCACCGGTAGACCCGAGGGAGAAGATACTAGACGGACTTGCAGAGTGGCTGGGGACAAGGAGGGTGGAAGAGTGCTTGGGGCAACAGAGATAGAGACAGATGGAAGTCCATGATCGCCAACGCCATGCGGCAGGGCACCTGATGATGTGTATGATGATGATGTGTATAGTTAAGTTTAGTTACACATTTGTATTCAGGGGGGGGTTTTTCCACCACCACCACCATCCGTCTTACTCCTGGTGATAAATTGGATGGAGTGGTCAACGCCAGGGGCATCTCTTTAGATTTATGTGCGCAAACGCATTGATACGTGTACCTAATTTTCCTTTCCAGGTTTTCCGGGTTCAAAGAGTTGTTATGAAGGCTATAGCCCTGATATGGCTCTGCGCAGTTGGCTGGGCTTTGAAACAGTAATGATAATGATGATAAGACATTTTTTTTGGCTCTGAGGAAATGTGATGTACGCAGAAGCAATTTTAGGTATGTGGGCCAGTTTTTGGATATGTTTTAGTGTCCTTAGTTATGTTGATATTTTTAAACCTGATGACACTTTAGGTGGAATGGTTATCGTAAGGTGTATATCGTTTAGAATGTGCGCGTGAATGTCTTGATATAAGTGCTGAATTTTCTTGCTCAGGTGGATTTTTGTTTCTTTCAACGAGGTGTTATGTACGTTTTAAGATAGTTATAGCCCTGATATGGCTCTGCGCAGCCGGCTGGACTTTCAACAATAAGAATAAGAACACTGGCAGTTAGGTTTCTTATAGAATATTAATAATAATAATAATAATAATAAGAAGAAGAAGAAGAATGTGCACGGAGATCCAGCTGGTCAGGACTGTACCGATAGGCCGTTAATTATAACGATAGGACTTGCAATAAACCGATAGGAGGCCGGACTATACCGATAGGCGTTATATCACCGATAGAGCGTTAATTATACTGAGCGGGCGTTGAACGGGACTATACTGACAGGGCGTTAATTAAACCGATAGAGCGTTATTTATACTGATAGAGCGTTAATTATACTGATAGAGCGTTAATGATTCCGATGGGGCGTTGAATATACCGATAGGGTGTTAATTATACCGACAGGGTGTTGTAAGAGACTATACCGATAGGGCGATGATTATACCGATAGGGTGTTAATTATACCGATAGGTTAATTATTACCGATGGAGCGTTAATTATACTGATAGGGCGTTGGCGGTACTATACCGATAGGGCGTTAATCATACTGATAGAGCGTTAATTATACCGATAGGGGGGCGTTAATTATACCGATAAGAGTTAATTATACCGATAGGGCGTTAATCATGCGATAAGCGTTATTCGATAGGAGTATTAAAGCGTTAATTATACCGATAGGACGTTAATTATACGATATGACTAATTATACGATATGGCGATAATTATACCGATTAGGACGTTAATTGTACCGATAGGACGTTAATTCTATTAACGATTAGGCGTTAACAGATGGTGATCAGTCAGTCTGACAAACATTATACTCTTGAACCAGTTGCCTTGGTACAGTGGTGAACGCAGTGGACTGCCGACTGAAAGGTTGTAGGTTCGAATCTCCATCAGTCGCTGTCAGAAGACCCACTGTAGGATTTTTGGGCCCCTACCCAGAGTTGAGTCTGCTGTGAGTGGGCTCTGTTGGAAGACCGGGACCACGGACTGCGGTCAAGTCCCATGTACCTCACGATGCGTCATTTAGGGTGGTGGTCAAATCTTCCGAGATGTCTCTGAGAGGCCTGGTTGATAACAGGATATGGTATGGTAGTAAGCGTAGGATGTTCCCCCGTGGGATGCTGGGGGTCTTTCAGTATAGATAGTATCCCAGCTTCTGGAAATTCTGTGCTAGAAATTTCTCTTTTCTGTCACTGTCTTTTGTTTCTTTCTCCTTCTTTGCTTTCTGTCTTTCTTCCTGTCATTTCTCTGCTTTTGCTGGTCCATTCACCCGTATGTGTTGATAAAGTCTTACTTAATTGTCTTAGGATTGACTAATTGGGTACATGCTTTAAGTGCATTTTTGGCTCTAGGGATATGAGATATGCGGGGAAGCAATTTTAGGTGAATTTAGGCCCGTTTTTATATATGTTTTAGTGTCCTTAGTTATGTTTAAATTTGTATTCAGGTATGTTTTGTAAATCTCCTGTGCGATAGATTGGATTAATGGTCAACGCCAGTGGCATCTCTTTAGATTATGAGCGCAAATGCATTAATATGTGTAGCTTAATTTTCTTTTCCTTTTTTTTTCCTGTTGAAGTTTGTGTACGTTTTGAACGGTTATATAGCCCTGATATGGCTCTACGCAGTCGGCTGGGTTTACAAACAATCATCATCATCATCATCAGGTGCCCTGCCGCATGGC
>JAPXFY010000021.1:27537348-27542348 GCA_030674185.1 Monoplex corrugatus
TACCTCTTGATATAGTGCACGAAATGCAACACACGGTGTCACCACACTGTAATCTGCAAAAGCTTCGTTGTTCACATCTTGTAGGTCAACCGCAGATATACGTAAGTCACCGGTCAGTGCATTGACTCCCTCTTGCACAAACTGTAAACCGCATATTCCGGTGTAATTCAGCACGACATCCTACAACGCGTTATATAGCACAGGTCAGCTCGCCCCCAAAGATTTTTTACTACGAGACAATTAATTTTACATGAGTATATTGTCAAGACGTACCTCTTAATATAGTGCACCGAAATGCAACACACGTTGTCGCCACACTGTAATCTGCAAAAAGCTTCGTTATTCACGCCTCGTAGGTCAACCGCAGATATACGTAAGTCACCGGTCAGTGCAGCGAAGTGGTTAACACAAACCCATTATCGACTTGGAGATAGTGAGGACGAATTCCTATCAATCTTAAAAAAGGGAAAAAGTCATGGTGTCACATGTAAGAAGGATGTAGGTGACTGGTACTAGTGGTAGTGTCTTGCAGTTTATGCAGGTTCGTGAAGATCTAGCAGTTGATCATTCTTGTCAGGTTAAACGAAAATGATCCTTTATTTGAAGAACGTAGAAAACAGCAGGAACTGGGTAAATACTTCATACATCCGATGCACCACTCCAGTTTGCAGAATTCTTCTTCTTCAGCCTCAGATCTACACGCAGCAACTCCATCATGGAAAGTTCCAGATTATTCCTGGCTTTTCCTAGATTTTCAACCTATTATAGCCGCATTCTCGAACCTTCCCTTTTTAGAATATTCTGTAGTTCTAGCCACTCATTGTATAAATTAATTTTCTTTACGATTTCCGGAACATTCTCGAAAGATCTGAGGTAGCATAAACCAAAACAAATATTCTTGAATTATTATCGAGTGAATCACAAGCCAATCTTCAAGAACAAACAGCGGAGGGTAGCTGACTTGACAGACACATTTTGACGTCACGTTTTTCTTATCGGCATTCGCACTTTCACACTGAGTTTCTTTTTTCTCTCTTCTTTTTTGAAATGTAACACTTGGGATTTTTGTTTTTGGGGCCCCCGGACCAGTGCCCACGTAGAGTTGATCGTGCCACAGTCTCGGCTGACCAAGAGAGAGAGAGATGAAGACCCAGATTGGGGCGAGAGAGGGCTCTTCCATTCTCTCTTGGTCCAGAGGCTGGGCGGATCTGGTTGATGCGCGTTATGAGACAATGGTCCCGGGGTTTGTCATCTCCCCACCTTGCCATTCGGTTTGTAAACAAAACGATTGATGACTGGGCCCGAATGGGTCATGCAACGCATAACAGCCTTTCCCCCCCCCCCCCCCCCCCCTATGCTTGATGGAATGACTGTCGAGAGGCGTCGGGAGCTTGGGAGATGATTGTCCAGAGAGAGGTGAGACATTGATGCTCTGGATGCCATCCGCACCCTCGTGGTATTTCTTGTTAAATTTTCAAGCACACCGGAAATTCTGTTCTAGAAATTTTCCTCTTTTCTGCCTCTTTATTTGTTTGTCTCTGCCTTGCTCCGATTTTTGCTTTCTGTCATCTCTTATACCTGTATGTGTTCCATAAAACTTTACATACTTTCACTTAGGATCGATCATTGGGTACATGTATTGATTTTATTTTTGGCTGTAGGGAAATGAGATGTGCAGAAGCAAGTTCAGGTAACGTAGGCCAGTATTTATGTTTTAATGTGCTTAGTTTTGTTATTTGTAGTCAGGAATTTTTTTTAAACCCTTTAGTGATAAGTTGGGTGGAATGTTCAGCGCCGGGAACATATAATAATAATAATAATAATAATAATAATAATAATAATAATAATAATAATAACAATAATATAATAATAAATCACATTTATATAGCGCTATTCTCCCACACATAGGTAAGGGCTCACCGCGCTTTAGTGTTCATACACACACATACACACACAAACACACGTACACAGATACAAACAAACAAACAAACAAACAAACACACCGCACCCTCCCCCCCCCCACACACACACACGCATACACACAAAGATGCTGAGGTAGGGCACACTCAAGCCTGTTAGGCGAGAGACCTATCCTTAGGTAAAGTGCACGAATGCACTGACGTGTGTAATTACTTTTCTTTTCCATGTGTTGTATTTGTCAACGAGATGATGTATGTATACATTTTAAAATAATTATAGCCTCGAATAGCTCTGCGCAGTCGGCTGAGCTTTCAACAATAAGAATAAGAATTAATGGATGAATACCTGAAGTATAAATATGTCAGTTGAAGATGACCCAGGGAAAATATTTGGTGATTTTTGGCATTAAGTCTGATAAATAGTTGTTCAGAGTATTTGCGGTTCCAGACGGTTGAGTCACAGAGGGGGTGGAAGGAAAACTGGTGTAGAGGGCATACATATTAGACTTAAAAAAAACTTTCTCAGAAGTCTCCCCCTCCCCCTCCCCTCCCCACCCCCCTTTCCCGGCCACCGTATTCGAAGAAGACGTCAGTTGATTAACATTTTTGAGGAAACATTTTTTCCCTTCATCAAAGATTGATAAGGGGGGTAATTTGGAAGGGTTGGAAAGGGAAGAAATTTGGGATGGACTTCCCCTCCCCTCCCCTGTCTTCTTCTTCTGTGTGTGTGTGTGTGTGTGTGTGTGTGTGTTGTGTGTGTGTGTGTGTGTGTGTGTGTGTGTGTGTGTGTGTGTGTGTGTGTGTGTGTTGTAAACCTTTATGTTCATTTGTTTGTATCTGTGCCTCTGTTTTCTTGTGTGTGTGTGTGGTGTGTGTGTGTGTGTGTATGTGTGTGTGTGTGTGAGCGAGTGCGCCTGTGTTTTGTGTTCATTTGTTTGTATCTGTGCCTCTGTTTTGTTATTGTTGTTGTTCTTGTTGTGTGTGTGTGTGTGTGTGTGTGTGTGTGTGTGTGTGTGTGTGTGTGTGTGTGTGCGAACTTGCGCGCGTGCGTGCGTGCGTGCGTGTCTACGTGTGCGTCTGTCTGCCAGCGTGGTGTCACGTTCGCAACACACGTGTGCAAATTTGATCTTTGTTCCTGAGGCTACACCGTTGCGTTTGAAGTAATGATGATAATAATAATGAGGAGGAGGAAAGAAAGGGTGTGGGAGAGGGTGGGGTGTGGTGAGATGTGTAATAGCAGAGGGTGTGTGTGTGGTGTGTGTGTGTAGGTTGTGGTGTGTGTGTGTGTGTGTGTGAGTGTGTGTGTGTGTGTGTGTGTGTGTGTGTGTGTGTGTGTAGTGTGTGTGTTGTGTGTGTGTGTGTGTGTGTGTGTGAGTGTGTGTGTGTGTGTGTTGAGTGTGTGTGTGTGTGTGTGTGAGTGTGTGTGTGTGGGTATGTGGTGTGTGGGAGAGAGAGAGAGAGAGAGAGAGAGAGAGCGGGTAAGTGAGTGAGGGAGAGGGAGAGAGAGATGGGAAGGACAGGACACCAGTGTCATCACGACAGACAAACGCGCTCGCGCACACACGCGAGCACACACAAACCCCACACAACACAACGCGCGCGCGCACACACGCACACACACACAACATCACGTCTCTCCTCTCATCACGCACGACAGCACACACACACACACACACCTCTCTATTCACTCCGCGCGCGCACGCACACACACAACACACACACAACACATCCCTCCACTCCACACACGTCGCACACACACACACACACACACACTCACACCACACAACACCACCACACACACACACACACACACACACACACACACACACACACACACACACACCCCACACACACACACACATACACAAATAGGGGGGGAAAAAACGAGTTGTGTCTGAGTCATGTATCCGTGGCAACCACACAAACCCGTCCATGTTTTCTGGTTTTCACCCCCCACCAGGGACGAAGGAGGAACAGGATAAAACAGGGGACTAAAAGACGTGACTCGTGACATTGGAGAAGAGGTGGTGGCGGGGGGGTGGGGGGGGGTGAGAGGGAGTTTGAGGGATGCGGGGGGGTGGGGGGGAGGAGCGTAGAAGGAGTATGGGTTTGACAGGAAAGAGACAAGGCAACCCAGACTGGGCAGAAGAGAGGGTTAGTGGGTGGGGTGGTGATGGTGGTGGTGGTGGTGGAGAAGGTGGTGGGGATTATAGGAGTCTAACAGATACCTAAGATGGGGAAAAGACTTCGCGACGATTTTTAAAATTTTGTACAATATGTGTAATTTTCATTTTGTGTGTCTGTAACCCATAATAACCCTTTGACTCCCCCCCCCTCCCCCTGCACCCCATCCACCAACTGCAAAAAAACTTAACCCTTTGATTCCCCTCAACCTTTCCACCAGCTTCCTGAAGGACGATGCTGGTGGACAGGGTGCGGGAGTCAAAGGGTTAAGGCTTGATGTGAGAAAGTGTTAAAATTTTTCTGTGAGGATTTAAATCATACCTGTTAATTCTTCTTTTCTTATTGTTTGTACCCTGAAGACTGGTATTAGGGAGCAACAATAAACGAACAAAATGTGTTATTCAGAATTTCACTGGCAAATTTTGATTTCTGTTCAAAGGTTTTTGATTTCTTTTGTGTAATTTACTTTATGCTTATTATCGACTTGGAATATTTCCATCGAAATTTCTCCTGCAAATTTAGATTTTGCTTAGACTTTTTTGCAGTTTTCAGAAAATTTGTACAGTTTACTATTGTTTACCTTGTGGCGGCCTATTTCTGTTCTTTTTTGGTGGTGGGGTGGGGGTAAGGGTGAGGGGTTAACAGAATCACCACGACTTTGTGTAACAGGCAGTGCAGGAAGAGCTGATTAAGCATCATGGATAATTCTTATCATGGGATGCCAGCTCCCCGAACGTTTTATGTTTTGATAATTACATTGTCAGAAATGTGTACAAAAATACCACCATGTTTTCTTCATTTCTCCTTCATGTCTGGTCGGAAGGAAGTAAACTGTAAACTGTAATAGTACTGGAGTGTATAAGTGAATGAGTAATTTAGTCTCTTCCTCGACTCTCT
>JAPXFY010000021.1:27547348-27589848 GCA_030674185.1 Monoplex corrugatus
TCTGCATTTCAATATCACCATATTTTTTGTTTTAAAAGAGAGATTGCTTCCGTATTGAATTGAGAAAGAGATATGAGAGACGCAAAAAGTGTTAGCAAGATTTTCTCAGCTGCGTCTGGGCGGATATTTACCAGATAAAAGAGCAAAGATGTGGGCAGCAGCATTGAGGAATCCGCGAGTGCACAGGTTTGGAAAGTCAAGGTCAAGGTCACAGACATCTCCCCCCCCTTTTTTTGGTTTTGTTTTGTTTTTGTTTTAAGGACAATACCCATGTACCTCTCTCATCACTGCTTCTTGAGGAAAGTGTGCGAACACCACTTTTTTCAGGACTTATGATCATATTTAAAACAGGTTTTCATATGTATGTGACTGCCGTTGTCTGTAGTGTGGTGTGTCAAGTTACTATTTCAACCAATTCATCACCAGTCGAGGTCATAGCCAAATTGAAAAATTCCAAATGTTTTTTTGTTTTTTTTTCTCATAGCTTTTGTATTAAAGACAGACTATTAGAACGGCTCGACCATATCGCTTAGAATGGCTGTACCATCTTGCTATTTGTCTATAATAATTTTTGCCAGTGTCGGTTTGATAGTCTAGTAATAAAGTGACAGCAGCTGAGGCGTGGAGGTTATTGGGGAAAGGAGGTGCGAGGCATATCAAGGGAAACAACACAGTAATTTCGGGTTTGTATGTTGAGAGGAAGAAGTTATTTCCCATGACTCCCCCATCCTTTTCACCCTTGTGTACATTCAGCTTTAAAAACTGTATAAAGAAAAAAAAAAAAAGAGAAAAACATGGAAAAAATGGCTAAAATAAAAGTTAGCACATCATTAGAGATGCACATCATAATTATAGTTGCAGCAAGCCCGTTATATATGTTGAAAATTTCAAATTGTGCAAAATGAAACAAATATTTCTAACCTTTGTTGAGTAAGAAGAAACCAGAAAAAAAAAAAAAAAACACGAAAAAAGAATCAGAACGCGTGTTTAATACATCAAGACGAGACAGGCGCAAATTTTCGGCCAACTGGCCTTTGTCAAGCGTAAGATCACAAACGAACAAACACCAAATACAAAAATTAGGAGAAAAAGACTGAAACTTCCCTGCTGCTTCGACCAGTGTGAGAAAAGGACTACTGACTAAAATGACATCATAATGTGTTTGTGAGTAAACATGATGTCACAGCGGAAGTGAGATGAATTCTGTAATTTGAAAAGTGGTCATGCCATATTGATATTGTTTTATCCTGAGGAGGGTCCAACTGTGATGCACTAACTAAGGGTAGTTTTTTTTAATGTAAAGTATCCTACAATTAAATAATGCATAAGAGAAAATATAAGCATATGATTGACTGAATGAGAAAATATATAATTTAAGAGTACGGCTGATGTAAATGGATCGTGCTCAGTGCAACGAATCCGGGCTGACATTTGAATAGAAGAAACAGATCCTAAACCAACAGCCAAGGGACTGAGGGAAAACAGGATTCCCCGGAGAAAAAAAGCCTTAGTCAGACGCGACTGGGCCTGACTTGTGAAACGAGAATGAAACAGATTTAATTAAAAATAGAATCAAATGAAAGTAAAACAAAAAGGCATAATGTAGCCGCAAAGCCAAGACCTCACTGAAATGGGAAAATGGTAATAATATGGTCTATTCAGTAAATCATCATCAGGAGAAAAATTTGTTCTCCTTCTGTTTATGCATTTCTGGTTTTCTGAAATCATGTGTGTGTGTGTGTGTGTGTGTGTGTGCGTGCGTGCGTGCGTGCGTGCGTGCGTGCGTGCGTGTGTGTGCGTGCGTGCGTTGTGTGTGTTGTGTGTGGTGTGTGTGTGTGTGTGTGTGTGTGTGTGTGTGTGTGTGTGTCTGCGTGCGTGCGTGCGTGTGTGTGTGTGTGTGCGTGTGTGTGTCCCACAGAGATCGAAGGCATCAGTGGCTCGGGCAGCGGGGACCATGGCGGTGGCAGCGGTTCTGGCAGTGGCTTCATGACAGAAGAAAACGAAGGTGGTATAGTGGACATCGACAACGTCCCCACCTACAAACCGGTGCCAGAGAAGCCCAGCGGCGGCCGTGGCAGACCCGTCCGACCGGGCGGCAAACAGCCGGGCGGCGGTGACACGCGCCGCCGACCCACAGGGGACGGGGAGGACCAGTCCGGGTCCTCAGCGGTTCACATGTCATCTTGGACTCTGACCGCCTCCCTGGCGGTTCTTGCGGGACTGCTATACAGAGCGGTGGTGTTTTGAGCGCAGCGACTGTGTTAGTATAAAAACAACAACAACAACAACAACAACAGTAATAATAACAACAACGGTGGAGAGTTTATTCAGTCAGCATACAACAATAACAACAACAACAACAACGGTGGAGAGTATATTCAGTCAACATAATAACGAGAGTTACAATAACAAAAAACTGTTTGCTCGGAAAGCGTACTTTACAGGAGAAACCACTCACTCAAGTCCTGTTTGAAGAGAGAAAATCACAGTGGCAGTTAAGAAAATGGGGGGGAAATTTGGAAGACTGTTTGTCTCCTGTAATACTATTGATACGGGAGGTTGATGATAAAGAAAAAAAACAAAGGGACTGGAAGTGGGAAGTAGCGTGGAGTTGATGGCAGCGTGAGGCTGGAGACACGTTGACAGCTGTTTGTAGTAGGGAGTGCCATAGGGTAGTAGGACTGCAGTCGTTGAGTGGGACGGAACTTTTTGTTACTGACTGCTTTCCTGGGGTGTGGTATGGGCACACCCCCAACACCCCACACCCCACACCCCCATACCATGCACTGACCACACCAATCCTGCCAATTACCACCACTGCCACCCCCCACCCCCCAATAAAAAAAAAAAACAACGCAAAACTTTTTTTCTTTCTCTCTGTCCATTTTTTTTTCTTTCTTTTTTTACTTGAAAGTAGAGAACGACTGACTTTTAAAAGAAAAAATAAACGAAAAAGAACAAAAAAAGTGAGAGAGAGAGAGAGAGAGAGAGAGAGAGAGATGAGAAAAGCAATACAGTAATTTTTTTCCGTTCTTTTTATCTTCTGGATGCTACAGCAAAAAAACTCTGATGAAGACAACTTTTCACTGTGTGCCTCCTTTTGAGCAGCATGTGGGTGGGTGCTTGACTTGCCAGCATGGGGGGACGACGATGAGGACTGTACTGTTTCTCTGACGCTCTGACCACCGCTGCTCTGAACGCTCACTGAGTGAAGTCTTGTTTTTCCTTCTATTTTTTTTAAATTCATATGTAAGGAGGCAAAAGATTGGGAGACAAAAGATTGATTTCGACTATAGGTGGTGACGTGTCACTGACAAGAGAATTTCATGGACAAGAAGAGCAAGAAGAGAATTTTCACTCGTTCTGGTGTGAACTTTCTTTCCCCCCCTTGAGACTTGAAATCTGCATGGAAGAGACTTTGGCTGCTGTATTAGTTGGGAAAAGTGGGGAGGGCGGGAGGGACTGTGTTTGTGGTGAGGAGAAACATTCTACTACAGTGACGTGCTTGGTGGAAAGAAACATTCATTCTATTACAAGCGGGGTTTGACCAGCATCTGACCATCAAGAACTGGGTGTAATTGGCAGAGGAAGAAAGACGCGTAGTCAGCAAGGATATGACTGGGTGGGTACACAGTCTGAATCAGAATGACTGTCAACGTCACCATTCGTGCTAGCAGAAACTAGAAACTTATGAAGATAGAATGAGAACACGTATTTCCTTGACAGAACTGAACAGGTGCAAATTTTCAGATTTTTCAATCAACTTGGCCTTTGGTGAGTTCGAGAAAGATAACAGAGAAACAACAGACTGATTAGATTTGGACACAAAACAACAGAGCACCACCTTTGGTGAGCACGAGAAAGATAACAACAGAGAAACAACAGACTGACTAGATTTAGGATAAAAAAATCAACAGAGCACCACCTTTGGTGAGAACGAGAAAGACAACAGAGAAACAACAGACTGACTAGATTTAGGACAAAAAAATCAACAGAGCACCACCTTTGGTGAGAACGAGAAAGACAACAGAGAAACAACAGACGGACTAGATATAGGACAAAAACAACAGCGCACCATCATTTTTCTGACAGATGGATTCTGTGCTCAGTTGAGCTTTAGAGAAGAAGGACTTTGTATCTCAGTCGCTATGTCAATAAAGCGAGGCTCGTGGGTTTGACCCTCAAGACGGACGGGCCCCAGTTTTTCCCAGCCTGCAACATCAAAAACTGGCCTGTTCGCTGCCTATCTTAACGTTTCTTTTTTTTCCTGGTGGTGTCAGCTTAGTGTTTCGTTGGTCCTTTCCCCCCAACCTTTCGCTCGTTTCAAGACCTTGCCAGCGTGTAGGGTTTTGTGCAGGCCTGGGGAGTCTGCCTGGTAGATTTGCAGGGAGAGTTGGGTGGAGCGCATATGGAATTGGCTGAGTGTGATGAATCCCTCTTGAACAAACGCTGAACAAACTCCAGGCCTAGAGAGAAGGGGTGAAATCGTTGAAAAATTTGTGAAGGACTGATACAGTGTAGACACGACTGTGACCGTCCTGACCCATTGTTTACTGGCTTTGGAGCTGATGGACAGGATAGGACTGACTGTGTTTTGTGTGGTGTGGGTGACTGTCCTTTGTGTGGTGTGGGTGACTGTGCTTTGTGTGGTGTGGGTGACTGTCCTTTGTGTGGTGTGGATGACTGCTTGCTGACTGACTGTACTTTGTGTGGTGTGGGTGACTGACTGTACTTTGTGTGGTGTGGGTGACTGACTGTACTTTGTGTGGTGTGGGTGATGACTGTACTTTGTGTGGTGTGGTGATGGACTGCTTGCTGACTGACTGTACTTTGTGTGGTGTGGCTGACTGACTGTACTTTGTGTGGTGTGGGTGACTGACTGACTGTACTTTGTGTGGTGTGGGTGACTGACTGACTACTTTGTGTGGTGTGGCTGACTGACTGTACTTTGTGTGGTGTGGGTGACTGACTGACTGACTGTACTGTGTGTGGTGTGGGTGACTGACTGACTGTACTTTGTGTGGTGTGGGTGACTGACTGACTGTACTTTGTGTGGTGTGGGGTGACTGACTGACTGTACTTTGTGTGGTGTGGGTGACTGACTGACTGTACTTTGTGTGATGTGGCTGACTGACTGTACTTTGTGTGGTGTGGGTGACTGACTGACTGACTGACTGTACTTTGTGTGATGTGGGTGACTGACTGACTGACTGACTGTACTTTGTGTGATGTGGCTGACTGACTGACTGACTGTACTTTGTGTGATGTGGCTGACTGACTGACTGTACTTTGTGTGATGTGAGACATTTGCAGACATTATCCAGAGAGGACTGAGACGACAAGAACTGTGACTGACTTCGATTCTAGAGAGAGAACGAAGTGACTCGGGACACACCAAGCAGACATTAATTTGTTTTTAGAGTTTAACCCATTCGGGACTCTGCTGTCTGACACTGACAGTATCTGCCTGAGCTGCATAATTGCACCCGCCACGTATATGACAGTATCTGCCAGAGCTGCATAATTGCCACCCGCCACGTATATATCCGATGTTTGGACTTTTTCCGCACAATGATTGAAGGAAACTCGGCCAAACACAAGTCACAAAGAGGCTGGAAGACAGATAAGGGAAGTTAACTGATACGCACGGTCAGGATGAAGAAATGATTGATACTGATGAGTTGTGGACTAGCAGTCCTTGATATTTTGAGTCTGTTTGCTAGTTGGTGCTGAGTGATGCGGTGAGTTGAGTTTGGAGTTTGTTTACACTCAGGGCATTTCCATACGGACTCTGCTCAAATCTGCCAGTTATTTTCTGGGTGACTTCCTGAGCCTACGCAGAATAGGGTGGGGGGTGGGGGGGGGAGAGTAGAGAAGAGACATGGGAAACATTAAGCTGACACCACCAGAATGAAGGGAGCATTAAGAACAGGCCAGTTTTTAATGTTGTGGGCTGGGATTGAACCCGAGATATCAGATCGTGAGTCCATAGCTCTGTCCAGAGAACTTGCCAGCCTGGATGAGAAAAAGGGCATCTTTTGGTTTGCCCAAGGGTTGAACCCCCAACCCCTTGCATCATGAGCATGGCACTCTTAACAGCTGAGCTACTAGGCTGATTTTAATGAGCAGGCTGTAACAGGAAGCACTTGATGACTCAGATTAAGTACACAGTAGTGTTACAGCTCGTAGTAAACTGTAACTTTAGCTGACAGTTTGGTCGGTGACTTGGGCGGAGTGGGCACAGTTCATTGATTGGCGCCAACTGGACAATCTGGACGATCATTTCAAAGACTGTTTGACTTGCACAGAAAAAATACCCGCTACAAATGACGGAGACACTGACTAGCACTGAACAATCTGGACGATCATTTCAGCTGACAAAGACTGTTTGACTTGCACTGAAAAAACATCTACCACAGATGATGCAGACGCTGACTACACTGTTTGACTTGCACTGAAAAAAACACCTACCACAGATGATGCAGACACTGACTAGCACTGAACAATCTGGACTATCATTTCAGCTGACAAAGACTGTTTGACTTGCACTGAAAAAACATCTACCACAGATGATGCAGACACTGACTACACTGTTTGACTTGCACTGAAAAAACACCTACCACAGATGATGCAGACACTGACTAGCACTGAACAATCTGGACTATCATTTCAGCTGACAATGACTGTTTGACTTGCACTGAAAAAACATCTACCACAGATGATGCAGACACTGACTAGCACTGAACAATGTGGACGATCATTTCAGCTGACAAAGACTGTTTGACTTGCACTGAAAAAACACCTACCACAGATGATGCAGACACTGACTAGCACTGAACAATGTGGACGATCATTTCAGCTGACAAAGACTGTTTGACTTGCACTGAAAAAAACACCTACCACAGATGATGCAGACACTGACTAGCACTGAACAATGTGGACGATCATTTCAGCTGACAATGACTGTTTGACTTGCACTGAAAAAACACCTACCACAGATGATGCAGACACTGACTAACACTGAACAATGTGGACGATCATTTCAGCTGACAAAGACTGTTTGACTTGCACTAACAAGATACCTACCGTAGATGACACAGACACTGACTTAGCACTAACACTGGAAGTCTTGGTGTGGTGGTAGAACAGGCAGCGAGGAAGCTTGAGAAAAGAAACTAGCTGCTTCAGGATAAGGATGAAACTCTGCCTGACCAGATACACTGAGTGGATGTGATAGTTGGAAGCTTTAAAAAAATAAGGAAGACAGAGGCCAGGACACTGTCAGCCTCAGTGAATACATTCATGTGAAAAAAAAAGAAGAAGAAAAAGAAAGCGCATTGAAAGATTTCTGACTAAAACTGAAAGAGCTTGCTTGGCAATCAGAAGGTAGACGGACAGTTGCATTCAAGTCATTTCAGTATGAAACGGTACATTTGTAAAGCTTGTACTTGTTGTCGCTGGTCGAATTGAACCGTTAAACCTTGAGCAGACAGCTAGCTTTTGGCCACCCAGCACACTAAGTTGGTGATGCCATGGCTGTGGGAATACGTTTTCCATAAAACACGAAATGTGTGTACCATGCATTTGTTCATTTGATGATGTGTATGTTTTGGTATAATTGTAGACCAGAGGTGGTCTCAGAGAATGCTGAGGTAAAGACGAAAGTGTAAAATGTGGGTGTTTTGTCTGCTGAATGTTTTCCTGCCATGGGACACTGTCTATTCTCAGATGTACGAGATAAAGAGTGATAGTGTGTTTGTGAGGGCATGGTTACCTTCATCAAAACACAGAAATGGAATAACCTTGCAGTCTAGGTGGTTGTTTTTCTTGTTTTTGTTTCTTTTTTGAAGGGGTGTATGTATAATCAGAGAATGCACTGGAAATAAGATGATGATTGTCAGTGGCGGAGGGATGAGAAGGGAGTCTGGTCATTTTTAAATCCATTTTTGTTTCTCAGGGTTTATTCAGCCTTTCGTGTCCATTAGTCTTTGTAGGCAGTGCCAGCAGGCTTGGAATTTCATGCGCGCAGGAGGATGCATCTGTATGCGGTATTTGTTTTGCTTTGCTAAGCCCATCTGCAGCACAGTTTCTTCATGCTTTTTGTGGTATCCACAACGGATAAGGCAAATCAAAGGAAGTAGTTGGTTGTCTCATGAAAATGTAATATTGAACTCTGTTTGGGCCATTTAAATTCTATCGCATTCGAAATAATGTTAACATTTTCATCATTTGTTCTACCACGTAAAGAAGTTAGCCAATGTAAGATTTGAAGTGATGCTAGTGATCTTTCCACGCTTTAGTCACACTGTTTGAAATTGAATATAGCCATTGTAGGACGTGCCTTTGGTAGATATTTCCATGGAAGTAATTTAAGTAACGAAAATTATATTAACAATTGGGACATTTCGGAAAACTACATGAACAATTTGGAAATTTCTGCTGGCTGATACAGAAAGTTCAAAAAGTCTTGTCATTAATGAACTGACCAAAGCAGTTAAAAACTATTGGGATATTGTTACTGATTATTAATGAAGTTCAGAAAGTTTGATAATAATGAAAAATGATGGTCTGTTTGGTTTTTTAAAAATAAAAATTATTTTTATTTTTTTTAATTTTTGCTTCCATTATTAGTTTAGCGATTTCTTGCAGTAAGTCTGCTTATGTTATTGTCTCCCTTCCTTTCTCTCTTTTTCATTTTTGTCCTTCTGTTCATTTTTTTTCTGCTTACCAGTACACTAGGTCTGCTACAACTTTGCGTGTACTGGCTTTAATTTTATACTTAACGCTGCAATTCCGCATGAACAGACATAAACACTTGTACAGGAGAGCAGGAGACAGACAGACAGTTCAACAGACAGGACACAGAGACAGTGTGCGTTAAGCCAACAGACAGGGTAGGCAGTAACACAGCTGACAAGATTTGAGTCAACTGAGTGGGAAAAATGTGGTCAGGTAGCATCTTCAAGGGATTTTCAAATAAGAAAATCATGTCTTGGAAGGATGGATTTTCGAGCAAAACCTTTCTGCATATATGTAAGGGGGTCTCTGAGCTGACTTAATCGTCTTGGACGGATTTTCGATCGAGATCTTGTCGCATGTTTTCAGTCAAGACTTCATTGTAAGCAAGCATCTTAAAGGGTTTTCTGAGCAAGACTCATTGATCTTCGAGGGTTTTCTGAGCAAGACTCATTGATCTTCGAAGGTTTTCTGAGCAAGACTTATTGGTCTTCAAGGGATTTCTGAGCAAGGCTCATTGACCTTCAAGGGATTTCTGAGCAAGATTCATTGGTCTTCAAGTGATTTCTGAGAAGGCTCATTGATCTTCAAGGGATTTTTGAGCAAGACTCGTTGATCTTCAAGGGATTTCTGAGCAAGGCTCATTGATCTTCGAGGGTTTCTGAGCAAGACTCGTTGATCTTCGTGGGATTTCTGAGCAAGACTCATTGGTCTTCGAGGGATTTCTGAGCAAGATTCATCATTCTTTAGTTAAAGGATGTCTGAGGCAGACTGATTCACGAAACTTTACTGATGGATTTTCGTGCAAGACGTGTGAGATGTTTGTGTGTGAGCGCTTTGTAGTCTGGACAGACGAGCTTTGCTGGTGATACAGATGCACTGTCTGTGACCAAATCTGGAGGTTGGGGGGGGGGGCGGGGGGTAAACGTACCGATGCTTTACTGGTCAGAGAAACTGTGACCAGACTTTAGTGGAATGGGATGAACATGTGCTTTGGCGACTAGGGTGTAGCCATTGACTGGGCTGCTTGATTGTGAATGTTTTGTAGCTTTTTGTATAAATGTGTCACTAGCTTTTTGTCTGACTGGGCCTGTTGTACCTTGACCCCCCACCCCAACACCCCTGCCCCTCGCCCCACCCCCTCCCCCTTTCCTTTGCAACAGTCAGGATTCGGAATGTGTGTGACTAGCGCTTTTTTGTTTGTTCTTCTTGTGTGTGTGTGTTGTTGTTTTTTGTTGTTGTTTTTTTTTCAAATCACTCTGCCAGCTAATTTATATTCCATGTTTGCCCCTGATTTTTTTTTTTTTTTTTTCGTCCGTGTAATTTTTTTCAGCTGTGTTCAGTAATAATGTATTATCGTCTTTGTTTTCAAAACTTTTCTTGTGAAAATGCTACTAACCTTGTATCGTATGTACAGCATTTGCTATTGGAGTATTTATTTTCTGCCTGACTCGAATTTAACTCTTTCATTCCCTTGCCCTGTCCACCAGCGTCCTGTATTGTCAGCCATCGTAGGAAATCAAAACTTTAACCCTTTCACTTCTTTAGGATAAGGTGAGGAAGTGAAAGGAATAAGTTTTTTTTTTCAGGCTGATGGATAAGATGAGGGATTTGAAAGGTTAACTGTAGCTGATCAGGTCTGTTCTTGGTATACAGTGATATTATTATTGGTGATCGAAAGGCTGGGTGGGGAAAAATTCACACAATATTTGTTTTTTTTTCTTTTTGTCTTTGTTTTAAATGGTTCGTTTGAGAATGAATTGTGTGCTTGTGTTCCTGTGTCATTTTGATTTTGTCCAGTACTGCAGGCTTCATGGATTCATGTAGCATGTTTTTGAACATGTAATATCATGAGAGGTAAGAGAGAAAGACCAGACATTTGTAGTTACTAGAATAATTCAGATTGTGTTCTTACTTAGCATTTTAGATTTTAATTGCGTTACTTTACTCAATTGTTATGTATCAAATTGTGTTAGAGATGCATGTTTGAGCTTTTTGTGCTGTGGACTACGTGTGTGTAGGTGTCTGTGTGTGGGTGGAAGTTGTGTCTGTTTAAAACTATGTGTGCTCACAAGCATGAAAATAGACAGTTGTGATTGTTTCCCTTGGTTTTTCTTCCATAAAAACTTTTGGAGTATGATAATCGATGCAGTGAAGGTCTGAACAGTTGAATGTTCTGTATGTTTTTGTTCAGTACGGGTGAACACATGAAGGTAACAAAATGCCCTGGAGGGCTTTGAGTTTGAACTCTTAAGATGGCACAAATAGTCACTTTGTTAGACGATAAACGAACTTCACATTTGATGAATAAATTTTCTGACCCCTTCACAATATGTACATCTTTCCCTTTGCAGGGAGCTGATGGATAGGGTTAGGGAGGAGTAAAAAGGATTTGTTAGTTTTGGTTGCATTGTACACATGTGTATGTACTTTGCATGTGCTTGATAACCAAGTCCAAACAAAATGTTGGTTTAATTGAACAAAGGAGATTAACCCTTTGACTCCCGCACCCTATCCCCTAAATGCAAAAACTTCACCCTTTGACTCCATCACCCTATCCACCAGCTTCCAACAGGAAGCTGGTGGATAGGGTGAGGGAGTCAAAGGGTGAAGTTTTTAATTTGCTGGCATGGTTGACAATGCAGGATGATGGAGGACAGGGTGCAGGAGTCGAAGGATTAACGCTGTCAAGGTAGTTATCTTTGTGTAATTGCATAGTGATGTATGACTCCACTATACGTTACAAATTGTATAATACAAGGGTGTAATTGCATAGTGATGTATGACTCCACTATACGTTACAAATTGTATAATACAAGGGATTCCACACTGGATTTTGCTGGTCACTGAATAAGCAACAATTTGTGGTCTTGCCTCAGAAGCTGGTCAGGCTTAGTGAGTGTTGGTTGTGTGGGTGATATATATATATATATATAACTTGATATATGGTTTGTGTATACAATGCTAGATGAGAACTTTCACAGGATGTTTAAGTGGTACTTACCTTGAAATGCTTTTGTACACCTAACGATAGGTGATACTTTCACAGAATGTAACTCACTTTCGCACTAACTCACTTTGGCAGAATCTGTTAACTCACATGTGTAATTGTTTTCATATTCAATAAAACTTGTTTTATTTTTTCGCGTTTTCAGTGCGAATAGCCACAGTAGATGTGTTCTTGGTATTGATTTTAGGATTGTTTGAATGATAAAAACGTTTGTGTCACTTTTTGTTTTTTCTGGTAGTTATTTTTTTGTCGACAATCAGGGCACGTCATTTTTTGTTTTGTTCATGTCTTGTGGACATAGTGAGGTGTAAGCTTGCTGCTTAGGTCACTGGTCCCATCACTGAGAGACCCATCGTCTTATTGCCAAACAACCCCCTGTCCCATCCAAGTGCTGCTAAAATGGCTGCTTGTGTCCTTTTCCGGTTTTGGTTTCATATGTCCAAGTCTTTTTTTTTGTTTCCCTTGAACAATTTCATCTCTGAGCCTTTTGGGAAGGTGTTTCATGAGGAGTGGATCCTTTTCTCGTTTGTGTTTTCTATGTCCAGGGTTAGGGTTAGGAACTGTGGAAAGATGGATCATTTTTGCCGGTTTGCATTTCTATGAGTAACTTTGTTCTTTGTCCTCTGCATTCTGGACGGACACTTTTCATGTTGAGTAGGTCTGTAAAAGTGGGCTGGGTGACTGTGTCGATAGAACCATGGGCTCCAGGCCTGACGTCTTGGGTTAAGCCCCAACCTGCAACGTACAAACCGGTCTGTTCGCCGCCCTTCTGAACACTTTGACTCCCGCAGCCTGTCCGTCAGCATCCTGCACTGTCAACTATTTTGACTTCCTCACCCTGTCCACCGGCTTCTTGCAGGAAGCTGATAGATAGGGTGAGGGAGTCAAAAGGTTAAATTTTTTGTGCACTTGGTGGACAGGATGCAGGAGTCAAAGGGTTAAAAGCTCCAGTCATTCAGCAGTGCTGTCAACTTAGTGTTTCATCAGTCCCTGTCCTTCCTCCTAAGTCAATTTCAAGATCGTACCGGTGCAAAGCATAGCACAGACTTGACGATTCTGCCAACTACATTCTGACGAGATATGGAGGGAATGCATAGTGTACAGAATCTTTTTTTTTATCGAACTTGTAACTTTGTAGAATCGAAGGAATTGGAGTCTGTCTTTCCCCAAAATTGTCGGTTCTGGTCGTTCTGGCTGCCATTTCCACAGAAAGATTGCGTGGTAACCCCATTTAATGATATCACGTGTCTGCTTCATGAAAGAAATAGATTGGGCCTGCAGGTGACTTTTTCTTCCTGGTGGATTACTCACAGTTTTAGTTCTGAAGAATTGGACTGTTGTGGATGTTGTTAACTATTTTTTTTATTTATCTGAGGTGATTATAATGTTGGCTTGTTGTGGCTCTTTGCTTTTCTGCAATGTGGTTGAATAAGAAGAAGTAAAGAGCAAGTCTTGTTCATCTGAGAATGCAGGTGAAGAAAGAGGTATCTTTGTTTTTACTTCTCTTGGTGATTTTAAGTAATACACAGAAATATGGATGAACTTTGTTTTTTAAGGTTTGAAAATTTTACAACATGCAGACATGGAGATGATATTTTCTTCTGTGTTCGGAGATGCAGATAAATCGGAAATAAATCCATTTTGCCACTTAAGATATGTTAACTCGAAACAGTCTGTTTTCTTTCTTCCCGCATTGTTAGGGCTGTTCGCTTTACAGATATTCCTGAAGACATTGGTTTCGGTACTCTGCTGTTTTTATTCTTCACGAATGCTTCCCTTATCTTAGATGGTTCCAGCGATGAGCAAATAGCCCTCTCTTTCATGTTAGGATATGGAGGCATACAGAAAAACGGGACCCACCTGCAATTCATGTTCTGTGTATCGGTTTTTATTCCTCTCCATGCTGTCTTCTTCCTTCCCTTCATCTTTCTGCGTTTTACCTTCCCTTTCTCTCTGGACGTACTGATGAAAACATGGAAAGGAAATGATTCAGAAGCAACCCCCTTTTTCTGCACAATCAAGGCTTTGCGATATCTTGACTGGGAAAGGCGTCATACAGCTAACTAGGTTTGGGCTACACACGGACAGTAAGTACAGTACTGTGTAAAAATATACATCTACCTCAAAGAAGTTCAATTGTTTTTGTTTTTGTTTTTTGGTTTTTTTCTTTTCAAGATTTTGTTTTATGTCATAAGTATGTCAGATTGTAGACAAAAAGTCTTTGTTCATTTTTTACATGTTTGGAACAAGCAGCACTTGAATGCGTATCCAGGCGGATGTGTGTGTGTGTGTGTGTGTGTGTGTGTGTGTGTGTGTGTGTGTGTGTGTGTGTGTGTGTGTGTGTGTGCGCGTGCATGCGTGTGTGTGTGTGTGTGTGTGTGTTAGAAGTTTCAGCAGACTATGACCCATTTTCATTTCATTTTGATAGATGTTTTTTTTTCTTGTTAATTTTTTTTTATTTCTCTCATTATTTGAAGTTACAGACACACATCGTGAAGTTTGCAATCAGGAATTTTGAAAAAGTTTGTTCATAAAATTTTAGTTAGTTTGTGTTTCAATGTCAAGGTCGGTGAATATGTTAAAGAGCTTTTTTATGTAAGTAGCAGTGATACAGTTTAAGTAGTTTGCCATCATGTTTGGTGCCACGTGAGTTTGGTTTCATGGCTTATATGTGTGTGTGAATGTGTCTTGTGTGTTGCTGTTGTTCTCTCAGAGTGTTTTGTCGTTGTTTGGTCCGGGGGAAAAAGTTTAGAGCTCTTACATTTCTCTGCCTTAATAGAAAAGCGTTAATAGCCCCAATTTTTGTTTTTAAACATTCGGCAAGATTGCCGAGACATTTTCTTGCAGTGCATGGATTGCATGTGTGTCCAGGGTGGGGTGGGGTGGGGTGGGGTTCGCTCTTGCATGTGTATGTGTGTGCATGTTTGTTTGTCAGACCAGCAAAAGCTGAGGCTGAGGCATGTTGCGTTTGATGTATTTTTCGACCGACATGTATTTGATTACATGTAGAACTCTGATGTATTCTGGTGTTGTGAAGCAAACACTTTCATGCAAGTCCATATCCTATAACTGTGAGTTTCTTCTACCTATAAGGTGTGTGCTGCCTTTTCAGGCAGTTTGGTCTATTTTACCCATTACTTAATGGAAGCATCTGATGCTGAAATGCACTCATTTCGTCGTATTGATTCATGATCGTCAGATAGTGTCACCGTTTATCAACAGTAGTCGCTGGTTTTGTATTTTGTCTGTTTTTTTTTTTTTTATTTGCTGATGAAGAGGATAATTGTAGTATAGGCAGCAAAATACTTTTCGAAAGAAACGAAATGATTGTACTTACTAAAAGATGTAGGTGTGTTGCTTGTTTTGTGTAAGAATTGAAATAAGCTTTTGACAATGAACATGTTTCTTTACATCACCAGCCGGTCTTTTGAAATGTTTGCTGGTATATGGGATTGCCAGAAATGTTACCTGTCCAAACAGATTGTGAATTTGTTTTTGCCAGCTACATCAGGGTTCAAGAATTTGTTTACATTATTTTTATTTAGCCTGTTATTTTCATCTTCTGTTTTGAAGCATTTAATCTTTTTTTTTTTTTTTTTTTGCACTCGTTTGGGCATCTGAGGCATGTTTTGTTGATGGACAAAATTATTCCAATGGTAATAACTATGATCATCCCTCTAATGGATGTTACTTCAGACATGATTTTCTCACTTGGTAAATGTGTTGTAAAGATGGTATCCCAAAACACAGTGATCATCCGTCTGATGGACGTTGCTGCAGACTTGAGGTTGTCATCTCATTTCTGCTTCAACTCGTCATAATTGACAGCGAATATGATTTGGTAAATGTGTCATAAAGATGTTAATATCATGAACTTATGAAAATTAAAGTTTTTCGATTTTTAAAACTAAATTCAGTGCGGTAGATTACGTTGTTATGATGTCTATTGATGTGCAGCTAAAATGATATGTGTGCAGCATATCTGTTCGTTTTAGTTCTAAGCCAAGAACGAAATGCTGTGGTTTTGATTTTTCTTTATGAAAGATCCATGTTCCAGTGTAGAACAAAACACATCTTGGTTCTCCAGGGAGAATTTTTTTATTGAAGAAATCAAAGCCGAGTATCATGATTGATTAGAAGGTGCACTGCTCTAGCATCTTAAAATTTTAAAACTTAAGAATGGAATCAAAAATATACAAAGATGGTCAAGCGTGTTAAGTGGTGCAGCTTTCTTTGTGATGCTTTTTGTTTGGTACATAACCTATATTGTTTGTTGTTTAATCTGTTGTAAAATGTGTTTTCATTACAGGTTGTGTATTGTGTTGTGTGAGTGTAGTGCTGTATACAGACTGTGGCCCATTTTTGTGTGTGTGGGTGTGTTGTAGTATATGCCAAAGCTGACGGTGGTGGAATAGCGCCACAAGCCTGGTTCGTGCCCTTTGACATGCGCATGAAATGTCCTAAGACAAAGACGACCTCAGGAGACTGGCTTCGCATTGGTTTCTTTTCTGTTTTCTTCTTTTTTTTTTTTTATCAGTAATGCTGTCTGCGTTTAAACCTTGCAAGCTTGTACTTATTAACCCTTTCATTCCCTCATCCGGATCTGTCCACCTGCTTGCTGTGTATGGCAAGAAGCTTGTGGATTGGGGAGGAGTGAAAGAGTTAAGGCGTTTTCATGTGGCTCTTGTACCTGCTTCTGGAATCAGTTCTGAGCGTTTGTGACAGGAGATGAAAGGAATGATGAACTGGACTGTTGTTGATTAGGAATCATTATGTTCAGGCCTGTTGGAATAGTAATGATATCCAGGTTTGCTGGACTAGAAATTATGCCGAGGTCTGTCATTGTCATGTGACTTTGTTATTCTTTGTTAACTCTGTGGGTGTATTCTGCTTATTATGTAATCAGTTCTGAGTGTGTGTGTGTGTGTGTGTGAAAGAAATGAAACTGTTATCAGGAATTTCAGTTCGGTCTCAACCTGAAGGAGGAAGGTTGCGCAGGTGTACATTTTGTGATTGTCAATTGAGAGATTTGTGTGTGTGTGTGTGTATGTGTGTGTGTGTATGTGTCTGTGTGCGTGTGCAGTGTGCAGACGTATTGTGTTAGATATTACTTTGTATGCAGCGTTTGCCAATAATATCTTGCTCTTTTTAGATTGTTCCCCTCGATTATCTGTTACTGAGGTTACTTGTCAATATTGAAGATGTTGTTTTCGCAAACGATATTTTCATGGCATCATTGAATATGGCACAGTTCTGTTTATATGGTGGTTCAGATGCTGAAGTGTGGTTTATTTGTATGTAGGTATTTTATTTTCTATTTTACAAGCTCCAGTTGAAGCAATAACGTTTGACATCAGTCAGACCTTAACATCGTTTGCATCGAAGATTTTTAAATCTGCGTTTTGGTTTTGAAAACTATCTCATCATTCAGAGGAAAGAATTGTGTGTCGCGGTGATTTCCTGAATTTTTTTTTTTTTTAATCTTTTTAGTGTCATATTCTCCGCCTCATCTTTTCAAACAGAATGAAGGTGACCATAGTCTGTAAACCTTTGAAATGTGGTGTTAGCAGTAGCCGAGATGTATATCCTTAATTTATTGAAATGGAAGGAACTGTTGTTTCCGTTTTCTTTGTCCGAGTAGACTTATCGTTACTGTGCGTTGTTACAGTACCGAGAGATTCTGCTAGCAGCTTTTGTGATGCATCGTTTTGGTTCTATTTATCTTAATAGCCAGATACTGGTGACATGTTACGGTATCCGGGACTAGTATCTGAACTGTAGCCATATGATCACAGTAACGTGTGCATCACCAACCCACCACCACCACCACCCAAAAATGTGTACGTAGAAGTGATTGAATGTGTACTTTACTACTACTACTACTACTACTTTCACATTGTCATAGTATAAAAAAAAATATGCATGGAATCGATTTTTGAGCTTAAAGTATCTGTTGTTGTACACATGTATACCCTGCACATATATTATGATAATGATGTACATTCAGAGTATGTACAGTTTCTCTATCTGTGACACCCCCATACCCCCTTGATTACTATTCAGAATGACAGTGAAGCAATCAACACCCAGTTAGGTATGAGTGCGATCATTTTTTTGTGAATGAATGAATGGATATCTTGAAGAATCACGTATACGTGTGTAATTTGAAGCTGGCATTTATACATGCGACTTGAACCGTGTTCTTGTACTTAAAACTCTGTACACATTTTCTGAATGTTTAACATATATGTATGTCATGGTATTTTAGAATCAAGATAGCAGCAGTGGTTTTAATTTTGTTTTGTTTGCCAATTAGGTGATAGAAGAGAAAATCAAAGTGATTGTGAAATTTTTACTTTTCATCTGTAAAACAGGCTTTTTAAAAATATTTTGATTTAACGTCACAAACCATTTTTTTTTTTGTTGGTTTAAAGCGAAAAGTTTTCAAAAACATGATAAAACTGTATGATTACTATGAAGATCATATTTTAAGGGAATTTGAATAAAAGATTTGTATTTAACTCAAAGTCGAGGTGTGTGTGTGTGTGTGTGTGTGTGTGTGTGTGTGTGTGTGTGTGTGTGTGTGTGTGGTGTGTGTGTGTGTGTGTGTGTGTGTCAAATAAAGTTCTTTAACAATCTTCTCAACGATAATACTGTTTATTTCCAAAGAATACAACAATACGCAGTAAATGATATGACAAAGGATGCCACAGCAAGAACGACATGAAATGACAACAAAATCGTCCACACGTCACCTGAATGACCAGCCATGCTAAAATCTCCCACAAACAAACCACTCGTGCATACATGGCCTCGGTCAAACAAACAGAAAAATGCACGATATAAGGGTTAAAAAACACCTCAGGTTATTGTAGTGTATAGCATAGAGTAATGGATAAGACAGTATACACAGCTTGAACTTGTCAAGCTCACAAGAATCGGCGTTCGCTCCACGGCGAGAGAAAGAAAGGAAGATAGAAAAAAATGAGGAGCTACAAAGGAGGTGAAGAGAAAAAACGGGATTGATAACAGGAAGAAATATTGGAGACAGGCAAAACAGGAAGAACAGATTAAAACGGGTAGAGTACACAATTCATACCGTAATGTCAAAAGGCAGAAAAGCTCGAACACTGAAATCTTAAAGGACAAAAACTATGAAAGGGCAAACGAAAAGTAAAACACCACAGGCAGACTCTTCTCAACGAAAAAATAGATGCAACGATTTATAAAATAATCCTCAAAAGGACGGGGGAAACATACTTCATCGTTACTTAGTTGCAATACTCTAAGCGCACATGCTTCCCCCCCCCCCCTCCTTTATTATTTATTTTTGTGGTGTGTCTGCGTTCTGTATTCCTCCTCTCAAACGTCCCTGACTCCCACCCCCCCCCCCACACACTCTGCCTGGTGACGTCACGATCGACGAAGCATCCTCCAGCTTGATCACAGCTGTTAAGGCCCCTGTCACATCCCCTTTCCTCAGCCACGCGTGTTGAAAGCCACAGACCTCAGTATGTTGAATGGCGTGTTGAAAGCCACAGACCTCAGCATGTTGAACGGCGTGTTAAAAGCCACAAACCTCAGTATGTTGAATGGCGTGTTGAAAGCCACAGACCTCAGTATGTTGAACGACGTGTTAAAAGCCACAAACCTCAGTATGTTGAATGGCGTGTTAAAAGCCACAGACCTCAGTATGTTGAATGGCGTGTTAAAAGCCACAGACCTCAGTATGTTGAATGGCGTGTTAAAAGCCACAGACCTCAGTATGTTGAATGGCGTGTTAAAAGCCACAGACCTCAGTATGTTGAATGGCGTGTTAAAAGCCACAGACCTCAGTATGTTGAATGGCGTGTTAAAAGCCACAGACCTCAGTATGTTGAATGGCGTGTTGAAAGCCACAGACCTCAGTATGTTGAATGGCGTGTTGAAAGCCACAGACCTCAGTATGTTGAACGGCGTGTTAAAAGCCACAGACCTCAGTATGTTGAATGGCGTGTTGAAAGCCACAGACCTCAGTATGTTGAATGGCGTGTTGAAAGCCACAGACCTCAGTATGTTGAACGGCGTGTTAAAAGCCACAGACCTCAGTATGTTGAATGGCGTGTTGAAAGCCACAGACCTCAGTATGTTGAATGGCGTGTTGAAAGCCACAGACCTCAGTATGTTGAATGGCGTGTTGAAAGCCACAGACCTCAGTATGTTGAACGGCGTGTTAAAAGCCACAAACCTCAGTATGTTGAACGGCGTGTTGAAAGCCACAGACCTCAGTATGTTGAATGGCGTGTTGAAAGCCACAAACCTCAGTATGTTGAATGGCGTGTTGAAAGCCACAGACCTCAGTATGTTGAATGGCGTGTTGAAAGCCACAGACCTCAGTATGTTGAACGGCGTGTTGAAAGCCACAGACCTCAGTATGTTGAACGGCGTGTTGAAAGCCACAGACCTCAGTATGTTGAATGTGTGTTAAAAGCCACAGACCTCAGTATGTTGAATGGCGTGTTAAAAGCCACAGACCTCAGTATGTTGAATGGCGTGTTGAAAGCCACAGACCTCATATGTTGAATGGGGTGTTAAAAGCCACAGACCTCAGTATGTTGAATGGCGTGTTAAAAGCCACAGACCTCAGTATGTTGAATGGCGTGTTGAAAGCCACAGACCTCAGTATGTTGAACGGCGTGTTAAAAGCCACAGACCTCAGTATGTTGAACGGCGTGTTAAAAGCCACAGACCTCAGTATGTTGAACGGCGTGTTGAAAGCCACAGACCTCAGTATGTTGAATGGCGTGTTAAAAGCCACAGACCTCAGTATGTTGAATGGCGTGTTAAAAGCCACAGACCTCAGTATGTTGAATGGCGTGTTAAAAGCCACAGACCTCATATGTTGAATGGCGTGTTAAAAGCCACAGACCTCAGTATGTTGAATGGCGTGTTGAAAGCCACAGACCTCAGTATGTTGAATGGCGTGTTAAAAGCCACAGACCTCAGTATGTTGAATGGCGTGTTCAAAGCCACAGACCTCAGTATGTTGAATGGCGTGTTGAAAGCCACAGACCTCAGTATGTTGAACGGCGTGTTAAAAGCCACAGACCTCAGTATGTTGAATGGCGTGTTCAAAGCCACAGACCTCAGTATGTTGAACGGCGTGTTAAAAGCCACAGACCTCAGTATGTTGAATGGCGTGTTGAAAGCCACAGACCTCAGTATGTTGAATGGCGTGTTAAAAGCCACAGACCTCAGTATGTTGAATGGCGTGTTAAAAGCCACAGACCTCAGTATGTTGAACGGCGTGTTAAAAGCCACAGACCTCAGTATGTTGAACGGCGTGTTGAAAGCCACAGACCTCAGTATGTTGAACGGCGTGTTGAAAGCCACAGACCTCAGTATGTTGAATGGCGTGTTGAAAGCCACAGACCTCAGTATGTTGAATGACGTGTTGAAAGCCACAGACCTCAGTATGTTGAATGGCGTGTTGAAAGCCACAGACCTCAGTATGTTGAACGGCGTGTTAAAAGCCACAGACCTCAGTATGTTGAAAGGCGTGTTGAAAGCCACAGACCTCAGTATGTTGAATGGCGTGTTAAAAGCCACAGACCTCAGTATGTTGAATGGCGTGTTGAAAGCCACAGACCTCAGTATGTTGAATGGCGTGTTAAAAGCCACAGACCTCAGTATGTTGAATGGCGTGTTAAAAGCCACAGACCTCAGTATGTTGAATGGCGTGTTAAAAGCCACAGACCTCAGTATGTTGAATGGCGTGTTGAAAGCCACAGACCTCAGTATGTTGAATGGTGTGTTAAAAGCCACAGACCTCAGTATGTTGAACGGCGTGTTAAAAGCCACAGACCTCAGTATGTTGAATGGCGTGTTAAAAGCCACAGACCTCAGTATGTTGAATGGCGTGTTAAAAGCCACAGACCTCAGTATGTTGAATGGCGTGTTGAAAGCCACAGACCTCAGTATGTTGAATGGCGTGTTGAAAGCCACAGACCTCAGCATGTTGAATGGCGTGTTAAAAGCCACAGACCTCAGTATGTTGAATGGCGTGTTAAAAGCCACAGACCTCAGTATGTTGAATGGCGTGTTAAAAGCCACAGACCTCAGTATGTTGAATGGCGTGTTAAAAGCCACAGACCTCAGTATGTTGAATGGCGTGTTGAAAGCCACAGACCTCAGTATGTTGAATGGCGTGTTAAAAGCCACAGACCTCAGTATGTTGAATGGCGTGTTGAAAGCCACAGACCTCAGTATGTTGAATGGCGTGTTAAAAGCCACAGACCTCAGTATGTTGAATGGCGTGTTAAAAGCCACAGACCTCAGTATGTTGAATGGCGTGTTAAAAGCCACAGACCTCAGTATGTTGAATGGCGTGTTAAAAGCCACAGACCTCAGTATGTTGAATGGCGTGTTGAAAGCCACAGACCTCAGTATGTTGAATGGCGTGTTGAAAGCCACAGACCTCAGTATGTTGAATGGCGTGTTAAAAGCCACAGACCTCAGTATGTTGAATGGCGTGTTAAAAGCCACAGACCTCAGCATGTTGAATGGCGAGTTTGAAAGGAAGGCCCAGCGAGTGAAGGCAGGGATTTAGCCGAGTTCGGTATCTACACAACACGAATGAAGTAAGCACATGTATTTATACAAGACGGCTAACAAAACGTGAGCGGACTGTTCTCTTACAGACATAATGCGTCGATAATTGGAGTAAAGGGTGTGCCGCTTGGTATCTATAGTCTCCAGTACTCTGCTATTCTAAATGAACGCTTTGTATCCATGAGAAAGTCTTTTTTTTTTTAAACCCATTCCATTGTACACAACGAATGGATTGCGTGTACACAGAATGGGTTATCAAACGATTGGATTTATACGTCCATTTTGAGCAGAGTACTGGAAACCCTAGACACCAATTGACACACCTTTTACTCAAAATACCGACTCAATCTGTTAGAGAACTGTCCACTTACATTTTGTCAGCCGTCTTGTAACACAGTTGTTTACTTCCCTCGTGCATATACAGACTTTCAGGCTAAATCCCGCGCAGTCTATACACTGCCGCATGTAAAGGGCATGTACCTTCAAGGTGTTGTCAACCATCTTGTGACTGCGCCTTACTTTTAACACATCGTTGAGGGAGGTACCTGCCCAACAAGCTGAGCTCATTCTACACGACTTTCAACATGCTTTCAACACGCGAGGCTGAAGGAGGACGGGGGCCATCACACGATTCAACAGCTGCTGATTAAACGTTACAATGCGTTTCTTGGCTGTGGCATATTGTGGCTTTCTGCAAAATCTTTGCTGTGTTGGGGAAAGGAGAACAAAAGAGAATGGCGGTTTGACTGACGTCTAAGATTCGTTCTTCTCTTGAGCTACAGCTTAACGTTTCATCAAACGCCATGAACTCACATTATAATAAATATCAATAATGATTCCTATTATTCTCACATGTCTAATGTGCTTTCACAATTTGTTTAGCATCAAACACTCTACTATCTACTGTATCCACAACTTACGCGATGCAGCACACCATTGCTCTAGCTTTGCCCAGAGAATGCCCAGGTCGTGCATAAACGCGTTCCTCTGTTATAGCATGACAAAAAGCCAGTAAGTCGTTTTCTCTTGAACTCTGTTCGAGCCAAACAGCTTTTATAAAACATATAAAAACAGGACTAAACTGCCTAACATTGCTTCAGCATATCTCACCTCCCTAGAGCCAAAAACGCAAACACATGCACCCAATTATCAATCCTAAGAAAGAGTACGTAAGACTTTATCGAACACATACAGGTGAATGGACCAGCAAGGCAGAAAATGACAGAAAGAAATGACAGAAAGCAAAGGAACAAGGCAGAAACAAAGAGAGTGACAGAAAAGAGGAAATCTCGAGCACAGAATTTCCAGAAGGTGGGGATATTATTTATACTGAAAGAGCCCCCGGCATCCCCACAGGTGGGTTGGGGGTTGGGGTGGGGGGACCTGAACTCCTTACTGTGTTAATATTCACACAAAACACCAAACACGCTTGTTAAAAATTCTGTAAGACTTCTCAATGTCCGTGGCTTATGGAAACATTAACACCCATCACGTACCACACCGAAGGAAGGAAGCATGCCGACTGCGCAGTAACACACCCGACTGCGCAGTGTGTGCAAAATAACGTGCACGCATGCCTCGGGAAAAAACTGAAACGCTAACAAAACAAGCAAGCAGGCAAGCAAAAAAATCAAACAAAAAACAAACACAACCCACCCATCCCCCTTCATCCAAAACAATCAATCAAACAAGCAAATAGATAAACCAACCTCTTGGGCCCGGCTCACCATCCTGGGATTGTTTTTTCTGCCCATACAATTATGGCACTGCATTTTTAAACCTCAAAAACGCTGTGGACTGAAATCATTTTGTGAGGAAAGAGAAAAACAATCTAAACGTTCACGCCAACGCACCCGCCATTACCATGATTATGAATATGTCCCGAGGGACGGTGAAGTGAAGAAACGACAAAACTTGACAACACAACAATCAATCAAAACAAAAACAAAGAAGCCAGCAAATGTGACTCCTCAGGTCACCTTGCCCTGCAAAAGACACACACACACACACACACACACACACAACACACACACACACACACACACACACACACACACACACACACACACACACACACAATATATATATATATATATATATATATATATAATAATATAAAATATAATAAATGAAAACAAAACAAATAACTACATCATGAACATCACCAAAATAATACATCACAAACATCACCAAAACAAATAAATACATCGTAAACATCATCAAAAATAATACATCACAACATCACCAAAACAAATAAATACATCGTAAACATCACCAAAACAATAATACATCACAAACATCACCAAAACAAATAAATACATCGTAAACATCATCAAAACAATAATACATCACCAAACAAATAAATACATCATGAACATCACCGTTCTCAAACAAAGCAGTTCACAATGATTATGTATCCCACGAACATAAGGAGAAGCATTCACCCTGCACATATCAGTCAAAATAAGTTCTCTCTCGTTCACAGCTTACCTACCTTTCTCTGGAAAAGAAAATGGGGAAAAGCAATGATAACGACAATGAATATTACCATTACAGTAATTACATATGCTTCACAGACGGACTGAAAAATATGTTCTGCAGTCAATGTAGTTGTGTAGCAAGAAACTCTGGGAGAAGGTGGACAGCAGAAGGTCCTCAGAGAAACATCCCCCCCCCCTACACACATCACACTCAAGTTCTGTTTCATTCATATCCCTTATAGCCCAGCCGACTACTTAAGCCATATCAGGGCTTACACCACGTCAAAAACGACAACCCGTTAAGATAAGACGTTAAGCACGGCTATCAAACCAACCAACCTGTTGAGCCACTGTTTTTTCTTATTGTTATGAGCGTATAACGCCCAGCTCATGGCCATAACCATCTCGAAACACGCATAATAACTCGCTGATCCTGAAACGAAAAAGAACAACCTTGGAAAAGAACGTTAAATGCACATATCAAAAACGTGAGAAAGAAAATTTAAGTACACATATCGATGCAATCGCGCACATAATCAAGGATACGCCCCCGGTGTTGACCATTCCGCCCAATTTATCACCATAAGGGTTAAGAAACAAACCTGAATGAAAACGTATGTTCAAAACTAAATACACTTAAACAAACATAAAGATTCAGTAAACGTAACTTACAAAAATATATACAAAAATTGGTAAACATAACTTACTGAAACATATATGAACATGGCCTAAATTACGTAAAAATAATTCTGTGCATCACATTTTTCTGAAAGCCAAAATGCGGTTAAAACACGTATTCAATCGCCAATCCCAAATATTAAAGCTTTAAAGCACACATACAGCAAGTCAGAAAATGATAGGAACAGATGACAGACCGCAAAGAAGCAAGGCATAAACAGACAGTGACAAGAAACAGGAAATTTCTCGCACAGATTTTCCAGAAGATGGAGATACTATTTATACTGAAAGAGCCCCCGCATCCCCACGGAGGTATAGGGCCACAACTAAAGCTGACAAATCACATGCACATCAGTCATCACAGAGAATTCATTATTAAAAGAATAATGACAATATGAGGATAGACTAATCACATAATCATACTTATTTCATTCTTAGTCTTCTTGTTCAAAGCCAGCTGACTGCACTAAGCCATATCAGGGCTGTAACCATTTCAAAACATACACAAAACCTTGTCAGAAAAAAAATATCTGAAAAAGAAAGTTGAATATACATATCGACACATTCATGCACGTACTCTATAGATACACTAACCAAACTCTACAGATACACTAACCAAACTCTACAGATACACTAACCAAACTCTATAGATACACTAACCAAACTCTACAGATACACTAACCAAACTCTACAGATACACTAACCAAACTCTACAGATACACTAACCAAACTCTATAGTATACACTAACCAAAACCTACAGATCACTAACCAAACTCTACAGATACACTAACCAAACTCTATAGATACACTAACCAAACTCTACAGATACACTAACCAAACTCTACAGATACACTAACCAAACTCTACAGATACACTAACCAAACTCTATAGATACACTAACCAAACTCTACAGATACACTAACCAAACTCTATAGATACACTAACCAAACTCTACAGATACACTAACCAAATGTTAAGAACACCAATTCATCGTAATAGTCATGATGGACGATGTAACGAAAAGAACCAGATCAAGTTTTATACAGTTACGAACATGTATTATACCACTACACCGGCATGACCTTGACGACACACATGACGAAGCAGGGCATGTTATAATACATGGCATGTACGTACCAAACACTTTATGTACACAGGGCTTGAATTTCAAATGCATATCAACAGCCAGTAACGAACGACACACGTACAAACAGGGGCTGGAATTTCAAAACACACAATAACACACATTAACAACACATGTACAAAATCACACGACTGGTAAAGATGTCTGATCCATATAACAGGACAGTTTGGATATGATGGAAGAACAGTTAACAAGGCGCCATAACACGGCAACAAAGACAAAACATAAAACATACATCATGATCTTGGGTTCAATCCCGACTGAAAAGCTTCCAAGTTCCGCCTGCTGGGTAAACGGTGGCGATTTTCCACCTCTCCCAGGTCAGCATGTGTGCGAATCTGTTAAGAGACTGAATCCCATTCGTGTTATTGTGCCCTGCCGTATGGCGTTGGCGATCATGGCCCTCCATATGTATCTATCCCTTGTTGCCGCAAGCACATCTTCCACCCTCTCTGTCCTCAGCCACTCTGCAAGTCCGTCCAATATTTTCTCCCTGGGTCTACCTGGTGCTTTCTTTCCCTCCAGCTTTCCTGTTGTGACCAGGTGCTCTAATTCCCCCTTCCTCATAAACTGTCCTAAAAATGTTGCCCCTCTTTTCCTAATCTCCCTTATCAATGATCTTGTGTCTGCCTCCATCAAGACTGTCTCGTTTATTTTCTTTGCTGTCCATGGAACTCTCAACATTCTTCTTAGAAACCACATCTCAGCTGCCTCAATCTTGTTCTGGCTTTCTTGTCGTCCACGCCTCAAAACCGTATAACATTATCGGTTCTATATAATATTCAAGAACTCTCTTCCTGATGTTAATTGATAGGCATTTGTTGGCTAGAATGCTTTTCATCCTCTTCTATGCTGTTCTGGCTTGGCCGATTCTGCTGGCTATTTCTGATGTGCATCTGCCGTCTGGTGAGATCATCGTTCCCAGATATTTAAACTTATCAACCTGTCTCAAGGTTGTGCCGTTTACGGTTATTTTGCATGAGGGGATTTCATGTTTTTTACGGATGACCATGACATCACTCTTCTTGCTATTTAGCTCCAACCCTTTACTTTTGTTTTTTATTTCTATTATATTCACTAGTTACTCTTATTGTTTTAAAGCCCAGCCGACTGTGTATAGTCAAATCAGGGCTATAACCATTTCAAAACACATACAATACTTTAACAGGAAAAAAGAAAAGAAAATTAAATACACATATTAATGCATTCGCGCAAATAATCTAAGGAAATGCCCCTGGTGTTGACCACTCCGTCCAATTTATCGCGCATGGTGGTTTAAAAAAAACAAACCTGAATACAAATTTAAACATGAATAAGGTCACTAAAGCATATTCAACGGGCGTAAATTACCTAAAACTTGTCTTCGCATATCTCATTTTCCTTGAGCCAAAAATGCACTTAACACATGTACCCAATTATCAATCCTAAGAGAAAGTACATGAGACTTTATCGAACACATAATAGGCGAATGGACCAGCAAGACAGGAAATAATAGGAAGAAATGACAGAAAGCAAAAAAGGAAGAAAGCAACACAAAGAGTGACAGAAAAGAGGAAACTTCTAGCACAGAATTTCCAGAAGATAGGGATACTATTTATACTGAAAGAGCCCCCCCCCCCCGGAGGGGGAATGGTATTATTCAACACAAATGTGGCATGACCACATAGACAGCCATGAAGAGGAGCAGGAGGAGGAGGAGAAGAAGAAGAAGAAGAGGAAGAGGAAGAAGAAGAAAAAGAAGAAGAGGAAGAAGAAAAAGAAGAAGAAGAAGAGGAAGAGGAAGAAGAAGAAGAGAAGAAGAAGAGGAAGAAGAAGATAAGAGAAAAAGAAGAAGACGAAGAGGAAGAAGATGAAAAGGAGGAGGAGAGAAGAGGAGGAGGAGGAAGGAGGAGGAGAGGAAGAGAGTAAGAAAAAGGAGGAGAGAGAAGAAGAAGAGGAGGAGGAGGAAGGGGAGGAGTAAGAAAGGAGGAAGAAGAAGAGGAGGAGGAAGAAGATGAAGAAGAAGAAAAAGGAGGAGGAAGGAGAGGAGGAGGAGGAAATGAAGAGGAGGAGGAAGAAGATGAAGAATAAAAATAAGAATGTAAAAGGACAGGCCTAGCTAATCACTGCCGATCAGCACCTGAGATTCCATTTTACTACAAAACAATTTGAGGGGTGGATGTAGGAAAGAGAACCAAATCCTTGCCATTGCACTGAATGATGTTTCACAATTTCATTTTCGATGATTCTAACATGTTCAAACGTAACTCTGCACACTAAAAAAACCTTTTCAACATACCCAACACATTTTCCGCGTGTTCCTATAGAACGACTCGCTAGTTGTTTCACACGAAACGTATAGTCACGTGTTTTACAGTATCGGCAGCCATTTGAGGTACAAATCTGTGGATCCAAAGCAAGAAGTCAGACCAAGGAAGGACCTGCTTCGACGATGTGTAGAAGACTGACACCACAAGGTATTTCTTCTTTTCAGGCCTTCACGCTCATTGCTGAACATCGTCTTTGCCTCCCCGTAACACACAAGATGGTGCAAGCGAACATATAAAAGATGACAACGATGAAAAGTAAACGAAATTCATCCTAAAATGTACAGACTGGCGGGCCTCAATTACAACGTCTAAGCCCTTAAGTTTACAACATGATTACCTGTCTATCAATTTATTCAACATGATAAAAAAAGATGTTTGGTCAAGCTCTTAAACTCAAATGACATATAATCATCGCAGCCAACTGATAACACGACAGGCACTATTTCTTTTATTTACACAAAAGTTACTCACTGTTTTACGAAACAAGGTAACTGATGACTGGGTCTCAACGGATTATGCGGCGAAATGGCTATTACCGTGTTGCGGTGGAAGGTGAGAGATGACTTGCTCGGACAATGGCGAAGATTGTTGCTCTGGATCCCATCCATAACCCTCGGGTGTGTCTTGTTAACTTTGACCTGCAGCTTGGATGCTGGCTTCAGGGAATCCGGCCTGATGTCTGCATGAAAAGTCCTGGTGACAGTTCCGAAGGATGGCAAACTTGAATTCCCTACAGGGCCATGTCAGACCCAGCTGAGAAACAAAATAAGCCGTGTCTGGAGCACCATGTCTGGCCGTTCTTGTAACAGTACGAACATTCCTGTTTTTCTCTTGGTACAGTAGCTGGGCAGGGCCTGTCTGGTGCGTGTGGCAATGTCCAGGGGTTTGTCATCTCTCCTACCTTGCCATTTGGCTTGTAAATAAGACAACTGATGACTGGGTCCAAACGGGCCGTGCACCGCCCCTTCTGCTTGGCCAAATGGCTACCGTGTGGCGGTGGGAGTAGGAGGTGACTGTATGGTCAATGGTGAGGCATTGTTGCTCTGGGTCCCACCACAGCACCCTCGGGCATCTAGTAACTTTGTTAACTCATTGAAACCAAATGATTACATGATACACACATTTTCACTGTTTTACACAAAATACATAATCATATCACCATGATAAAAAACAAGAACGACGAAAACAAAACCAACAACCAAAACACAAAAAAAACTGGTCAAATCACACTGACATCTCTCTCTCTCTCTCTCAGCGGAAATGGATTTTCACAATCACTAATGCATGAAGGCGTTTTCATAGTTGATTTCAAAAGTATTCATTTACTGTAGTCCTCGAGGCCACAGAATTGTATAAACCCAAATTATCCAAAGATCCAGCAGTAAACAGCCAAGACATCTTCCCTTACGATGATGGACACAGACACACAGACAACCCGATCAATATGAATCAACATAATTTCCCATGTTTTTCAATTAATGAAGTTACAAATCAAGAATGGCAAACATTCCACACTCCCTAGGCATAAGAACACATTACTATACAAAACTATATACACTATGTACACAAAACACTAAAGCAAAAAAACAAACTAACCAACCCCACCACCAAAAACAAAACAGATAAAAACATGAAGACAGCAAATATACCGGACATGGCCTTTCCTGAATAGTTCCTGCTTTTCTTGCCTTTCTGGAAAAGGTAGCAATCGGCCATCGCTTCCTGGAAGCCCCCGGACAGTTAATACACAACAGAACACCGTTGACACACGTCTTTTTGTCTGAGCTATAGTCACCACTTTGTCAGCGCCGACAAAAGTCATCAAACCTGTTGTGGATGTGCTTTGGACATACCATCACAATATCTCCCAGTTTGCAGTACATGTACGTCCAAGACGGATTTCTCACACTCACACTTCCACATGCACTCTACTACAAATCTGCCTGTAAATCTCTTGACAAGCTCCTTGAGCCAACGCAAAACCGTATTCGCTGACAAGTCTTGAACTGAAAGAGAAGGGGGGGGGGGGGTGGGAGAGAGTACAGTTAAGGGAGTTAAGAAACACAAAGCCGACACCACCAGAATGATCGAAGCATTCAGATGGTCCACACACAAGCCCAAGTTACAGGTTGCAGGCTGGGACTGAACAGATGACACCCAAGTCCATGGCTTTGTCAACAGCACCACCAGCCTGCCTATCAGAAACAAACAAACAAAATAAAGCAGTTTTATACATCAGTTTGAAAAGCGAAAGCTGTCACGATTTGTTTTCGACTGTTATACTAAAAAGTTAATCCCCTTTATAATGAACTTTTTGGTTCGGGATTTCAATACTAAGACACTACATGGATAGCCTCTTCTCAAAGACTGGCGATCTGTCACAAGACTACAGGAATAACTGTTACTGGTATATTTTTTAAAGCCCAGCCGACTGCGTTGAGCCATATCAGAGCTATAACCCGTTTAAAAATATACTTCAGCAAGAAAAAAAAAAAAGAAAATTAAGTACACATATCAATGCACTCGCGCACATAATCTAAGGAGATGCCCTTGGCGTTTACCACTCCGTCCAATTTATCAGAGGGTTTAAAAACATACCCTTTTTGTTATTGTTGTTTTAAGCCCAGCCGACTGTGCAACCATATCACGGCTATAACCGCCTCAAAACACACAAAACTTCAACAGGAAAAAAAAAACAAGAGAAAAGAAAATTAGTACACATATCAATGCAATCGCACACATCATCTAAGGACATACCCTTGGCGCTGACCATTCCGTCCAGTTTATCGCACAGGGGATTTAAAAAACACACCTGAATACAGATATAAGCATACCTAAGAACATCAAAACATATGTAAAAACAGGCAACTATCTCAAACCGCTTCCGCATATCTCACTCCCTAGAGCCAAAAATGCACTTAATACATGTACCCAATTATCAATCCTTAGAAAAAGTACATAAGACTTTATCGAACACATACAGGTGAATGGGACCATTAAGGCAGAAAATAATAGGTAGAAAAGACAGAAAGCAAAGGAATAAGGCAGAAACAAAGTGACAGAAAAAAAGGGAATTTCTAGCACAGAATTTCCGGAAGGTGAGGATACTGTTTATACTGAAAGAGCCCTCGGCATCCCCGCGGGGTCCTTTTCATTGATGACTGGGTCCGAATGGGTCCATGCAGCGCATGGACAGCCCCCCTTTGCTTGAAGAAATGACTGTCGATGGTGTCGGGAGCTTGGAGGTGGGGGTCCCGAGAGTGGCGAGGCATTGGTGCTCCAGGTCCCATCCGCACCCTCGTGGTGTTTCTTGAGACATCCATCTTACCTTATCCCGTCTTGACACTTTCACGTACTGCAGGAAGCTGGTGGACAGGATGAGGATGCGAAAGGTTAAATGTCCGGTGACGTGATAATGATGAAATGTAGTAGGTCTGCAGTGATGTTCAGTTTATATTGCTTACAGCCCAGCCGACTACTAGAGCCATATCAGGGCTAACACTACGTCAAAAAACGACAACCTGTTAAGATAAAAGACAACAGTTAAAACCATGCTCACCGTTAACTTGCAAATCTAAAATGCAATTAAACAAAAACAGACGTAAAATCAGATCAGAAGAAATCTTTGTAAAAAACTGGAAAATTGCATCAGGAGGGACGTCTCGGAAGAGGTTCTTTAAGGAGTCCGCTGTGTAGTGCTTTCGTCTCGCATCGTACAAGCCCCAGCAATCAAGGAGGAGGTGTCTGATGCTCAACGGCTTGTCACACGGTTATACACCACGGTGCTTCTTCATTTTTCAAAAGATACGAGTGAGTGTAGGATGTGTGACCCGTGCGAACCTACATGACACTGTTTCTTTCTTACGGTTTCCTGCAGCAGATGGGAGAATTTCTTTCAGGTTAGGGCGGATTTGGGAAAGTTTGTTATCTGTCTGTTCATTCCAATCCTCCTGCCATACATTTCTCACGTAACTGTGTAAACCGAGGTCTACACCCGAGGTATGACAAGGAGGGTGCCGCGGCCAGGGGTTGAACAAGTTAGGTGCTGTCTCACTCACTCACTCACTCACCGTGGCAGAAGTGTATGAAGTAGGAAGCGGACAGCGTCTCTCTCTCTCTCAGATGTCCAGAGGTTTCAGAGAGCCGCGCCTCACGGTGACCCGAGCTGAGTGACGTCATAGTTCAGACTGGTGGCCTCCCAAATGGCGTCCACCGACAGCCGGGGGTTGGACACGGAGCTGATGTCTACTGGATGGGTAGGCTCGCTGAAAGAATGAGAATACTACTGTACTAATGATAATGATAACAACAACAACAATAATATGATTATGATAACCGAATAATGATATCAATGATGATGATATTATTATTGTTGGCGTTACTATTATCATAATTACCAATTGTAACAAGAAAAAGAATGAAGGATAATGATATTAACAATGATAATGAATAACGATAATAATAAAAGAAGAAAAGGAATAAGAATAAGAATAATGTCAAGTCTTTCTAACGACTTCCCTTTCCATACAAACACCAGAACAATAATACCGATTTTGTACTTCAAGATGAACATGACCTTGACAAAGTATCAGATAAACAAAACTCGACACTAAACGGGGACAACAGCCGATGGTCACAACAGCATAAAACACAATGAAACTTTTGTCAATAGTTCCCGAAAACTCAAACTGTCCACACACTGTCCTCAAAGCAGTTCATTTTAAACCTTAGTTTGGTCTGTGTGGTCTGATCTTGTCCTTGGGGCTGACTTTCGAATGTAAATCTTCTAGTCTGAACCTTTGACCCAAGTTTGGCAATGGTCCATCCAGGAAGAGCTGAGGAATCTTGCTAACACTGTTTGGTAACGGACACACTCATAGCAAAACACGCACGCACACACACACACACACACACACACACACACACACACACACACACACACACACACACACACACACACACACACACACACACAAACCAAAGCACAACTACCAATTGTCCCTGGCGATTATTGGTTTAGTTCAATAGACTGACAATCCTATCCTTGTGGACAAACACACACACATACACACAACCAAGGAAAACTACCAACTGTCCTGGCGATTGTTGGCTTAGCTCAATAGACTGACAATCCTACCCTTGTGGACACACACACACACACACACACACACACACACACACACACACACACACACACACACACACACACAACACACCAACACACACACACACACACACACACACACTACCAAAGGTCAACTACCAACTGTCCTGGCGATTGTTGGTTTAGTTCAACACACCGTCAATCCAACGCTTGTGCACACAACACAAACACACACAAAATAAACAGGCCACAACTTACTCATGATGACGGGTGTACTCATGGTGACGCCGCAGTATGGAGGAGGGCGAGGGTCGCGCGGATCTGACGCGGCAGTAGCACGTGACAAGCACGACCAGCACCACCACCACAGCACAGGACAGGGTGCCGCTCACCACGTACATGTTCCGCACGTGGAACGCACGCTCCTCCAGTCCGCCCTCCTGCAGGCCCCGGATGTCTATCATGGGCCCAAACATGTCTACTGAAACCAACCAGAGACCACAAGTGCCTAGTCCATAGAGGCAAGACGTCAGACTTCCCATCAGAATGTTTGGGGTTCGATCCTACCTGGGCTAGTTGGTAGAGCCATGGACTCAAGATCTGATATCTTGAGTTCAATCCCAGCCTGCAACAGTAAAACCTGGCCTGTCCGTTGCCCATCTTAATGTTTCCGTCATTCTGGTGGTGTCAGCTTAGTGTTTGATAGGTCCCATCTCCCCTCTCCCTGTTTCAAGACCTTACCAGCGCACAGGGTTTTGTGCAGGCTCGGGAAATCTGTCAGGTAATTAATTGCTGGCTGGTTTGGGTGGGGCGCATATGGAGCTGTCCGAGCGCAGCGAATCCCTCTTGAAATGAGTCCATTAATTCCTACCTGGGTACCCCCTGCCTGGTGGGTAAAGGGGTGGAAATTTTCCTGATCTCCCATGTGTTCAGACCAGACAGTACTTAACAACCCCTTTCATAGGATACGCATGCAGAACATCAAATTCGCACGATAAAGATGCTGTAAGTCAGGTCAATATCCAATGGCTCATCATCATCATCATCATCATCATTATCATCATCACCATCATCATGTACCCTGCCGCATGGCAGTTGGCGATAATGATCCTCCATATGTATCTATCCCTTGTCGCCGCAAGCACATCTTCCACCCTCTCTGTCCTCAGCCGCCCTGCAAGTCCGTCCAATATTTTCTCCCTGGGTCTATCTGGTGTTCTCTTTCCCTCCAGCTTTCCTGTTGTGACCAGGTGCTCTAATTCCCCGTTCCTCATAAAATGGCCTATAAATGTTGCCTGTCTTTTCCTAATCTTCCTTATGAATAATCTTTTTGTATCTGCCTCCATGAAGACTCTCGTTGGTTTTCTTTGCTGTCCATGGAACTCTCAACATTCTTCCTAGAAACCACATCTCGGCTGCTTCAATCTTGTTCTGGCTTTACTTGTTGACTGTCAACGCCTCACAACCGCATAACATTATCGGTTACTCGTATATCTAACATTCAAGAACTCTCTTCCTGATGTTAACTGACAGGCAATGACTCACGGAAGTATGAAAACACCCAGCATGCACGCCCACCAAAATAAAAGGGAGTACGCAGACTGTGCAGCAACATAGTGCCTGTACAGTGTGTGGGTAAAACAACGTGTATACACATATCCGAGAAAAATAGGAACGTTTTTACACAAAACAAACCACACAAACAAAAACCCAGATATACCAAAACTAAACAAAAACATCAGCAAGCCAGATGTAAAAACCAGAAAAAACACGAAAAAGAATAAGAACGTGTACTGAATACAACAAGACAAGAAAAACCCCGATTCCACCCGATTGATAATTACATAATAAGACAGGTAACAAACAAACCAATCTTCATGTTGCAGACTGGAACTGAGTTCGACACAAAAGCTCTCGAGTCCATGGTTCTATCAAGATACCAGACAGCCCACGTTAAAAAAAACAAAAACAAAAGACAGAAAAAGAAAGAAAGAACAAAAAACACACAAAACAAAGAAAAAGAATCAAAGAAACAAAAAAACAAACACAACCAAACCAAACCAACCAAACAGCAAAACAAAACTAGCCTGCCTAAGAATTGAAGGAAGAGAGAACAACAAGATCTTTACTACGTCCTGTTCTCACTGTGAACTCAAATTTCAGTGTGTTTGGAGGTGTGCTGGAAAGCTGAAATAAATGGCGTGGGAATTGCCCCCCCCCCCCCCAAAAAAAAATCAACAACAAACAACAAACCACAACAAAAAAGAAAAGCGTGCAGAAGATGGGGCGAAAAAGGCACACACACACAGTCCTGCGCAGAAACGCAAAGTCCTACCACCACAGTCACACACACACACACACACACACACACACACACACACACACACACACACACACACACCACACACACACACACACACACACACACACACACACACACTCTCTCTCTCTCACTCTCTCTCACACCCCCCCCCCTACAAACACAGACACACAGTGACACTCACACCACAAACAAACACACAGTGATACACACATACATGGACACACACACACCTACACACACACAGAAACCATACTCACGTGGGAACTGACAGTTGGGTCCAGCATGCATGTCCAGACAGAGACAGGTGTAGGAGCCCACCTGGTCCACACAGGTACCTCCATTCAGACAGGGATGTCGGGCACAGTCATCAATGTTCACCTCACAGTGCGCACCTGTATTGGGGGTATTGTTATTATCATCATCATTATCATCATTACTGTCATTATCACACCTGTATTGGGGTATTATTATCATCATCATTATCATCATTATTGTCATTATCACTATCATTGTCATCAAGTATCATCACCATTGCTGTTTATCATTATCATTATTATTATTGTTGTTGCTTTGGCTCTCTGGCACAGTCATCAATGTTCATCTCACAGTGTACCCTGTATTGGGAGTATTGTTACCATGATGATGATGATCATCATCATCACTTGTTACTATCATTATCATCATGTATCATCATCATCATCATTGCTGTTTATTATCGTTATTATTACTACTATTCTTATTATCATTATAATTATTATTTAAAGCCCAGCCAAATTGCACGGTCATTTCAGGGCTATAGCATCCCAAAACACACCTTGTAAACCTTCTCTCTTACATACACACACAACACACACACACACACACACACACACACACACACACACACACACACACACACACACACACACACACACACACACACACTCACACACACACACACACACACACACACACACACCTGGATATCAATAAATTCGTCTGGCGTTGACCTTTCCGCCCAATGTATCTGCAGGGGATTTAAACAAAAACTGAATACAAACGTACACACATAACTATGCACACTAAAACATATATTAACAACTGGCCTTTCTACCTAAGATTTCTATTTTACATCACATTTCCTTAGAGCCAAATTACACTTAATACATGAAGCCAACTATCAAGCCTAACAGAAAAATATGTCCAAAGGCTTCACGGAGCACATACGCGTGAATAGACCAGCAAGGCAGCAAATGATAGGAAGAGATAACAGACAGCAAAAGAGCAAGGCATGAACAAAAGAGCAAGGCAGGAACAAAAGAGCAAGGCAGGAACAAAAGAGCAAGGCAGGAACAAAAGAGCAAGGCAGGAACAAAAGAGCAAGGCTGGAACAAAAGAGCAAGGCAGGAACAAAAGAGCAAGGCAGGAACAAACAAGAGTGACAGAAAAGAGGAAAATTTCTGGCACAGAATTTCTAGAAAGTGGAGATACTATTGATTCTAAGGTGGAGATACCATTTATTCTGATAAGGTGGAGATAGAGATACTATTTATTCTGATAAGGCAGAGATGGAGACACTATTTATTCTGATAAGGCAGAGATGGAGATACAATTTATTCTGATAAGGTGGAGATGGAGATACTATTTATTCTGATAAGGTAGAGATGGAGATACTATTTATTCTGATAAGGCAGAGATGGAGATACTATTTATTCTGATAAGGCAGAGATGGAGATACTATTTATTCTGATAAGGTGGAGATGGAGATACTATTTATTCTGATAAGGTAGAGATGGAGATACTATTTATTCTGATAAGGTGGAGATGGAGATACTGTTTATTCTGAATAAGGTGGAGATGGATATACTATTTATTCTGATAAGGTGGAGATAGAGATACTATTTATTCTGATAAGGTGGAGATGGAGATACTGTTTATTCTGAATAAGGTAGAGATGGAGATACTATTTATTCTGAATAAGGTGGAGATGGAGATACTGTTTATTCTGAATAAGGTGGAGATGGAGATACTATTTATTCTGATAAGGTAGAGATGGAGATACTATTTATTCTGATAAGGTGGAGATGGAGATACTATTTATTCTGATAAGGTGGAGATGGAGATACTATTTATTCTGATAAGGTGGAGATGGAGATACTATTTATTCTGATAAGGTAGAGATGGAGATACTATTTATTCTGATAAGGTGGAGATGGAGATACTATTTATTCTGATAAGGTGGAGATGGAGATACTATTTATTCTGATAAGGTGGAGATGGAGATACTATTTATTCTGAATAAGGTGGAGATGGAGATACTATTTATTCTGATAAGGTAGAGATGGAGATACTATTTATTCTGATAAGGTGGAGATGGAGATACTATTTATTCTGATAAGGTGGAGATGGAGATACTATTTATTCTGATAAGGTGGAGATGGAGATACTATTTATTCTGAATAAGGTGGAGATGGAGATACTATTTATTCTGATAAGGTGGAGATGGAGATACTATTTATTCTGAATGAACCCCAGTATCTCAACATGGGAATTATTTGGGGGAGGGGGGGTAAGGTTTTGACTAAAAAAACTGGAGGGCACATACAAGTCCACTGACAACAATGGTGACAACTGAGCATGACAGTTTTCACCACAAGTTTTGGAGACGTACATTGATACAACCATTCTGGCAATACCTTCAAACATCCATCTATAACACAGGTGTCAAAGCCACCTCAGTAACATGATACAAATTTCACCGTCAGCAAAGTATAAGACCAGATCCTATCACACGCTAAATTCTATATTCATAAATGCAAACAAAAGAAATTGGATTTTGAGACAGAGGCCCACATAAAAAGGAGACAAAAAGAAAATGACTGAACAACCCTCCCCCCACCACCCCCGCCGGGATGATGCCGAGGGCTCTTTCAGTATAAATGGTATCCCCTCCTTCAGGAAATTCTGTGCTAGAAATTCCCTCTTCTCTGAAATTTCCTCTCTTCTGTCACTCTCTTTGCCTCTGCTTCGTTCCTTTGCTTTCTGTCGTTTCTCCCCATCATTTTCTGCCTTGCTGATCTATTCACCTGAATGTGTTTGATAAAGTCTTGCGTACTTTTTCCTAGGATTGATAACTGGGTACATGTATAAAGTGCATGTTTGGCTCTAGGCAGGCGAGATATGCGGAAGCAATTTTAGGTAATTTATGACTGTTCACATACATGATTTGGTATCCTTAGTTACGCTTAAATTTGTAATCAGGCGCGTTTTCTAAATCCCCTGTGCAATAAATTGGACGGAGTGGTCATCGCCGGGGGCATGTACTTTGATAATGTGCACGAATGCATTGATATGTGAACTTAACTTTCTTTTCCTTTTTTTTCCCTGTTGGAAGTTTTGTATATGTCGAAGCAGTTATACCTGTGATATGGTTCTACGCAGTAGAATGGGCTTTAAACAACAAAAACAATAACAATGAGTGAACACACACAAGACTGTACAAGTGTATATCAGTATTACCAGAGAATCCCCGGGGACAAATGCACTTGTAGGTCAGCACCATCTCCTGACAACGGGCGCCATTCAAACAGGGCTGTAGCTTGGAGCAAGCGTGTATCTGAAAGCAGAGACATGTGGGGTAGTTTGGGTGGAGCGGCATTTTCCAAATTTTTTAAATGATAATGATTCATACCGACTGGAGAAAGGTTTGAGAAAGCGCGTGAGAGAGACAGAGAGACAGAAAGAGAGAGAGAGAGACACAGAGAGAGAGAGAGACAGAGAGACAGAGAGAGAGAGACGAGAGAGAGAGAGAGAGAGAGAGAGAGGAGAGAATGTGTGTGTGCGTGTGCGTGTGTGTGTGTGTGTGCCCGTGTGTGTGTGTGTGTGTGTGTCTGTGTGTGTGTGTGTGTGTGTGTGTGTGTGTGTGTGTGTGTGTGTGTGTGTGTTGTGTGTGTGTGTGTGTGTGTGTGTGTGTGTGTGTGTGTGCATCGTCACAATGGCTACGCCTGCTACTGTCGGCCTGGTGAGTTTGAGAGGCTGGTGTTGTGTTGGAATGGAGATGTTTCTTTTGTTGGTCTTTTCATTTTTATTTTTGGTGTGTGTGTGTGTGTGTGTGTGTGTGTGTGTGTGTGTGTGTGTGTGTGTGTGTGTGTGTGTGTGTGTGTGTGTGTGTGTGTGCGTGCGCGCGCGCACGCGCGTGTGTGTATGAATGTGTGTCTGTCTGTGACTAAAACTGTGAACATAATCTCTGTTCATTATTGGTGGTCAAAGCTGCGGAGGAGTCTCGAAAACACACGTTAATACGATAAATCTGCAAAGTTATATGGACCACCAAAAAAAAACAAAAAAAAACAAACAAAAACTCAAACCACCTGCCTCTAATTAACACCCCGAGAAAGGCGTCATGACGTTTCATCATTTAAATCAGTTTTTGAATTCGGTTCTCTTCTAACGAATTTTTGTCAAGGTCACGTGATCTTGACAAGTACAAAATCTAGATTTTCCTGTAATAATGTTTTGCATGAAAAGGGAAATTGTTAGAGTAACCAGATTTTCTATTGTACTTTTTCAAAATTCTGCTGTAGCTCGTCACGACAAAAATTATTATGATACATCACAAACATGCACGTCAAGTTCAGTTTCTAAGAATTTTTTTCAAGGTCACGGTGATCTTGATAAGTACAAAAATCTAGATTTTTCTGTGATAAATTTTTGCATAAAAAGGGAAATTGTTGAAAATAACCAGATTTTCATTTATTTTTTTTTCCATTTTAGCTCATCACGACAAAAAAATATGATACATCACAAACATGCACTCAGGACAATAGTTTTTTTTTAAGTGTAATCGAAAGCATACATCTTGCCGCTGCAATCTTGTATACAACTATGTAATATTACACAGTAAAGTTCTCTCGCTCTATTTTAGCGCGTCACGATAAAAATTATTGACACATCACAAAGAAGCACTCTGGGCAATAGTTCTTTTTAAGCGTAAATAAAACATACATCATGTCGCTCCATCTTGTATACAACTATGCAATATTACACAGTTAAGTTCCCACTGGCAATTTTGTGACAAAATGCGCGCAAACAAACAAATAATCACTCGCGAATGAGATGGATACACAAAGAACCCCATACATCTGATTATCTTCAAGACCTTACCAGTGCGAAAGGTTTTGTGTAGGCTTATTTATGGCTTAATCTATTATCAGTCTGGATCTTTGTTCATCACCTGGCAAGTGTGGCTTTTGTGTGTAAGAAACTTATTTTCAGCACGGAACGCTTTTTTGAAAATGCTGAACCTGCAAACAGCCAGCCAGCCAGCCAGATGGGAGACAACACACACACACAAACAAACACACAAAGACCCACACACACACAGAGATATCACACACACACATACACACACACAAAGACCCCACACACAGACCTTTATGGTATGAAAATGACAATTTGAAGCGGCAATTCCACCTGTTATGTATTGTCTGCGACCGAGATAACAACGGGAATACCAAGGGAAACAAACGATGCTTGACAAAACAAGTCGTTTCTTTGGACAGTTGTCTCCCTGTGACCTGTCCCGGCCAAAAAGCGTGCCCCTCCAAAATGTATCACGTACGAGTGACAAATTATGTGCAAACAATTTACCCAGCCAACAGTCACATCAAGAGACAAGGTCAAAGGTAGACACAGAACTCTGATAACCGATAGTGACCTTCTCTAGTAAGACACAAGAAAGAAAGACCCAATTTCTTCCGCCGATTACAGCAGTAGAACTCGGGGGTCCAAAAACGTGTCTCGTGTTCCATATAAACGCTGGCCCAGACACGTAACAGCGGCGAATCTTCGTTGCTGCCCAACAAACTAACGCCATAACGGGCCGTAAGCGCGCTCGCTATTAGATGGACTAGGCATGTGGTCACTCTCTGCTTCAACTTGAAGTTCAAGCCACCACAAGTTGGTCACCTCTCCATCTGGCAACCACGCGCGATCATGCGTGAGAGGAAACATAGCTAATTTAATATTGCTGGAAATTCAACACTTAACTAAACTTTGCATGTGCCAACGATATTGACACTGCACAACGAATTAATCAAAGCGCGGATACCCAGCAATACAACACTGTTCGACGCCAACATCCAACC
>JAPXFY010000021.1:27594848-27602348 GCA_030674185.1 Monoplex corrugatus
TGTGTGTGTGTGTGTGTGTGTGTGTGTGTGTGTGTGTGTGTGGTGTGTGTGTGTGTGTGTGTGTGTGTGTACGTGTGTGTATGTATGTGTATGTGTATGCATGTGTATGTATCTGTGTATGTGTATATGTGTGTATTGTGTGTGTGTGTGTGTGTGTGTGTGTGTGTGTGTGTGTGTGTGTGTGTGTGTGTGTGTGTGTGTGTGTGTGTGTGCCGAGGTTGTTATTAGGTCGTTGTGTACACGCACTTTCTCAGTTCCGTCAGCATTTTTCTCTGTGTGTGTGTGTGCGCTTGTGCGTGTGTGTGTGTGAGTGTGTGTGTGTGTATGTATGTGTATGTGTATATGTGTGTGTGTGGTTGGCCTTCTTGGGTTCCTCCTCGTTTTGCAGTATCATCTCCCGTCTGGCAAGGCAAAAACGCAACTATAACTGAACACAACGGAAAATTGCAATACACACGAACGCAAAATGTCATAAACTCTTATTTGTGTGCGTTTCATCGATCCGTTTGTGGAAGCCTTGGAGTCAGTGTATATATATATGCGTTTGCCACTAGAATCCGTATGTAAATCATATCTATGTGTGTGCGTGCTTGCTCGACTCTCTCTCTCTGCGTGTGCGAGTGTGTGTGTTTGTGTGTGTGTGTGTGTGTGTTTGCGCACGCGCGCGCACTGTGTGTGTGTGTGCGCGCTCTATTTGTGTGTGTGTGTGTGGTGTGTGTGTGTGTGTGTATATATATATGTATGTGTGTGTGTGTGTGTGTGTGTGTGTGTGTGAGCTGCGCACGTGTGTGCGTGTGTCTGTCAGTCCGTGTCTATGTGGGTGTACACGTGTGTGTTCTCGTTACGTATGCGTACGATACTGTTGTTTTCTTGTCTTGTCCTATGTCATATCATTCTCTCATCATTGATCAACTGACATGCTTTTATGCATAACATTTTTTGTAAAGTCCAAAGTGGGTGTGTTTATGTGTGTGTGTGTGTGTGTGTGTGTGTGTGTGTGTGTGTGTTTTGTGTGTGTGTGTGTGTGTGTGTGTGTGTGCGTACACGTTGTGCGTGTGATGTGTGTTTATATGTGTGTTGTGTATGTGTGTGCATGCGCGCGCTCATTGCGTGTGATTGTGTAAATGTGTACAAGTGTGTATGTGTGTGAATATCAATGTGTGTGTGTGCGCGTGCACGAGTGCGTGTGTGTTGTTTATGTGCGTGCGCGTGTGCGTGCGTGCGTGCGTGCGTGAGTGAAAGCGCGACATTAGAGGGATTCTCAAGCGTGTCAGGGCGGAACGAACGTAGGGCCTTCCAACTAGAAGTTCTCACAGCTACCCACTTGACTACCCGTCTACACAAAAAACTGTGGCCCTACTGTCAGTACCGAGGATCAAACCCACGATCCTTGCATTATCAGCAAAGTGCTCTTTTACCAACTGAGCTAAAAGAGGAAAAAATAAATTCTGCGCGCGTGCGCACACACACATATGATTTTATACATATATATATATATATATATATATATATATACATATATATACATATGTATATACACAATATATATATATATGTATAGCCTGTATTATATAGAGACGGAGACAGATAGTATATATAAATATATATCTAGAAAGAGAGAGAGAGACGGAGAGAGAGAGAGAGACGGAGACGGGGAGAGAGAGAGAGACGGAGAGAGAGAGAGAGAGAGAAAGGGAGAGAGATTCACGCACGCACTCACGAACACACACACACAAACCATTACCGAAAACAAAAGAAATAAAAAGACAAACAAACAAACAAGAAACATCATCTCCATTCCAACAGAACAACACCACCCTCTCAAATTCACCAGGCCGACAGTAGCAGGCGTAGCCATTGTGGCGATCCACGCACACGCCATTGATACAGGGGTTGGACGCGCACTCGTTCACGTTCACCTCGCAATGCGAGCCACTGAAGCCCGGGACGCAGGCGCACCGGAAATGCGTGGCGTTTCCGCTGCACGTGCCGTTGTTCCGACACGTGATAATCTCGCACATATCTGTCACGCGCTCCTCGCACTGCTTTCCACGAAAACCTGGAAACGATCATTAAAAAAAAAAAAGAAGAAAAAAGCCAAGCTTATTAATGTTTCATCCGCGAATATTTTGATCTGCCTCTATGGATGTTTCATGCAGTGGTCGTTTCATGTCATTTGATCTAACACAATAATTAAAGGTACTCGTTTGACACAATGTTCTTGAGATTACATGACTGTACAGTACCTAGGCATTCGTGCACAGAAAAGAGAAAAGAAAAAAAAAAAGGTTCATATACATAATAAAAAGTGACATCTTTTGAGAAAAAAAGAGGTTGAACGCGTGAGTGTATGTGTGTGTGTGCACTTGCGTGCGAGTGTGTGTATACACGTGCGTACGTGTGTGTATGTGTGTGTGTGTGTGTGTGTGTGTGTGTGTGTGTGTGTGTGTGTGTTCGCGCGCACGAGCATGAACAATATTCTATAAAAAAAACGGTTTTTAAAGCCAGCTGACATGCAGATAAACTTTCACAGATAAAACACTTTTTTTTTTTAAAAATCCGATTTTAAGACTGACCTCCTCAAATCAGTTTCCATATGTTATTTCAAACCCATGTCGTATTTAACTCATGCGCCCAACAGCTTCAATGCAGAAATGGAAACACATCTAGAGATTTGAAAATGCAGCTGACATTTTGATTGATTCATTTTTCGATCTATGGTTTTCAGACAACCTGAATCTTCCCTGTGGACTAAACTGAAAGGGGTCCATAAAATCTGCAATCCTAGTTTGAAAACGTAAGAGGAGTAAAAACAACAACAACAACAACAAAAAAACAACAACAAAACAACAACAACAACAACAACAACAAAACAAAAAAAACAAAAACAAAACTGTCCGCAGGGGCGGCAAACCCCTCTTGAAAACCAGTTTCAATATTGCAATTTCCTTTGGTGTGGAATTCTTCTTCTTCTTCTTCTCCTTCTTCCTCCTCCTCCTCTTTCTTCTTCTTCTTCTTCTCCTCCTCCTCCTCCTCCTCCTCTCTCTCTCTCTCTCATATTTTGCAAGTCAGTTGATTAACTGATCGATTGTTGATCGATTGATGATTGTGTTAATTGACTGGCCATTGACTATGCAGAGAGACTAAATGCCTGACCAGCAGATCGAGGAATGGAAATATATATATATGTATAAACATTTTTTAACAAATTGTTTGTGTACTGATTAAGCTTGATGATAATCAACTACTGATCACTATGTTCCTTCATTAAATGTAGATCGGGCTAAGATTACGGTTTGGGTTAAATTAGCATTAGGGTTAGGATTATGGTTAGGGTTAAATTAGCATTAGGGTTAGGGCTAGTATTATGGTTAGGGTTAAATTAGCATTAGGATTATGGCTAGGATTACGGTTAGGGGTAAATTAGCATTAGGATAGGGCCATGATTATGGCTAGGGTTAAATTAGCATTAGGGTTAAATTTGGATTAGAGCTAGGATTATGGTTTGGGTCAAATCAGGGTTAGGGCTAGGATTACGGTTAGGGTTAAATTAGCATAAAGGTTAGGGCTAGGATTACGGTTTGGGTTAAATTAGTATCAGGGTTAGGGCTAGGATTACAGTTAGGGTTCAGTTAGCATTAGGGTTTGGGCTAGGGTTATGGTTAGGGTTAAACTAGCATTAGGGTTAGGGTTAGGATTACGGTTTGGGTTAAATTAGCATTAGGGTTAAGGCTAAGATTACGTAGGGTCAAATTAGCATTAGGATTAGGGCTAAAGTTATGGTTAGGGTTAAATTAGCATTAAGCTTAGGACTAGGATTATGGTTAGTGTTAAATCAGGGTTAGGGTTAGGGCTAGGATTACAGTTAAGGTTAAATTGGGATTAGGGCTAGGATCATGGTTCGGGTTAAATCAGCATTAGGGTTAGGGCTAGGATTACGATTAGGGTTAAAGTAGCATTAGGGTTAGGGCTAGGATTATGGTTAGGGTTAAATTAGGGTTAGGGCTAGGATTATGGTAGGGTTAAAGTAGCATTAGGGTTAGGGCTAGGATTACGGTAGGGTTAAAGTAGCATTAGGGTTAGGGCTAGGATTATGGTTAGGGTTAAATTAGCATTAGGGTTAGGGATAGGATTACGGTTAGGGTTAAAATAGCATTAGGGTTAGGGTTAGGATTACGGTTTAGGGTTAAATTAGCATTAGGGTCAGGGCTAGGATTATGGTTAGGGTTAAATTAGCATTATTCTTATTCCTCTCCCTTCACTCACTGTCACTGGGAAGAGTCACTAAAGAACTGTTCAGCAGCTCTGTCGGTTATGCATCAAAGCCTGGGTATCTTCAAAAGGGTTCTCTGTCCATTCCGATAAGCTGTCCGTCCATCGTTTTTTCTTTAAATTAGCATAGTGTTGTCAAAAGCAGTGAAGTCCGGACGTGTATTCTTGTCGCCAAAAAAATCTGCAGGAGTAAGCAAGACCTAATCTGCACAATCACTGATCTGAAAACCCACTCCTCTTAGGGTTTTTGTTGTTGTTTGTTTGCTTTTTTTCCCTTTTTAAAATTTTTTTTTTTTTTAGTATCTTGGTTTCGGAAAGGCTTTATTTTTATTCCCTTTAACGTTGCGCTGATACCGTTCTTCCTCTCTTTCTGTATTAATTTACGCCGGGCTGGTTGGTTCTTTTGACAGACCTGTGGACTCAATATCTAATACACCTGTTCATTGTCCATCTGAATGTTTCTATCAATTTGGTGGTGTCAGCTTAATGTTTCATGGCCCCTCTTACCCCTCCCCACATCAAGACACTGCCAGCGCATAGGGGGGTTCGCGCAGGATCAGATCTGGCAGATTTGAGTGGAGCACATATGGAATTGTCTGAATGCAATGAATCCCTCTTGAAAAAAAAAAAGCTTTTGACGTGGTGTTAGACCTGACATGGCTGTAGTACTCGGCTGGCTATGAGCAATATGAACCTGAAAAACCTGAACCTTGAACAAACTACAAACTCAAAACTCAGAGCTTTTCAATTCAGGCATTCATTTAAATAAAGTTACTCATTCATTTAGTCACGTGTCCAGAGAACTTACCGTGGAGGCAAACGCACAAAACGTCGGCCGACGCGGAAGAGTTTTTCCGACACTGTCCGCCATTTTGACAGGGACACAATTCGTATTGGTCGCAGCTCTCTCCCCTGTGACCCCCGCAACAGAAACATGAAAACTCCGTCTGCGAGAAGGACAGAACAACACACAGTGACGTGGGGAGGGAAGAAAAAAACAGAAGGAAAAAGAAAATGTGAGGAAAGAAGAGGAGGAAAAAGCGAAACAAGATGGTCAAATCATTTTAACAATCTTCCGATTCATACACAAATTTACAGAAAATGAAAATCCAGATCTTGTACTTCTCCCTACAGGAAATGAACATCCAGGTCTCGTACTTCTCCCTACAGGAAATGAAAATCCAGATCTTGTACTTCTCCCTACAGGAAATGAACATCCAGGTCTTGTACTTCTCCCTACAGGAAATGAACATCCAGGTCTCGTACTTCTCCCTACAGGAAATGAACATCCAGGTCTTGTACTTCTCCCTACAGGAAATGAACATCAAGGTCTTGTACTTCTCCCTACAGGAAATGAACATCCAGGTCTCGTACTTCTCCCTACAGGAAATGAACATCCAGGTCTTGTACTTCTCCCTACAGGAAATGAACATCCAGGTCTCGTACTTCTCCCTACAGGAAATGAACATCCAGGTCTCGTACTTCTCCCTACAGGAAATGAACATCCAGGTCTTGTACTTCTCCCTACAGGAAATGAACATCCAGGTCTCGTACTTCTCCCTACAGGAAATGAACATCCAGGTCTCGTACTTCTCCCTACAGGAAATGAACATCCAGGTCTCGTACTTCTCCCTACAGGAAATGAACATCCAGGTCTCGTACTTCTCCCTACAGGAAATGAACATCCAGGTCTTGTACTTCTCCCTACAGGAAATGAACATCAAGGTCTCGTACTTCTCCCTACAGGAAATGAACATCCAGGTCTCGTACTTCTCCCTACAGGAAATGAACATCCAGGTCTTGTACTTCTCCCTACAGGAAATGAACATCCAGGTCTCGTACTTCTCCCTACAGGAAATGAACATCCAGGTCTTGTACTTCTCCCTACAGGAAATGAACATCCAGGTCTTGTACTTCTCCCTACAGGAAATGAACATCCAGGTCTTGTACTTCTCCCTACAGGAAATGAACATCCAGGTCTTGTACTTCTCCCTACAGGAAATGAACATCCAGGTCTTGTACTTCTCCCTACAGGAAATGAACATCCAGGTCTCGTACTTCTCCCTACAGGAAATGAACATCCAGATCTTGTATTTCTCCCTACAGGAAATGAACATCCAGGTCTTGTACTTCTCCCTACAGGAAATGAACATCCAGGTCTTGTACTTCTCCCTACAGGAAATGAACATCCAGGTCTCGTACTTCTCCCTGTTCATACATGAATTTTACAGAAAATGAAAATCCAGGTCTTGTACTCTCAAGGTCACTGTGACTTTAAAAAAATGTATCTGATGAAATAAAACTTGATGTGCATCGAGGACAGTGGTAGACTTCCAACAGAAAAAAAAAGTAGATATTGTCAGAAGTAATGCACTTCACAAGACTTCCTCAAAATGTGTTGACTTTAGGCACCTGTTTTCTTGGTCCGTGTGACCTTGACCTTGGCACCATGACTTTCGATCGCAGGCATTCCTGACTTACAACTTTGATCCAAATTAATACAGATATCAGAAACAACTACAACTTTGATTATACAAATTAGACAAATATAAGTAAACTTTGTCAGAACAGCCTAACAACTACACTTGATCCAAATTTGATACAGATTCAAACTAATTGATCCAATTACATAGATAACACCAACTTTGATCGAAAAGACCCAGACTTATAACTTTGACCAATTAGATACAGATCTCAAACAATCTACAACTTGATCAATAGTTACAGTCTAGAACAGCCTACAACTTGATCCAAATCAATAAAGATCCATTCAGAAACACCTGAGAATTTGCCGACAGTACTCTCTCTCTCTCTCTTCTCTCTCTCTCTCTCTCTCTCTCTCTCTCATACACACATACACACACACTTCTGGTCAATAGTAAACAATCTCTACCACCACATGACAATCCCTCCTTTATTAAAATAGTTTGAAAAAAAAAGAAAGGAGGATGAGCAAAAGAGGGGGCGAAAGAGAGTAGGGAGAAGGAGAATTCTGTCAGGTTCTCGTTGGAGTGCTTTTTCTTTCTTCTGTCCAAACAGGGATCAACAGTGGTTTTTGATATACACACTCAAAACACAAATACATCTATGGCTTTCACCGCATCAAAAGCCTTCTCGTCAAAGAGATGAAGAACCGTTATGTGAGGCCAGGGCCGTAACTTGAAGAAGTTCAAAGCAAACCACTAGCCACAGGCAACTACTTCTGTTATCTTTTATCTGTCCACTTGT
>JAPXFY010000021.1:27607348-27609848 GCA_030674185.1 Monoplex corrugatus
GATACGATACGATACGATACGGTACGGTACTATACGATACAACATGATGATGTTGATGTTGATGATGATGATGATGATGATGATGATGACGACAACGACGACGATGATGATGACGACGACGACGATGCTGATGACGACGACGACGACGTCGATGATGATGATGATGGTGGTGATGGTACCATGGTGATGATGGTGGTGGTGGTGGATTAGCTCGGTTGAGGACTCAGCTGGCTGTGGAACAGCGTCGGCCGTGATATCACCAAGGCCGTTACATTAAGATCATGGATGAACATTAAGATCATGGGTGAACATTTAAGATCATGGGTGAACATTAAGATCATGGGTGAACATTAAGATCATGGGTGAACATTAAGATCATGGGTGAACATTAAGATCATGGGTGAACATTTAAGATCATGGGTGAACATTAAGATCATGAGTGAACATTTACATCATGGGTGAACATTAAGATCATGGGTGAACATTTACATCATGAGTGAACATTAAGATCATGGGTGAACATTAAGATCATGGGTGAACATTAAGATCATGGGTGAACATTAAGATCATGGGTGAACATTAAGATCATGGGTGAACATTAAGATCATGGGTGAACATTAAGATCATGGGTGAACAGGGCGATTCTTCTTGAGTGGCGGTCCTCGGCACAGCCGCCGTTGATGGCTGTGGCTGGGTGGTCGCTGCCGTAGCTTTCCTTCTCTCTTCAGTAGCTTCTGTGTACGCGCACGAAGAACACCAAGAATGCACGTTAAAGATCCTAAGGGCCATGTTGGTGTCCGGTGGCGTGGGGAAACACGAAAACACCCAGCATGCACGCCTATCAATGGCGGATTGTGTGCAGACTGTGCAGCAACACACCGCTTTGCACAGTGTGAGCAAAACAAGGTGCATACACGTGAGACTGACTGACAGACAGACAAGAGAAAACCCGTACACACCTGAGAGGAGCGCCATAGGGGATCTCCACAGGTAAAAGTTGGACAGGAAGAGACCCATCCCCCAGACCACTGTGCGGAAAACACGTCTCATAGCTCTGACACGTCGTCTGAAACACAAACAAACTCACAAAATTCGACCATGTTGACACTTGAAAACACCTTTAGACTGTATAAAAAAAATGCTAGACTAACACACAGGTGTATAGAAACAAAATGCTAGGCTAACATACAGGTATATAGAAATTAACTCTAGACTAACATACAGGTGTATAGAAATTAACGCTAGGCTAACATACAGGTGTATAGAAATTAACACTAGACTAACATACAGGTGTATAGAAATTAACGCTAGGCTAACATACAGGTGTATAGAAATTAACGCTAGACTAACATACAGGTGTATAGAAATTAACGCTAGGCTAACATACAGGTGTATAGAAATTAACGCTAGGACAAACATACAGGTGTATAGAAATTAACGCTAGGCTAACATACAGGTGTATAGAAATTAACGCTAGACTAACATACAGGTGTATAGAAATTAACACTAGACTAACATACAGGTGTATAGAAATTAACGCTAGGCTAACATACAGGTGTATAGAAATTAACGCTAGACTAACATACAGGTGTATAGAAATTAACGCTAGGCTAACATACAGGTGTATAGAAATTAACGCTAGACTAACATACAGGTGTATAGAAATTAACGCTAGGCTAACATACATGTGTATAGAAATTAACGCTAGGCTAACATACAGGTGTATAGAAATTAACGCTAGGCTAGCATACATGATGGACTCTCTCATCGATCGACTGAAGAGAAAGCTTACTGGTCACCACGCCAGATGTGGAGGTTCTTCACTCGGGGTGGAAGACCCTCACATGTTCTTCCGCAAGCACTCTAAGGAGGGAATCCTGCCGCCCTGGATTCTACCAAAAATGCCTATCGATTAACATCAGGAAGAGAGGTCTTGCATGTTATATAGAACCGATGGTGTTGTACGGTTGTGAGGCGTGGACAGCCACCACGCAAAGTCAGAAAAAAAACTGAGTTAACTGAAATGTGGTTTCTAGGAAGAATGTTGTGAGTTCCATGGACAGCAAACGAAACAAACGAGACAGTCTCGAAAGAGGCAGACGCAAGAAGATCAATTAATAAAGAAGATTAGGAAAAGACAAGCAACAACATTTATGGACATTTTACGAGGAAAGAGTAAGAGCACTGGTCATAACAGGAAAGCTGGAGGGAAAGAGAACATCAGGTAGATCCAGTAAGAAAATATTGGACGGTATCACAGGGTGGCTGAGGACAGAGAGGGTGAGAGATGTACTTGCAGCGACCAGGGATAGATTCGTATGAAGGGCCATGATCGCCAACGCCATGAGGCAGGGCACATGATGATGATGACGTCGGTTACCTGCATATCCAGAACAGCATCCTTCATTCCCGCTTTACGGACAGGGAAGGTAAAGCAACGATGGAAAGGAGTCGACACGGGCCCCCATGATATCAATCCCGAGTGAACTGAAGACAGACT
>JAPXFY010000021.1:27619848-27622348 GCA_030674185.1 Monoplex corrugatus
ATAGTCTGCTCTCTGACCTTGTCAGCTCGGTTGATGAGAGAACCATATTGATAACGCAGGGTACGTGGGTTCGATCCTCAGAGTGGAGCACAGTGTGGGCTGCCTGACTCTTTAAATAGACCCGAGTACTCCAAGATTTCACGTCTCAAGTTCAATCCCATCCTCTTCTCCCACTGGACGAAGCAGCAGGGAAGTTTCAGTCTTTTTCTCCTAATTTTTGTATTTGGTGTTTGTTTGTTTGTGGTCTTGATTTTAGTCTTCTTCTCCAACTGGACGAGCAGCAGGGAAGTTTCAGTCTTCTCTCCTAATTTTGTATTTAGTGTTTGTTTGTTTGTGGTCTTGATTTTAGTCTTCTTCTCCCACTGGATGAAGCAGCAGGGAAGTTTCAATCTTTTTCTCCTAATTTTTGTATTTGGTGTTTGTTTGTTTGTGGTCTTGATTTTAGTCTTCTTCTCCAACTGGACGAAGCAGCAGGGAAGTTTCAGTCTTCTTCTCCTGATTTTTGTATTTGGTGTTTGTTTGTGATCTTGATTTTAGTCCTTTTCTCCCACTGGACGAAGCAGTAGGGAAGTTTCAAGTCTTTTTCTCCTAATTTTTGTATTTGGTGTTTGTTCATTTGTGATTTTTTTCATTTACACTTGACAAAGGCCAGTTGGCCGAAAAGTTGCGCCTGTCTTGTCTGGTTTTATTAAAAATACACGTTTGATTGTATTTTCGTGTTTTTCTGGTTCCATCCTGCAACGTAGAAGTTGGCTCAGTCACTGCCCCTATCTCAATGCACCAATCATTCTAGTGGTGTCACCTTTGTGTTTCTTTGGTCCCGTTCCCCTCCCCATTTCAAGACCTTGCCAGCGTACAGAGTCTTGTAAGGCTCAGCAAGCTTGCTGGATAAATGTTAGCAGATATGGAGTTGTCCAGAGCGATGAATCCCTCATAGCAAAATCCCAACTTTAAACCCCTCTCTTTTGCTTCTTACCCCATATTTTCTCTGTCTCTATCTCTCTGTCTGTCTCTGTCTATCTGTCTGTCTGCCTGTCTATCTCTCTCTCTCCTCCATCCCCCTCCCTCTTTCTCTCTCTCTCTCTGTCTGTCTCTCTATGTGTCTGTCTTCTCTCTTGCTCTCACTCTTTCTCTCTTTCTGTCTGTCTCTCTCTCTTTGTCTGTCTGTCTGTCTCTCTCCCTCCCTCTCTCTCCTCCCTCCCGTCTCACTCTTTCTTTGTCTGTCTCTCTCTCCATCTCTCTCTCTCCCCTCTTTCCCTCTCTCTCTCTCTCTCCCCCCCCCCCCTGCCTCCCTTTTCAGTTTTCTTTAGCTCCAGTAATTTTCCGGAACAGCTCTTTGAAGATTTCACACTCTAAGCCTACAGCGTCATGGAAGCAAAGGTCGGAAGCGGCGCCGTGAATTAAAATCTTCACGAAAATCTGTCAGTGATCTCCTGAAGATCTCCACGCACAACCTTTATCTCCACCCACCCCCTCCCCCACCACCACCAATCATCTCTCCTCCAGGCCACAAGTGAATCCTTACAGCAATGATGACAGGATTTCCTGCATCCGTCACAGCTTTGCATTGACCCACTGAGGAAACGTGTGATTTTTCACACAGTCATAGGACGTGCCATGTCTTCCTTTCTGGCTTACCGATGGGGATTGAAAATGATACGGGACATTCTTCAAATCATAAGCAAAAAGAGGAAGAAGAAGAAGGAAAAAAGAGAGAGAGGTGGGAGGAAGAAAGAGACGGGGAGAGGGGGAGACAAGAGACAGAAAGAGAGAGGACAAAAAGAGAGAGGACAGAGAGAGAGAAAGAGCGAGTGAGAGAGAGAGTGAGACAAAGAGAGATGGACAGACAGAGAGTGAGGGAAGGTGAGAGACAGGAGAGAGAGAAAGAGAGACAGACAGATAGAGAGAGAATGACAGACAGACAGACAGACAGAGAGAGACAGAGAGAGAGAGAGAGAGAGAGAGAGAGAGAGAGAGAGAGAGAGAGAGAGAGAGAGAGAGAGAGAGAGAGAGAGAGAACCGAGCTACAGCAACAATCTCTTTTCATACACGCATCATTTCTTTAGCCACGGTAATTTTCCGGATCAGCTCTTTGAAGATTTCACACTTTAAGCCTACAGCGTCATGGAAGCAAAGGACGGAAGCCGCGCCGTGAATTAAAAGCTTGACGAAAATCTGTCAGTGATCTCCTGAAGATCTCCACGCACAATCTTTATCTCCACTCCCACCCCCACCCCCCAACCCACACCCCCAACATCTCCTCCAGGCCACAAGTGAATCCTTACAGCACTGATGACAGGATTTCCTGCATCCCTTGCAGCTTTGCACTGACCCACAGAGGAAACGTGTGTGATTTTTCACACAGTCATAAGATGTGCCGTGTCTTCCTTTCTGGCTTACCGATGGGGATTGAAAATGATACGGGACATTCTTCAAATCATAAGCTAGAAGGGGAAGAAGAAGGAGAAGGAGGGAGAGAGAAAAAAAGAGAGAGAGATAG
>JAPXFY010000021.1:27627348-27634848 GCA_030674185.1 Monoplex corrugatus
ATTGATGGTCCCACCAGAAAAAAACAACCTTCAGTGCAGACAAGGACAACGAATCAGATGAACAAAACAAACAAACAAACAAACAAACAAACAAACAAACAAACAAACAAAAAACAACAACAACAAAAAAACAACCAACCAACAAACAACAACAACAGGACTATTGCCGGAGACGGGGTGGCAAAGAATGAAAGTAACCTTTCTGAGTACATATGTCTACATAAGTGCACACGACCTTTAACTCCCCACCCCACTCCCACCCTCTCCAGGCTTTCCGCTTTCCACCTCTTTTCATTGTCTGTTAATCAAGTGTTATTTGGTTCTGTGATGCGGGTCCTGTTTCTTTTTTGATTTGTTTCCTTTCTGGACATGTCTGTGTCTCGTTTATTTGTTTTTCGTCCTTCTGTCATTTTTTAAATCTACTTTAAAAGAAGAGGGAGTTGTATTTGTGTGTGTGTGTGTGTGTGTGTGTGTGTGTGTGTGTGTGTGTGTGTGTGTGTGTGTGTGTGTGTGTGTGTTGTGTGTGTGTGTGTGTGTTGTGTGTAGGTGTGTGCGGTGTAGGTGTGTGTGTGTGTGTGTGTCTGTGTGTGTGTAGGTGTGTGTGGTGAGTGTAGGTGTGTGTGAGTATGTCAATGTGTGTGTCTGTGTGCACGTGCGTGCGTGTGTGTGCGTGGTGTGTGTGGTGTGTGTGTGTGCGCGCGCGCGTGTGTGTGAGTGAGTAAATGTATATGTGTGCACGCGCGCGAGCGTGTGTGCACGCCTGCGTGTGCGCCCGCTCGCGCGTAGTGTGCCTGTGACAAAAGTGTCAGCAAGATTTTACCACCGGTTTCTACATAAATCTCAGCCACATATAGCCAAAAGTGCAGACCATTGATGAGTGGCGAATGTATAATTAGTTTGAAGTCAGGGCGCCAGGGATAAAGTCACACGGACCCCCAAAAGAGCTTAAAATCGACATTTTCTGAGGAAGATGCACGAACAACACTTTCTCAGTAAGTCTGATAAATTATGTTGATATCTGTTTTCACATTTGTGACAGGTAAGCATTATCCTCACGTCACATCGTTTTTTTATTTGATTTTTCTCTTAAGTGAAGACGGGTCTGGATTTCCTATAACAATGTTTGTATAAAAAAAAAGACCATTAGATTGGCTAGACGACTGAACTCCAAACTGGTCCGTTTAATTTTGCTTGTAACAGAATCTTTCTTGTTATGCACTTCTAAAGCTAACGTATCCATTACTTAATCCAATTCTTGACAAATAACTGATGGCGGGAGAAGAAGAAAAAAGTACAAGGGAGACAAGAAGGAAAGGGTGGAACGAAAACACTCCGGAAAAAAAGTCAAGCTAAGCCCTTCCCTCCCAGCTCCCCTTTCCCTGCCATCTCTTTCAAATTCACAGAGCTGTACTTTAATTCTATTGCCTTTTTCTTTTTTTTTCCCTTACTTTAAGATTTTGTCTCTTGTATGGTATTTGTGTACTTTCTATTTGATTGTTTCCTTTTTTTTGGTTCTTTTTTTTCAATTCCTACCCCTCCTTCCTCCCGCCCTTTTAAAACTTTTTTTAGAGGAGATTATTTCATATCAACATCTGTGTGTCTATCTGTTTAAGACAAAAACACGTTAACAAGATTTTATATGCTGCTTTTAAACGGATCTTAAGCAGATGCAAGTACATACTGTTTGTAGCTCAACCGACCACTACACCATATAAGGAATAACACTTTTTTTTTAAAAACAACTCCCAAGTTTGATTTTGAAAAAGCACTTAACAACCAAGCTGACGATAATAATTTCCAACTTATACATCATTTGAAATATTTCCCATAAATATATTCACATAAGATGAAATCTACTGATTTGGAAGAACAGCAAGAAGACGTTCTTCATGAGTCGGCTGTATACTGCTTACTCGGACCCGTGTGCCTTCTGACTGCGCACGCTAAAAGATCCAACGGCAGTTGAAAATCGTGAAGAGCAGAGCATTGCCCGGCTGCCTTGGTATAAAACATTGGAGACAAAGGTTGATTTTCCAGGTCCCACCCCTTGAAGACCAATAAGCCTTCTTGCCTTCCTGAAGTCTTGGTAAAAAAAAAAAGTGAATATGAATATGAACTTTGAAGCGAGGGCGAGGGGATGGGCGCCGCCCTCGTGGTGCTGGCCGGGAAAAGTTTAGGTCTCTCCCACCTCACTCCCCTACGACACCAGGGTTCTAGAACTATCTAGGCAGAACCTCAGGACCTGACAAGCTCATGGGTTTATGTGCAGGCTTAAGGCTTGCGCCCGTGATCATTCTGGATTTTCTCCATCACAAGGCACCTGTGACATGGAATTCATTCCGAGCGCGGAGACGTCATCTTGAGAAATAACTGAAACTGAAACTATGTAATGATTCCTTTTCTCACACTGGACGGAGCAGCAGGGAAGTTTCAGTCTTTTTCTCTTAATTTTTTTTTTTTAATCTGGTGTTTGTTTGTGATCTTACGTTTGACAAAGACCAGTTGGCCGAAAATTTGCGGCTGTCTTGTCTGGTTACATTAAAAACGCGTTTTATTCTCTTTTTTTCGTGTTTTTCTGGTCCCTATTTGCTTCAACGCGGGCAGTCACACTTGTTTTGGATTTTACGTAATGCTTGTGTCTCACATCGTGCAAGACCAAGCATTCAATAGAAGATGTTTGATGCTGTGTGGCTCGTCATACGGTATACACCATGGTGAAGTCTCCAGACAATTTAGGCCCAAACTGTAGACCCGTTAGGAGTCTCGACTGTGTGTAGCTTTTGGAAGTCATGGCGCCAAGGTCAAGGTCGCACGGATCCCAAAAGTGGCTACCGTTACTGTTAGTTATTTTTGATTAAAGCCAAGCCGACAGCATAAAGCATCAGGGCTATAACCTGTTTCAAAACATACACACAATACCTCGACTGGAAAAAAATAAAGAAACTTAGGTGGTACCCATATCAATACATCTGCGCAAATAGTCTAAGGAGATGCCCCTGGCGTTGATCACTACGTCCAATTTATCACACAGGGGATATAAAAAAATACCTGAACACAAATTTAAACATAACGAAGGACATTAAAACATATAGGAGCCTACAAAAACAAGCTTAAATTACTTTAAATTGCTTCCGCATATCTCATTTCCCTAGAGCCAAAAATGCACTTTATACATGCACAAATTATCAGTCCTAAGAGAAACTACGTTAGACTTTATCCAACACGTACAGATGAACGTAAAAGCAAGGAAGAAATGACAGAAAGCAAATGAACAAGGCAGAAACAAACAAAAAAATGACAGAAAAGAGGAAATTTCTAGCACAGAATTTCCAGAAGTGGGAAACTGTTTATACTGAAAGAGTCCCCGGCAACCGCGCGGGGGTGGAGGGTGTAAAACAAAAAGTGCCTACATTCAGCGGTAACTGTGACATTTTAATACAAGTATCTGTTTTAATCATTGTGACGGCCTACCTCTGTCCAAGATGCACTTAAAGGTTTATTTAAACCGAAACTTCTTTAAAACTTTGACTCCTGCACATTGTCTTCCAGCGTCCTGCATGGCCAATCATGCTAACAAAGCAAAAACTCAACCCTTTGCCTCCCTCACCCTTTCCACCACCTTCCTGCAAGAAGCTGGTGGAAAGGGTGAGGGAGTCAAAGGGTTAAATTTTTGCAGTTGGTGTATAGGATGCAGGAGTCAAAGGGTTAAGGTTGGAATGAACATGAGAAGTACAAACTCTGAATTTTTTTTTTAACACACAGTGTCATTTACAAGACAACGACGGACACATTTCAGTCAAAAGAAAGAATCAAAAATATGTATAAGACAGATAACCAAGAGAAACAGACGAAGAGGCAAAGTACAGAGCACTTGGTTATTTATGGCATTATTTAAGTCAGTAATACAGTGCATGTAGATTGTAAGAGTGAAGTATACAATACAAAGAGAAAACGTACAAATAAAATACAATGTTATTAACACGTTCTACACAATATAGGTACAAGAGTCAGAAGTGACTGATTTGCCATGGGGAAATAATTACAAACTAAAACAACCACTCCATCTGAAAAGTGATATCGTCATGATTGATTGATTTTATATCACACTCTTCAATTTTAAGTCACCCCTGATTTTTGCATTACATTAATAATTTTGCATCTGTATGTCAGCTCTTTCTTTTAAAGCAGAAATATTTGATAGTAAATTACTGTATAACTTACATTATAAACATACAATTTTGCAATCAATATTATGAAATCAAGAATTGCGTCTGTCTTGAATCAGAAAGTTTGCTTCAAAATGAAGCCATATTTTATTTTCATTAAATCTCATGTTGAAGAACAGACAACTTTCAATCAACATTTTCTTTTTCAGAATTTCATCACAAGCAGATTGTGTCATGACACCTCCATGAAAATATTCAGTGTTATCTGTATGCTCCCTACAGAAACTGCACGGATTATCGTTGACAATTTTCGTTTTTCTACGATGTTTTGTATAAAAAAGGGCGCACCTCCATGAAAATTGTTCAATGTTTTCTGTATTTTCCCAACAGAAATTATACACATTGTCGTTGATAATTTTCTAATTTTCATTTTTGCCTCTGTTAATTTTTATGTAAAAAGGCGATTGTTAGAATGGTTTGACCATCGTGTTCAGTTTAATACTGAAATCTAAGTAGCCGTTTTAGTTTTGAATGCCACAGATTCTTTTATTTTGTCCATTTTTTTTTTAAAGTTATGAAACAACTATTAAATCCGATTCTCGACACTGAAAATAGCGATGGGTGATGATGAGATAAGCTCGGGAAGGGAAAAGACGAAAAGAAACCTTTCTCAGTAACTAGATCTAACCCAACACGTGCACGATCTTCCAATTGTTTTCAAAACACACTCTACTGTGGAGATGTAATTCAGTCTTTACTGTAAAGATCTGATTTAATTCTGTAATGTTGTTGTCATTTCTTTCTTTCTTTCTTTCTTTTAATATTTTGTATCTGTTATTCATTTCCTCCGTTCCTCCTTTTTCAATCGCCTTAGGAAAAAAAAAGATTGTTTCATATCGACCAGCTTTTCACTCTCTCTCTCCCCCCCCCCCCCTCTCTCTCTCTCTCTGTTTGGTGGGTAGGTAAGCATATTGCATGAACGAGGTTTTCTCAACTTTTTGCCGATGGATCTTTATCAAATTTTACTCAAAGCTGTGGGCCGTTGATGAATCCCCTAAAAGCACAATTTTAGAAGGTAAAGGTCACACGGACCCCTTTCCCTCCTCCCCTTTCCCCCGGAAAAGCGCCTAACATCATCAAGGAAGGGATATGATCCAACACTTTCTCAGTAACTTTTTCACACGGACCCCTTTCCCTCCCTCCCCTTTCCCCCGGAAAAGCGCCTAACATCATCAAGGAAGGGATATGATCCAACACTTTCTCAGTAATTTCTAAATACATTTCCATTCAGAGTGTTTTTTTTCCTCAGCAAAAGCTTCTTCAAGGTCACACTTACCTTCAGAAGTACAATTTCTGGATTTCCTGAGAGATTTTGTTGTAAAAATAGTGATACTGTTAGAATGCCCTGAGCATCTTGTTCAACTTTTGACTGAAATCAATTCAGCCATTAGTTGTTTTAACAAAATCTTCTCTTCTTAAGGCAACCTCCACGGCCAGCAAATCCATTATTAAATTTAATTATTAGGTAGAAAAAATGGGGACGGGATGGAAAGGGATAAAAAGAAATCTTTCTGAAACAATGTCTACCTGAGTGCACACGACCATTATGCTTCATTCTCCCATCTCTTTTCAGTTCACAATCTATTTGAGATGTAATTTAATCCGATGATACTGTTCCTATTTCTTTTTTATTTGCTTTCTTTCTCTGGAGTTTTGATTGTTTCCTTATTTGCTTTTTTATTCGTGTCCCATTTTCTCTCTCTTTGTCTTCTTTCTTTCAGTCATTCCATTGTATAAAACCATTTCAAGAGGATGCCTGGTTAGCAAAGAAAAGCACTCAAACCATATTTTGAATATACCTAAATGTCAAAAAGATTCTCGGAAAGAACAGAGAAATTGTTCAGTCAAAATGAGATCATCATCATCATCATCATATCATCTCATCATCTATCATCATCATCATCATCATCATCATCATCATCATCATCATCTCTCATTCATCATCATCATCATCATTCATCATCATCATCATCATCATCATCATCATCATATCATCATCATCATCATCATCATCATCATCATCATCATCATCATCATCATCATCATCATCATCATCATCATCATCATCATCATCATCATCTCATCATCATCATCATCATCATCATATCATCCATCATCATCATCATCATTCATCATCATCATCATCATCATCATCATCATCATCATCATCATCATCATCATCATCATCATCATCATCCCTCATCATCATCATCATCATCATCATCATTCATCATCATCATTCATCATGTCCATGCTGCATGCGTTGGTGATATAGCTCTATACAATCTATCTTTTGTCCCATCCACTCTGCAAAATTCATATTTTTCTCCTCTCAACTGTGTTCTTTTTCATTCTAGCTTCTTCCTGTTGTGATAGGTGCTTCAAATTTCTTTTTCCTCATTAAAAATGTCTATAAAAGCTCCTGGTTTTTCCATTTATCTCATTAACGTTCTTTTTGTGCTTTCTTATTTCATGAAATGTTTCGTTTATCTCTTTGCTGTCCACGGAATCTTAAATTTCTTTATATTAAAACCATGACTTCGTTGCCCCCATTTGTTCCCGAACCTTTTTTTATATTGTCCAGCTTCGCATTTCAGATTGGTTCTATGTAATACTGAACAACTCGTCTACATGTTTTGTCATTGATAGCATTTTTTGGTAAGAACGCTTTTTATTTTCTTGAATGCTGTTTCAGCTTGGTCAACTCTGCCAGGTATTTCAAATGTGCCTCTGCCGTCTGGTGAAAATGACTGTTCCCAGATATTTGAACTTATCAACTTGTCCCAGTTTTGTATCATTTTCTATTGTTTTATATGAAACAAATTCCTGTTTTTTTTAATGATCATCATGACATCTTCTTACTATTTAGTTCAAGCCTAATATTTTTGCTTTGTTTTCGTAATATTCACATGATTACGTAGGCCTTTTCATTTTCTGCGATTAGAACGGTGTCGTCTGCATAACGAAGCTTGTTTATCATTTTTTCCGTCCAACTTTTATCCCAGGGCATTCTTCTGAGTTTCTCAAGATGGTTTCGCTGTAAAGTGAAAAGAAATCTGGTGACAGAAGACATCCCTATCTAACTGGTCTTTTGATTTTTGAAAAAAAAGTTTATATCATTTTCTACTCTCATTGATGTTATTTGTTCCCATTACACATTCCTTATTATTCTTAGATCTTTTCATCAGTATAGAGCTTCTCCAGTTGACTGGTCAATTCTTTGTGTCTTACCCAATCAAAAGCATTGGTATAATCAACAAAACAAATATATAAG
>JAPXFY010000021.1:27637348-27652348 GCA_030674185.1 Monoplex corrugatus
AAAACGCTGCATAATCATGTGTAAAATCGCAAACTGAAATCAAAATGCATTTATTCCAGTTACATGAATATAAACAATTTCATCATGCAGAAGCATGTACTCATATAGTTCACACAGCCCTGCTGAAATGAAAGAACGCAATCGAGTAAAATAAGCAAACGAAAGAAAAACAAACCATATAAGCTAAAAAGAAAAAGAACACACACATACACGCACGCGCGCGCGCGCACGAGCACAAACACACACACGCACGCACACACGCACACACACACACCCACGCACACACACCCGCTCAACAACAAGAAAACAATCTTCCTTCAAAACATAGTAAGCTTGACAAGAAAGAAAAAGAAAGAAATGGCAGACATTTACCCAGAAAATGAAAGAAATGACACACTCCGTTCTTCGTTTACGAGCTTTGCTTCCATTTCACAATGAAATGTGACAAAAGATTTGTTCTGGATAAAAGTGCATTTCGCCATCCCAGTTTTAGTTCATGCGTACTTGGCTGCTCCGACATGTGTCTTTACGCCCAGTTTCCTTCACAATTGATGATCATGCTTCCCCACGTTAAAGGACACACGCCACAAGTCATGCGCCTGAAGGCAGAAGGTCAGAAGACCTGAAGGAGTAAGTGCAAAAATGTTTTCTAAGGTCAGAAGGTTTCTAAGAAGAATGTTGAGAGTTCCATGGACAGCAAAGAAAACAAACGAGACAGTCTTGATGGAGGCAGACACAAGTAGATCACTCATAAGGAAGATTAGGAAAAGACAAGCAACATTTATAGGCCATTTTATGAGGAAGGGGGATTTGGAGCACCTGGTCACAACGGAAAAGCTGGAGGGAAAGAGAGCACCAGGTAGACCCAGGGAGAAAATGCTGGACGGACTTGCAGAGTGGCTGGGGACGGGGAGGGTGGGGAAGATGCTAGGGGCAACGAGAGATAGAGACAGATGGAAGTCCATGATCGCCAACGCCATGCGGCAGCGCACCTGATGATGATGGTCAGAAGACCTGAAGGAGTAAGTGCAAAAATGTTTTCCTACGGTCAAAAGACCTGAAGGAGTAAGTGCAAAATGTTTTTCTAAGATCAGAAGACCCGAAGGAGTAAGTGCAAACATGTTTTTCTATGGTCAGAAGACCTGAAGGAATAAGTGCAAACATGTTTTTCTAAGATCAGAAGACCTGAAGGAATAAGTGCAAAATGTTTTTCTATGGTCAGAAGACCTGAAGGAATAAGTGCAAAATGTTTTTCTATGGTCAGAAGACCTGAAGGAATAAGTGCAAAATGTTTTTCTATGGTCAGAAGACCTGAAGGAATAAGTGCAAAATGTTTTTCTATGGTCAGAAGACCTGAAGGAATAAGTGCAAAAATGTTTTTCTAAGGTCAGAAGACCTGAAGGAGTAAGTGCAAACATGTTTTTCTAAGATCAGAAGACCTGAAGGAATAAGTGCAAAATGTTTTTCTATGGTCAGAAGACCTGAAGGAATAAGTGCAAACATGTTTTTCTAAGATCAGAAGACCTGAAGGAGTAAGTGCAAACATGTTTTTCTAAGGTCAGAAGACCTGAAGGAATAAGTGCAAAATGTTTTTCTAAGATCAGAAGACCCGAAGGAGTAAGTGCAAAAATGTTTTCTATGGTCAGAAGACCTGAAGGAGTAAGTGCAAACATGTTTTTCTAAGGTCAGAAGACCCGAAGGAGTAAGTGCAAATGTTTTTCTAAGGTCAGAAGACCTGAAGGAGTAAGTGCAAAAATGTTTTTCTTCTGATTCTTTACGCATGGTAAGAGATGTGCAGCTGGGGATAGGGAAAATGTTCTGGCACTAAAACAAGATAGAACGATTTTCTACCCTGTCTCTGTTTTGCTTCATCTTAAGTAACACCATCCTCACGCAAAAATGTTTTTCTTCTGATTCTTTACGCATGGTAAGAGATGTGCAGCTGGGGATAGGGAAAATGTTCTGGCACTAAAACAAGATAGAACGATTTTCTACCCTGTCTCTGTTTTGCTTCATCTTAAGTAACACCATCCACAACACCTATTTCAAAGCCAGGTTTATTCCAGTGCAGTCTCAGTGCCAGAGAGTCTTAACGTGTTAACATCGTATTACTACGAGGCTACCTACCAAAGGATATCCTACACTATTACTGGGGCACTTGGATGAGGTTTGTCAATTTGATCTCATCCTGGTTACTTAAGACAGTACTATGGAGAAGAGTGGCAGAATGGTTCAGACGTTCACCTGCCAATACCTAAACTCGAGGTTCCAGGCTTCGCTCCCCGTACCGCAGAGGCCTCGGCTTTTCTCCTCAGTTTCACCGGAAACGTCTAGTCCTTCGGAAGGGGACGAAAAACGAGTCGGACCCGTATGCCTTTTGGCTGCGCACGGTAAAGATCCCGTACGGCAGTTGAAAATCGTGAAGAGCAGGGCATTGCCCGGCTGCCTTGGTATAAAACATTGAAGAGATAGGTTGATTTCCCAGGTCCAACCTCTTGAAGACCAATAGGCCTTCTTGCCTTTCTGAAGTCTTGGTTAAAAAAAACGTGAATCTAAGACAGCATGCTAGCACCGTTTTACGTCCTCTACTAACAAGGACAATCCCCCCCCCTCCCCCCGCAGCGTTCAAAATCCCATCAGTCTTGTCAATATCACTGTGGGATTTGTCCGCTCCAACAAGTTCGTACCAAGCGTTGAGTGACCTATGGGCTCATTGAAAAGAAGGAGACCACACAGTTGTTTGTCATCCACTTCACGAATGCGTCTTAGATGATCTTAAATCTCTTGACCAACAACGCAGATATCTCATCTGTCTGCATCTCTCAAGCCTGGTGGGCACCAGATATATAACGAATATCGGCACAGTGTGCAGCCTTGTCACGCAGTCTCCATCCAGTATGGAACTCTATAGCATCACAATTATCATCCTTAACACCATTACCATCACAGCATTGTGAAAAATACCGCCAGATTCTGTGACCATTCATGTGGCATGGGAAGTAAAAATCTTTGCTCCCATTTCAAGAAAGAGAGAGAGAGTAAAAACAGAGACAGACAGAGACAGACAGACAGACAGACAGACAGACAGAGAGACAGAAACACAGACACACACACACACACACACACACACACACACACACACACACACACACACACAGAGAGAGAGAGAGAGAGAGAAACAGAGAGAGAGAACACAGAGAGAAACAGAGAGAGAGAGAGAGCAGAGAGAGAGAGAGAGAGACAGAGAGAGACAAAGAGAAAAACAGAGAGACAGAGAGGGAAAGACAGAGAGAGAGAGAGAGGGAAAGACAGAGAGAGAGAGAGAGAGAGACAGAGACAGAGAGAGAAAAAAAGAGAAACAGAAACAGAGAGAGATAGAGAGAGAAGAGAGACAGACAGACAGACACAGACTCAAAGAGAAAGAAAGAGAGCGAGAGACAGAGACAAGAGACAAACAGACAGAGAGAAACAGACAGAGAGAGAGGGGGGAGGGAGAGAGGGGGAAGGACAGAGAGGGAGAGAAGAAGAAGAAAAAGAAGAACTGTTCTGGGTAAAAGTGCATTTCACTACCCCAGTTTTGGTTCATGCGTAATTGGCTGTTCTGACACATGTTTATACGCCCCGCTTCCATCACAATTGATGTCTCAAGTCAGGCGTGTATGTAGAAAAGGTCAGGCGGCCAGAAGATAAAGTACGAGAATGGTTTTTTTTTTTAAATAAACTTTTTTATTCATTTTTTTTTCCTACACATCAAATGGGACACCCAAACATACAATATGGCACAGAAAAACGATTAAAAAACAAGTCATATACATATGAAAAGAGAAAATGGTTTTCTTTGCGATTGATTAAGACTGCAGAGAGAGGTTCATTGTTTTTGTTTGTTTGTTATTTAGTGTTTAACATCCGCACGCATAAAAGTGCTACAACAGACGGGTTGCTAAGCAATCACCGAAACATTAGTGTCACCATGACCAAAGTTCTGAGACGTTATAGTCACCATGACCAAAGTTCTGAGAGATGTTCAATTCGGGCTTTGGAAAACGTTCTGGCACTTAAATAAACTGACGAAGGTGAGGAAGGTGATGGAGGTTAGGTAAGGGAGAGTGAGAAATGGAGAGAGTACTGACACAGGAGGGAGTCTTATATGACTGATATAGTAAATGTGCCCCCCGCCCCTCTCTCTCTCTCTCTGATGTCAAGCCTTGCTTGTTTTGTCTTGTGGTCTCAATACTGTAAAATCATATCTCTCTCTCTCTCTCTCTCTCTCTCTCTCTCTGTGATGTCAAGCCTTGTTTGTTCTGTCTTGTGGTCTCAATACTGTAAAATTCTCTCTCTCTCTCTCTCTCTCTCTCTCTCTCTCTCCTCTCCCTCCCTCTCTCTCTCTCTCACTTCACCTTCAGTAGCAATATCCTCTCGCAGTTGTCTAGGCTCAACACCACCACTTTCAAAGCCAGATTTATTCCTCTGCAGTCTCAGTGTCAGAAAGTCCACATAAGTGCCAGCATCATGTTACTGGGAGGCTACCTACCAAAGGACATCCCGCACTGTTTCTGGGTCTCTTGGATGAAGTTTAGTGATGCTTGCTCTCATCCAAGTTATTCATAACAGTCCTATATATAACACTCTACTGGCACATCAGTTTCTGGAACAGCGGGACTACACGCTGGAAAGTTCTGGATTCAAATTCCATCAGATCAGTTAAAACATCATGGGATTTTTCGAGCCCACAGATCCCGTACTCTGAGCCACATGCCCCCTGAGAGGTTAGTGAAGGCAGTGAGTGTGTATTCCCTCTTTTTTTTTTCTTTTTTTTCTTTGCATTGTTTCCTTTTGTTCCAGTTTGGTGGCCGCAAGTCCCATGTGTATTCGATTGTAAGAGTGGTTTTTACGTGTACTGGCCATTTATAACCCTGTTATTAAGACATTCATGCCCCATTTTTGGGAGGTGTGCATGTTTTCGTGTTTGTATAATCCACCAATACATGACATGACTTGTATGCATGTTGGGATGTTTTCGTGTTTGTATAAACCACCAATACTGACATGACTTCATGCATGTTGGGATGTTTTCGTGTTTGTATAAACCACCAATACTGACATGACTTACATGCATGTTGGGATGTTTTCGTGTTTGTATAAACCAGCAACACTGACATGACTTACATGCATGTTGGGATGTTTTCGTTTTGTATAAAGCCACCAATACTGAATGACTTGCATGCATGTTGGGATGTTTTCGTGTTTGTATAAACCATCAACACTGACATGACTTACATGCATGTTGGGATGTTTTCGTGTTTGTATAAACCACAACACTGAATGACTTACATGCATGTTGGGATGTTTTCGTGTTTGTATAAACCACAACACTGACATGACTTGTATGCATGTTGGGATGTTTTCGTGTTTGTATAAACCACGCAACACTGACATGACTTACATGCATGTTGGGATGTTTTCGTGTTTGTATAAACCAGAAACACTGACATGACTTGTATGCATGTTGGGATGTTTTCGTGTTTGTATAAACCACCAATATTAACATGACTTCATGCATGTTGGGATGTTTTTCGTGTTTGTTTAACCATCAACACTGACATGATTTGCATGCATTTGGGATGTTTTCGTGTTTGTATAAACCACCAATACTGACATGACTTGCATGCATGTTGGGATGTTTTCGTGTTTGTATAAACCAGCAACACTGACATGACTTACATGCATGTTGGGATGTTTTCGTGTTTGTATAAACCACCAATATTGACATGACTTTGCAGGATGTTTTCGTGTTTGTATAAGCCACAACACTGATATGATTGCATGCATGTCGGGATGTTTTCGTGTTTGTATAAGCCACAACACTTGATATGATTTGCATGCATGTCGGGATGTTTTCGTGTTTGCTATAAACAACCAACACTGACATGATATTAAATGCATGTTGGGATGTTTTCGTGTTTGTATAAACCATCAATGCTGATATAACTTTATGCATGTTGGTATTCGTATTTGTATGGCATCAACGTGATATAACTTGCATACAGTGGTATTTCATGCTTCATAACCACCAACACTGACATGACTTTCGTGCTGTTGGGAGTTTTCATGTTTCTATAAACCACCAACATGATATGAGCTTACATGCACGCTGGGATTTTTTGTGTTTCCATAAGCCATCAACGCTGACATGACATTATACATACTGGGATGTGTTCGTGTTTGTATAAGCCACCAACACTAACATGACTTACATGACCTTTAACGAGTATTATCTGATGTTCTGCGTACGTCATACACACTAAGAGGATTCAGACACTAACTTATCTGCACTCTGTTAACCCTGGAGATCAGAAAAAAATCTCCACCCTTTACCCACCAGGTGGGTACCCCCCAAAAACAGACTCAAACCCAGACTTCCCCTGTTAAGGAGAGTAGTACCCTAACCATTCGACTATCACAGCCCGGCTGTCTTTTCTCGTCTCATTTGTTGACCAGACGGTCAGCGACCTCCTGTACTGAATACCAACATGGGGAGGGAGGGAATGATCCAGGCCTGTCATTGATTTCTCTCAGTACATGTAGTGTACTGTACAGTTGAAAGACCGCGAGAGAAACACTGAATAATGCGTGTTCTGGACAATAACGGTGTGCAAATTTCATTCTTCTTCTCCTCCACCTACTCCTACTTTTTTCTCTTCCTTCCTCCTTCTCCTCCTTCTCAGCTTTCTTCCCTCCACTCTCCTCCTCCTCCTCACAAGGGCGGAATGCGTCAATTACCGATGTCAGGTGTCTTCCAGCACTAAGGGGGAAGAACTGAAGTGACTGGCGAACAGGGAGAAAACCGAGGAGAGACAGTCGCCCTGTTGGACGCTAATCTAACCTAACTGCGGCAGCTAGGTTGCTTCTCTGTCTCTCTGTCTGGTGCGCGCGCGCGCGCGTGTGTGTGCGTGTGTCTGTGTGTCTGTGTCTGTGTATCCTGTGTCTATGTCTGTGTGTGTACTGTTGGTGTGTGTCTGTGCGCCACGCGCGCGCGTCACTGATTCAGTGCCTACTGACTCAAGTGATTTTAGAAACCTCTCCCCAAAACAGATAGATACATGAACATACAGAAAGAGCAATGGGGAGAGAGATTCTTGAGTATACAAATACAGAAAAAGAAGGAACAAAATCGCAACTGGAAAAGGAGAGAGGATAAAACAAACAAGTGAGATAAACCTGAACTAACCACTAAACAATATACTGATTAAACACGATGATTAACACCTACTCCTCAACGAGGTATAGATAATTAATTAGCTACTGGATATTTTGATAGGCTGACAGCAAATCTGTATGTTGTTGATGACAACTCGTATATGTCGTAAACCCTATTTTTAGAAAAGTGTTCGAATATGTCGTTACTCAAATATGTCGTAAACCCTATTTTTAGAAAGTGTTCGAATATGTTGTTTTCCCTTAGATTAAAGAAAGAACATGACTAGTTATTTTCTGTCCACAAAGACACGCAATATTCCTGTGTACTTTGTTGTGAATGCGTAAGTTTCCATTTGAATATAAAGACGATATGAAATTCTGCTAACACTAAAACAGACAGACAAACGGACAGACAGACAGACAGACAGACAGACAGACAGACAGGCAGGCAGGCAGAATAAATGTCGTTCAAACAACCTGGTCCTTAACGACGTTTCAGCTCTAAGCGTAGAGAAAAGCAATTCGTGTAAAGAGGAATCGGAAAAAAGATTGGAATACAATCAGTCGATTTAACACCACATTTTACCTGACATTTAACACCATTAGACATAATTTTAACACATTTGTACTGTTGTACGGATGCGAGGCGTGGACAGTCAGCAAGCAAAGCCAGAGCAGGATCGAGGCAGCCGAGATGTGGTTTCTAAAAAGAATGTTGAGAGTTCCATGGACAGCAAAGAAAACAAATGAGACAGTCTTGATGGAGGCAGATACCAGTAGATCACTCATAAGGAAGATTAGGAAAAGACAAGCAACATTTATAGGCCTATTTTATGAGGAAGGGGGATTTGGAGCCCCTGGTCACAACGGGAAAGCTGGAGGAAAAGAAGCAGGGAGAGAATGCTGGACGGACTTGCAGAGTGGCTGGGGATGAGGAGGTGGGGGAGATGCTGGGGGCAACGAGAGATAGAGATGGTTGGAAGTCCATGATCGCCAACGCCATGCGGCAGGGCACCTGATGATGATGATGATGATGATGTACAGTTTGCATTTTATGCCACTTTATTAATATAGGCAAGAGTGAATTTCTTTAACACATGTGTACAGTTTTCATTTTATGCCACTTTTAATTATAAGCCAACGTACACTTCTTTCACTGAATCAAACGCTACATGTGACTGCATTAGAACAGTGTCTTTTCAAGAGCTAGTAAAGTGAACATGATCTACAGTAGAACATCCCTCTATTTAAATCCTGGTTGGTGATAACCAGCGATATTATTTTTTTCTGTCAATTCTTGTCATCTTTCGTTGACTGTTCTGCTGACTGAAAACTTTGTACGTAACTCACGTCACTAAGAAAAATGCCCATTTCATCCCTTGGACTGTAAAATCTCCTTTTCTAAAAGTGATAAAAGATCGATTCAAACCAGGTTTGGGAAACTCACTGTTATACAAGGATTACAATTCAAGAAAACGTTTAAACTGATCATCTGAGACTTTAACCCTTTGACTCCCGTACCCTGTCTACCCACTGCAAAACTAACCCTTTGACTCCCTCACCCTTTGACTCCCGTACCCTGTCTACCCACTGCAAAAACGTAACCCTTTGACTCCCTCACTTTGACTCCTACCCTTCTACCACTGAAAAACGTAACCCTTGACTACCACCCTTTGACTCCGTACCCTGTCACCCACTGCAAAAACGTAACCCTTTGATTCCCTCACCCTTTCCACCAGCTTCCTGCAGGAAGCTGATGGAAAGGGTGAGGGAGTCAAAAAGTGTTTCTGCTTTGCTAGCATGGCTGACAATGCAGGATGCTGGTGGACAGGGTGCGGAAGGCAAAGGGTTAAGGAGTTGACTGACACTTCCATCAGTAGCAGTGTTTTTCTATTTTTGAGTTTTTAAAATCAATATTGTATTGTTATTGTTGTTTAAAGCCTAGCCGCAGCGTACAGCCATAACCTTTTTCTTAAATGGCTTATTCTTATCCACCAGTCTCACCATCTGGTGATTCTTCATGACCAAAGAGGTACCATTTTTTGAAGTGTTGGAACCACGTCTCAACTGAAATATCGCTTATTTCTAGGCTGTTTTCTTTTATATCATATTTGTATACAGTTTACTAAAATTCCTTTTGATTTTCGAAACAAGTTACGAGTTTATTAAGTAAGACATCATTAAACTATTTTTCCCTTCATTAGTAAAAATGTTTATATTCACGTAATCACATCTAGCAATGAAATGTCCGTGCTGAACTTCTGGTGTTAATGATCGTTGGCTTCTTTCTAACAATCTTCTAACATTTCGTTACAAACTACACAGTCTTGACCAAACCAGTTGCACGGTTGTGTAACTGTGTAAAGTAGTCACGGTTTTTTTTTTAATTCATACATTCATTATTTCTCTTCTACATTCATTAAATACATTAAGTGCATCACTCACATCCACATCAATCAAATTAAAAAAATCATAAGTTTTCTGTAAAATTTGGCCTTAACCTCATAATATATATATGAGTACGATCATTGTTTTTAAACCACGCAATCTAGTTTCAGAGAGAGAGGGGGGATGAGAGAGAGGGAGAGAGGGGGGAGAGAATGAGAGGGAGAATGAGTGAGAGAGAGAGAGACAGACAGACAGACAGATAGACAGAGAGACAGACAGAGAGAGACAGACAGAGAGAGAGTGAGACAGACAGACAGAGAGAAAGAGAGAGAGACAGAAAGAGAAAGAGAGAGAGACACGCAGAGAGACACAGACAGACAAAGACAGAGAAAGAGTGGGTGTGCGTATGCACTAGCTTGATTCCTTGACAAAATAAAATTCTCTTTTTATTGTTTTAAAGTTTGTGTCTTTCTCACAATTCCCCAACCTTCTTGTATAATCAGTGATGACAGCAGAGCAAAACATAATTAACCGTTCCACTCCATCACACGATCCACCGGTTCTCTAGAAGTGGAGAGAGAAGAGAGAGAGAGAGAGAGAGAGAGAGAGAGAGAGAGAGAAATAGAGAAAGAGATTGATATATATATAGATAGATAGATAGACAGATAGATAGAGAGATAGACAGACAGATAGATAAATAGATAGATAGATAGAGATAGACAGATAGAGAGAGAAAGAGAGAGAAATAGAGAAATAGAGAGATTGATATATATATATATATATAGATGGATAGATAGACAGATAGATAGAGAGAGAGATAGACAGATAGATAGATAGATTGAGAGAGAGAGAAGAGAGACAGATAGAGAGAGAGACAGAGACAGATAGAGAGAGATATATATATAGATAGAGAGAGAGAGATAAAGAGATAGATAGATAGATAGAGAGACAGATAGAGAGAGAGAGAGAGATAGATAGATAGACAGAGAGAGAGAGAGAGAGAAAGAGACAGATAGAGAGAGAGATACAGAGAGAGATAGAGATAGATAGACAGATAGAGACAGAGAGACAGACAGATAGATAGACAGACAGACAGACAGAGAGAGGTATCAAAGCCTAGGGATTCATCAAACTCTCCATTTCCCACTCCCCCTTAGCTAACTTCCACCACCTTCTTCCATGTCTCACCTTCCTCCCCTCTCCCCTCCCTTCTACCCCCATCCCAGTCATCCTCCACCTTCTTTTTTTTTCTCTCTCTCTCGACCCTCCCTTCCACCTATCCCACTAAACTTCGCTTCTCATCATTCCACTTTTCCTTCACATTTCAAAGGCCATTGCCACCGCTCAAAGACGTTGCAGTGGCTGGCAGACAAGTCTCAGGTGGTAGGTCTAACATACTGTCATCTTTCATTAGGTACATGTACAGGAGCTTTGACTATGGATCACACACAGACAAATGCGTGTTTTGTGTGTGTGTGTGTGTGTGTGTGTGTGTGTGTGTGTGTGTGTGTGTGTGTGGTGTGTGTGTGTGTGTGTGTGTGTGAGGTGGGGGTGGGAAATTGACACATAGGGGGGGGGGGGAAGAGAGACAGAGACAGAGAGACAGACAGACAGACAGTCTGACAGAGACAGAGAGAGGGAGAGAGATGAGAGAGACAGACACAGAGAGGGAGACAGAGACATGAGAGAGACACAGAGAGAGTCAGACAGACAGACAGAGAGAGACAGAAAGACAGACAGAAAAAGAAACGAAGTGGGGAGAGAGAGAGAGGGGGGGGGGAGAAGAAACAGACTGAGAGAGACAGCAGAAAGAGGGGAGGGAGGGGACAGAGAGAGAAAGAGAGAGAGACAGACAGACAGACAGAGAGAGAGTGTGAAAGACAGAAAGAGAAAGACAGACATACAAACAGAGCCCACGCTAATAGTTCTGTTAAGATCATTGTGGATTTTACTTATTGATTGACTGATTGATTCATTGCTTGCTTGAATCATTAATCATAATTGATTGAGTGATTGACTGGCTGAGTGTGTAGTGAGTAAGTGAGTGAGTGGATGAGTGAGTGAGTGTTTTTCTTTACCTATATTATTCATTTATTTGTTTTCTTATCTCTTATTAATGTATTTATTTAAGTATTATTTATGTATTATTTATTTATTTACTTATTTATTTACTTATTTATTTATTTATCTATTTATTTATTTATTTTCACTTGTGCCCCAACCAGCTCCTATCTCGATCTGAGTGTGCTGTGGGCTCATTGGGAAGACTGGGTCCACGCAGTTGAATCTCATCTACTTTATACGGATAGATCTACGTCACTTAAAAATGTTTCTCAAATATCATGATTAATAACCAAGGTGTCTGTATCTCTCGGGCCTGGTTGACGCAAGGAAAGTTTTACTAAAGTAAGCACAAAACACCGCGCAGTCATGTAGGTGGAATTCCACTACGTCTACGTCGGCCTCTTTACATCTCAGGAGATGATAGTCTGCACCAGGAGGCGTTGTGGTCATGATCGATGCTGTGTTACCAGCGAAGCTGGAGTGACTTCATCCAGGTGCAGGCCTGGCAAGTGAATATGGAGGACGAGCTGTTGCCCATGCAGCAGATCCCCCTCTCCTCGCCACTAGTAGAATCCAGGGGAAAGACGGGGCCTGTACGCATGGTACCAGGGGCGACGCAGGAGTTGCCAGAACGAGGTTGTAGACAACGGCGAACTGCCTTAGGGACTCGACTCCGGATTTTTCCTCAGGTTGACTCCGAAGCCTTTCCTATGAGTGGTATGGCCGCAAGGCAGCGGAGGTTTGAAATCAGAGTTTTCCTTCTCTTAGATGAGCTGTCTTCCCAGACTGATGACCCCATCTACCCAAAGCACTGGTTTTCAGGCGCCATAACCCGCCTTCACCCCTTCTCCTATCAGTAGTAGCAGTTCCGCCGGGCTTATATCTAAGCCACACGAGCAGGCTAGAGCTGGACTTAGTTGTCAGAGGCTATTGGAGACGCGCGCCGTGAGGGGCATTTTATAGACAATGAGAGCTTGTCCCCATTGCCACCCTCGGCTATGACAACCTGGACACCACAATGTTCCGTGCCGGAACCCGGGATTGAACCAGGGACCTTTATATCTTCAGTCTAACGCTCTCCCAACTGAGCTATTCCGGAATTCCACAGTATCATGATTATCGTGATCTTCATCGTCGTCAAGCGGTGTGAAAAACCTGCCCTCAGACTCTGTAGCCATCAATGTAGCTTAAGAAATGGGCCAGAAAAAAAAAGTAATTATCATCATGCCTGTCTGGAGTGTGTACGTAGCCTGGTGGCCGAGGCTATTGCCCAGGGCGCAACAAACAAACAAACAAACAAACAAACAAACAAACAAACAAACAAACAAAAAACCGCGTTCGAATTACGAATCGGATTTCTTTTCTCTCTCTCTTCTCTCTCTCCTCTCTCTCTCTCTCTCTCATCCTCTCTCTCTCTCTCTCTCAATTTATCTCGCCCTCTCCTGCACCCATCCACTCGGTCTTCATTTCATATCACACACACACACACACACACACACACCAACACCACACACACACACACACACACACACACACACGGACAAACCCATTCACACATACTATACATACACGCAGACGCACATACTAGACATACGCACACATATACACACATATACACACAAAGATAAAATGCAGTATTCACTCAGTCACACACTTTTACACACACACTATCGCGACCACACACGTGCGCACACACACGCCGCGCACACACATACACACAACCACACACGCAAAGCATCAATACAGCCTGCACACGCACGCACCCACCACACAACACACACACACACACAACACACACACACACACACACACCACGCACGCACACACACACACACACACACACACACCACACACACACACACATCTAAAAACACCCAACCATCAAGCTCCAACGTGCATTGTTCTCCCCTCTCCAAATCCAACCATCTCCATCTTTCCCCATCTCTCACCCATAACCCCCAACCTCCTTCTCAAGCCAGCTTCTCTGCCTCCCATTTCATTCCACATGTCAATTTTCATTTCCGCCTTTTCTGAAAGAAGAAGCAGGAAAAAAAGTTTTAATAAGTTTGAAGGCAAGAGCAGGTGGCACCTCAATAGAGATGTCAGGGTTTCATACGACTCTGGTTCCATCCCTGAGCTGATCGTCTTGTGGGCTCTCGATGGGAAGGCTGGAACCTCTCGGCCACGTGTTTCATTTTAAATGTCAACTGTCATTTCCACCCTTCTCTAAGGAAATGAAATGTCCTTTTTTTACCAATCTCTATTTTTCATGGACAAAAATAAATTTAAACCTAACAAATCCAAAATTTGTACTTCTCAAGTCGCTGTGACCTTGACCAACCTTCCAGTTGAAATAAAAGTGCAGGCTCTTCGAGGACAACGGCAGGCCACCACAACAAGAAAAACAGATTTTCATTATTGTCAAAAGTTCATAAGAAAGTGATATCCGGGCACCTGCTAAAAATACTGATTTTAGGCACTTTTGAGTCCGTGTCGCCTTTTTTTTCCAAAGTTACTCCTGTACGGGTCCACACTTTTGACTAAAACTTGGTAATAGATCCATGTAAAATTAGTGGAGGAAATCTTGCCAACACAGTTTTGGTCTCTGTCTCAAACACCTCCTCAAACCTCCCAACCTTTTTCTCTCTACTACTCATTTTAGTTTCACATTTCTATTCTTCTTTTCCATCCTACTTTGAAAATAAAAAGTCTGAATGAGCTTAACCTTTTGACTTCCGCACCCTATCCATCAACTACAAAAACTTAACTATTTGACTCCCGCACCCTATCCACCAGCTTCACTAAACCCTGTGACTCCCTGACTCCATCCACCAGCTTCCTGCAGGAAACTGGTGGACAGGGTGAGGGAGTCAAAGGGTTAAGGTTGTGTTTTGCTAGTATGGTTGATAATGGAGGATGCTGGTGGACAATGTGCGGGAGTCAAAGGGTTAAATTAAAGCACATAAAAGGCGGGCGAGTCTTCGAAACTAATTATTTTTCCTGTCCTATTTCCTATGCCACGTTATTGAGTCACGAAGAGTTGCATCCCTTTAAAATAAATATAGTTCATAACATATATGTTAGCGTCATCCAGGCCTGAAGAATACCGACACCTGCAGTGCTGGTAAAAAGGTTGAGCAACCCCTGCACATTGCAGGTGGGCGAGTCTTTGAAGCTAATTATTTTCTCCTATCCCATTTCCTATAACACGTTACTGGTCACAGAGTTACATCATTTTAACATAAATATATCTTATAATATGCATATATGTTAGCGTCATTCAGGCCTGAAAATTACAGACACCTGCAGTGTTGGTGAAAAGACGAGCGACCCCCTCCATCACGCGTCTAT
>JAPXFY010000021.1:27657348-27662348 GCA_030674185.1 Monoplex corrugatus
CAGACAGATAGATATATAGACAAACAAATAAATGAATAAATAAACAAATAACTAAATAGATAAACAAACAAACACATAAATAAATAAATGAATAAATAAATAATCAACAAATAAACAAACAAATAAATAAATAAACAAATAAATGAATAAATCAATAAACAAATAATAAAAAATAAATAAATAAACAAACAACTGAATAAATGAAATAAATAAACGGAAGAGGTGCCAGAAATTTGACAGAAAGGCTTGAACCATTTTCCCCCTGTCTGCCCCCTACTCCAGTCAGACAGAAAAACAAGGTGGGGGGTAAGTTAAGAAAAAGACAGTGGCACTTATAGTCTGGTTTTGAAGCTGTCAATTTTCTAACGGCTACAACTTGTTTAATTTAAAGCTTCGGCTTAACCCCACAGGGCGCGTTTGAATATCTGCTAATTACAGATTGTAACTTCTGACTGACTGATTGATTTGGTTCAGCTTTTATGTCGACATCCGCTTCAGGTGCTATGGCCGACGGGGATAACCATCCCAGGGAAGCAGGGAGAAGTGGGAACTTATCTAATCCTATACCGACACCACCAGAACAACAATGACGTTAAGATGGGACGGACAGACATTCAGTTTTAATGTAGCGCACCCTGGATTCGAACCCATAACCGTCAGCATGTGAATCTGACGCTCAAACCTACTGAGCTACTGGGGCCGGTGACACCCATTCTGCCTTTCTGTCGTCTACATGTATGTATGACTATCGCGTACACAACTGTCATCCAGCGATTTTAACTTCGTATTTAAATCAACATTTCCATCCCTGCTCTTTCTGCCGAAAGGGGGGGGGGGGGGGGGGGGGGGAAGAAAAGAAAAGAAAAGAAAAACAGAATGGTTAAGCCCTATCAACACCTTCCTTTTCAGACAAACTCGTTACAGAATATGCAGGATTTTGCAGGGGGGTACGGAGTGTGTGTGGGCACACCTTTTGATGTGTGTGTGTGTGTGTGTGTGTGTGTGTGTGCGTGCGTGCGTGCATGTGTATGTGTGTGCGTGCGTGCGTGCGTGTGTGTGTGTAGGTGTGTGTGTGTGTAGATATGTGTGTGGGAGGGAGTGGCTTACGTGTGTGCGTGCGTGCGTGCGTGCGTGCGTGTGTGTTGTGTGTGCGTGCGTGTGTGCGTGCGTGTGTGTGCGCACATGCGCACGTATATTTCATTTTGATGTGCTTTGTCATTGTGGCGGGCATTGGCTTGCGATTGTATTGCGTCTAATTTCATTTTAGAGACATAAACTATCTGAACTAAACAACAAAATTTAATCATCTTAATAACTCCCCCCCCCCCCCCAATCATCTCTCTCAGCATACCTTTCCTTCCTCTTCCCTCCCGGCCTCCTCATCAGCTTCTCAGCAACCAAATTAATTTCACATCTAATGTTAGAGAGAGAGAGAGAAAGAGAGAGAGAGAGATTGTGCCTCTAAAACCGTCGTGTTCCCCCCACCCCCACCCCATACTGCTTTCATTTGCACGTGCACCAATCTCATCCGACACAACCACGCACGTAAAAATGAAATTCCATCGTGATCCACGTGGCCACCAAGCTAATTACGATTATCATGTGGTGAAGACTGGTTGTGATTTTTTTTTTAGGATCTTCTCCATCGCATGGCATCTGTGGCGACAGGGAGTACGCAATTTGTTCCGAGTGCGGAGACGTCAATCTGAGAAACTGAATCTGAAACTTTCGTTGACTCAGACCATTATTGTAGACAGCGGGGGGTGGGGGGCGGGGTCACTGGGAGATGGAGGACAGAAAAGACGACGTAGAATGGGTAGGTGAGGGGAAGGAAGATAGGGAGAAGTGGACTGAGAGAAAGGTGGGAGAGCGGGGGAAGGTGGGGTGGGGGAGGGGGAAGTTGACACGAGGGAAGGCCACAAAGATGAGATGAAAAGAGAGAGATTTGATGCTCAATGTTTGAAAGGACTCGTCCTTTAATCTTAATAAATTAAAAACAAAAAACAAAAAAAACCCCGCATTGTCTTAAGTATTTGATGAGTCGTAAATAAATGACCCCTTTCACTACAGAACGAGTCGGTTGTCGTGAGACGGTCATTTTAAGTGTATTGTATGATCTGAGAGCAATTTTTCATGCTCTTCTAAATGTCGAAAATTGTTTTATGATCAAAAGTTTACTTTCTGAGACGTGGGATTCTGGAAGATGGTAGTTCTCTGATTCGCCATTTTAAGAAGAAGAAAAAAAAAAGGAAAACTGAATCAAAATTTCTGCAGTAACTTCTCCTTAGCAACCAACCCCCAATCTTCATGAAAGTTTGTGCGTTTGTCAATCACGTTTGGATGGATTGTTGCAGAAACTGAAAGAGCAATTTAGTTGTTGAAAACAGTCATTTTTGGAGGTGTTTTTTTTCTCCTTTTGGAAAAAAAAAACACGCCCATAAACCGAGTACAATTTAAATAAATACAGAATCGCAATATCAGGATTGTAGGGGCAATAGTTAGCATGTGCAAGAAGAGTTCAAGAATCAACTTGAACCAAAGTCCTCAGAGCGAGCCCTGACACCCACTACCTCCTATTTCAGCTGCTAACGGCAAATACTGCCAGGTGACCATCGACTCGGTCTGCGGTAGATGGTCACACACTGTATTGTAGGGTGAATAAATGAAACCTTCATTGTAGAAAATTCGAAAAAACCCATACAACGACAGAAACAATAAACAAACACGTAAACAAACACAAACACGAAACTAATCTACGACATTACTGCTCTTAAAATTGCAGTTAGGATTTTACATTACCAAAAACCCATGAATTTCAACTAATGAAACGTTTATTTTCTCTCAAACATCATTTCTTCGATTGTTCATTTTCTCTGTGTTCTCCATTGTCTTCAAAACACTGCGGAGAACATTAGAAAATAAATTATCTTGGAAAATCATCGTCGATGTGTCTTTTGACAGAAGTAATAGCTTCCCACAAAAAGGCGTGAATGAAATTACGGCAAAAAGTTATCATGTTATCAAAATGTGAGGACTTTTTTCCGCCTTCTATTTTCTTGATGGCTGTTAGATTGTTTTAATCTGTCTTCTCGTGTTACCGTGTGGTCGACACTGAATGTGTGTGGGGAGATATGTTTGTTTCATAAGCTGTGGAAGGGGGGGGGGGATGTATTTGTTTCATAACTTGTGTGGGGGTATATGTGTTTCATAACCTTGTGTGGGAAGGGGGGGATGTATCTGTTTCACAACTTGTGGGGGATATATTTGTTTCATAACTTGTGTGTGGGTGGATATATGTGCTTCATACCCTGTGGGAGATACATTTGTTTCATAATCTGTGTGTGTGTGGAGGAGGGGGGATGCATTTGTTTCAAAACTTTTCGGGGATATCTGTTTCATTACTTGTGTGTGCGTGGATATATGTTTCATAACTGTGGGGGGATATATTTGTTCATAACCTGTGTGTGGGGATATATTTGTTTCATAACCTGTGTGTGGGGATATATTTGTTTCATAACCTGTGTGTGGGGATATATTGTTTTATAACATTTGTGTGGGTGGATATATTTGTTTTATAACATGTGTGTGGTGGATATATTTGTTTTATAACATGTGTGTGGGTGGATATATTTGTTTTATAACATGTGTGTGGGTGGATATATTTGTTTCATAACATGTGTGTGGGTGGATTATTTGTTTTATAACATGTGTGTGGGTGGATATATTGTTTTATAACATGTGTGTGGGTGGATATATTTGTTTCATAACCTGTATAACCTGTGTGTGGTGGATATATTTGTTTCATAACCTGTGTGTGGGTGGATATATTTGTTTCATAACTTGTGTGTAGGTGGATATATTTGTTTCATAACCTGTGTGTGGGTGGATATATTTGTTTCATAACCTGTGTGTGGGTGGATATATTTGTTTCATAATGTGTGTGGGTGGATATATTTGTTTCATAATGTGTGTGTCTGGATATATTTGTTTCATAACCTGTGTGTGTGGGGGGGGGGGGGGAGGGGGGAATATATTTGTTTTATAACCTTAGTGTGTGGGGTGTGGATATATTTGTTTCATAACTTGTGTGTGGGTGGATATATTTGTTTCATAACCTGTGTGTGGGTTGATATATTTGTTTCATAACTTGTGTGTGGGTGGATATATATGTTTCATAACCTGTTGTGGGTGGATATATTTGTTTCATAATGTGTGTGGGTGGATATATTTGTTTCATAATGTGTGTGGATGGATATATTTGTTTCATAACCTGTGCGTGGGTGGCTATATTTGTTTCATAACCTGTGTGTGTGGGATATATTTGTTTGATAACCTGTGGGTGGATATATTTGTTTCATAACCTATGTGTGGGTGGATATATTTGTTTTATAACCTGTGTGTGGGTGGATATATTTGTTTCATAACATGTGTGTGGGTGGATATATTTGTTTCATAACTTGTGTGTGGGTGGATATATTTGTTTCATAACCTGTGTGTGGGTGGATATATTTGTTTCATAACCTGTGTGTGGGTGGATATATTTGTTTTATAACCTGTGTGTGGGTGGATATATTTGTTTCATAACTTGTGTGTGGGTGGATATATTTGTTTCATAACCTGTGTGTGGGTGGATATATTTGTTTCATAACTTGTGTGTGGGTGGATATATTTGTTTTATAACCTGTGTGTGGGTGGATATATTTGTTTCATAACTTGTGTGTGGGTGGATATATTTGTTTCATAACTTGTGTGTGGGTGGATATATTTGTTGCATAACCTGTGTGTGTGGGTGGATATATTTGTTTGATAACCTGTGTGTGGGTGGATATATTTGTTTCATAACCTGTGTGTGGGTGGATATATTTGTTTGATAACCTGTGTGTGGGTTGATATATTTGTTTCATAACCTTTGTGTGTGGGTGGATATATTTGTTTCATAACCTGTGTGTGGGTGGATATATTTGTTTCATAACCTGTGTGTGGGTGGATATATTTGTTTC
>JAPXFY010000021.1:27669848-27672348 GCA_030674185.1 Monoplex corrugatus
CCTCAGTGCAACAGAACCTAATGAGCCAATCAATGGGCGACTAAGGAACACTACTCCATTTCGGAAATGGGTGGGGGGAGGAGGGTACAGGATAGGAGGATGAGAAAGAGGAGGAGGAGGGGAAGGGAGAGAGAGAGAGAGATGGAGACAGACAAACAGAATCAGAGGGAAGGAGGGAGAGAGAGAGGGGGGAGAGAGAGAGGGAGAGAGACAGACAGACACACAGACAGACACACAGACATGTAGACAGAGACAGACAAGACAGACAGACAGACACACAGGCAGGCAGGCAGACAGACAAACAGGCAGACAGACAGACAGACAGATAGACAGACAGAGAAACTCGGAATTTTCATGAATCAAGTCCAACAGCCCTTTTCATATGGGAGAAGAAATCATGACACACACATTTCTTTTTCACATACAGTTAATTAAAAAAAATCAACACACATCAATGTGTATACATGTGAATATTCTGTAAGCTTTAAATTCAGAATGACACAAATAGTGATTCATCTATGTATGTTAGAACTACTATTTTTTCTTACTTTAAAGCCAGCGACCAGAAACTTCGCCAAAAATTTCCTGTGGTTCTTGCGGAATCGTCTGTCATTTTAGTTTTAGGTAATCTTGTAGAATAGAATACGAAAATAATTGGAGCTAATTTCACGCACTTATACGGGTGTTTTCGGTTCTGCTGGATGTAAAGAGACGTAAGACACCCTTACCTACTCACTTTGACCAGTCCTTCCCCACAAACATGCACAAAATATCCCTGAATGACTGGCGACCACAGCTCCAGCAGTCACCTGCACGCCATTTTGGTTGCTGATCACATGGGCACAACGTCATCACTAGTGGGGAGTTGTCTATAAAAATGGCGTGCAGGTGACTGCTGGAGCTGTGGTCGCCAGTCATTCAGGGATATTTTGTGCATGTTTGTGGGGAAGGACTGGTCAAAGTGAGTAGGTAAGGGTGTCTTACGTCTCTTTACATCCAGCAGAACCGAAAACATCCGTATAAGTGCGTGAAATTAGCTCCAATTATTTTCGTATTCTATTCTACAAGATTACCTAGTTTTAAAACATCTTCTAAGTTATCCAAAACAAGTGTGACTGCCCGCGTTCAAGCAAACAGGAACCAGAGGCGAAAAAAAACACACAAAAACATTCAGAACGCGTATTTAATACAACCAGACAAGACAGGCGCAAATTTTCGGCCAACTGGCCTTCGTCAAGCGTAGACGTAAAATCACAAATTAACACAAACACCAAATACAAAAATTAGGAGAAAAGACTGAAACTTCCTTCCCTGCTGCTTCGTCAAGATTGAGAAAAGGACTAAAATAACGTCATAATGACGTCATGAGTAAATATGATGTCATAGGGGAAGTGATATGAATTCTGCAATTTGAAGAGTGGTCGTGTCTTATTAATATTGTTCTATCCTGAAGAGGGTCCAGGACTAAAACAAACACTCTGATGCACAAGCTAAGAGTAGTTTTTGAAATGTAAAGTATCTTACGATTAAATAATGCACAAGAAAAAATTTAAACATATGATCGACTGAATGGAAAAATATATAATCAAGAGGTATGGCTGATGTAAATGGGTCGTGCCTAGTGCAACGAATCTGGTCTGACTTTGGAATAGGAAGAAAAACATCATAAGCATTCAGCCTCAACCCCTTGGCAGTGTGTGTGTGTGTGTGTGTGTGTGTGTGTGTGTGTGTGTGTGTGTGTGTGTGTGTGTGTGTGTGTGTGTGTGTGTGTGTAAATGTGTCTGTGTTGCAGTGGGGAGGAATGGGGGGGGGGGGAGGGGGGAGTGTGTCAACAAGTTCTCTAGAAACTAATGAAACAAATCGATGGGCGAGACTGGATCACAAATCCATTTCGGAAATAAAGGGAGGGGGGAGGGGAGAGAGAGGAGGAAGAGGAGGAAAAAGAGAAGAGAAAACAAGAAAGAGAGAGAGAGAGAGAAGGTGGAAGAAAGAGAAAGGGGGAGATTTTCTGACAACGATTGACAGAAAGAGCGACAGAGTGAGAGACAGAAACAGATTCAAGACTTTATTCAATAAAATTATGGCCCTTCATAAAGCTGTTAAATAAATATGTGTACAGAAATATATGTCGTCTTAAAGATTAAGAAAAAAAAAACACACAAAAAAACCCCAGAACGAAACAAATAGGAATATTAAAAAAATACATAAACCGCTGATTTTGAATACTTCAAACCCGCGATTTGAAATGCTTTACATACATAAAAAGGAAAGCTGCTTAATATGAAATTTCCTCGGTCGATTCCATAAATTCGTTCAGACAAAATCTCGAAGGCTGTGGTCATAGTACTTCTATGGAATCAGTCTGCCTCTAAGACTGCTTTGGGCTAGATAACAAAAGTAACATAAAAGGAACAGAGAGAGAGAGAGAGGGGGGAGAGACAGACACAGAGAGAGAGAGACAGAGAGACAGAGAGAGACAGAAAGACAATCAGAGAGAGAG
>JAPXFY010000021.1:27679848-27682348 GCA_030674185.1 Monoplex corrugatus
CGTGCGTGTATGTGTGTGTGTGTGAGTAAGTGACTGAGTGAGTGAGTGAGTGTGTGTGTGTGTGTGTGTGTGTGTGTTGTGTGTGTGTGTGTGTGTGTGTGTGTGTGTGTGTGTGATTATAGGGTAAACAGACCTACAGACACAGTGATCAAGACAGAAAAACGGAAATACGGTGGCACTAGGAAGTTAAATTAATGTGACAGGAAACAGAAGCAAAACAGGGAAGGGAGACCACTGGTTGTGGTACAACAGACAGGAAATAGAACATCTACATCACAGGACCAGATACATCAAAGGGAAGTAGGAGTACAGATGACAAGATGACGGAGAAATGGATAATACTAATAAGCACTGAATTTTGCAACAAAATTATGCAGAAGAAAACACAATTTCCAACTTTTTGTAATCTAGGGCTTGAAAAAGTTTCAAATAATACTCAAAAACGTCCATGTCCAAAGTGAAGTATAAATTCAATGAAAAGTTAAGTTACACTGAAACTTTCTTCTTATTAGCAATAATGCAATACCGTTATCAGCTAAGTAACATAACTCTTGAGAGTCACGGAGTTATCTCCCATGTAGAATTTCTCAAACCCACAAAGCCACAAAGCATAAATTGGTAAGTTCAGAACATTCCTTTTGTTCTGAGCTTACCACTTTATGCTTTGTGGCTGCGTCTATGCTAGCTGAATGGGTAGCGCAAACTGTGTTGGGTTTGAGAAATTCTACATGGGAGATAACTCCGTGACTCTCAAGAGTTATGTTGCTTAGTTGATATTTAAAATTCTCACTGCTTCCCTCTTATTTCCTTTGGCATTACCTTATGTTAAAGCATCGATCTTATGGACGATAAAGGAAGTGTGTCTCACGATATAAAACACTGTATGACAGAGAGCAAACACAAACTGAATGATGGCAAAACAGCCCCCCCCCCTCCCCCTTATCAAGTCAAAACGAACATCTTCTCTGTATTTGCAAAGCTCAGTTCCATACACGTTGACATTGCGAATATTGTTTTTTTTCTCGGGACTCCGGTTTTCCCTTCAGCCCCTTGGCTGTTGGTTTAGGATGGTTTTTTTTCTATTCTAAGGTCAGATCGGATTCGTTGCACAAAGCACGATCCACTTACATCAGCCATATCTCTTGATTATATCTTTTCCCATTCAGTCAATCATATGCAAGGGTGCAACTTAAAAAAAGTCAAAAAAACTGAAAGGGTCCAGGGGCCGGCAGCGCCCTGTATGGGAGGTCTGGGGGGCTATGCCTCCCAGACGCTGAAGCTTTTTTAAAAAAAACCGGATTTTCCGTTTCTGACTCTTTTGAAAAAACGGATTCCGTCGTCAAAGGAAAAAGTTGCACCTTCTCTTATGGGTTTTTTTTAATAGTAGGGCCCTTTACATTCCAAACACTACTCTTAGCCAGTGCATCATAGTTTTAATTTTAGCCCTGGACCCTTTTCAGGATAAAACAATATTAATATGGCATGACCACTTTTCAGAATTGCAGAATTCATCTCACTTCCACTCTGACATCATATTTACTCAAAAACACATTTTGATGTCATTGTTAGTCAGTTTAGTCCTTTTCTCACACTGGTCGAAGCAGCAAGGAAGTTTCAGTCTTTTCTCCTAACTTTGTTTTTGGTGTTTGTTCGTTTGTGATCTTACGCTTGACAAAGGCCTGTTGGCCGAAATTTGCGCCTGTCTTGTCTGGTTGTATTAAATACGCGTTCTTATTCTTTTTTTCGTGTTTTTTCTAGTTCACATCTTCAGCCATAGACTTACATTTTACGATCTGTGATTATATGTCCCCGAGTGTAATGTTTCCAACATTTGTGGCTCAACATATTAAGAAATTTACTGGAATAGTAACCAGAATAAACACGAAAGAAGAATACGAACGCGTATTTAATACAACAGACAAGTCAGGCGCAAATTTTCGGCCAACTGGCCTTTGTCAAGCGTAAGATTACAAACAAACAAACACCAGATACAAAATTAGGAGAAAAAGACTGAAACTTCCTGCTGCTGTGTCCAATGTGAGAAAAGGAATAAACTGAAAGAACTGGTAACAAGACCAGACGCCAATAGTGTTATCTACCTACAGCTGAACACTCACGTAGCAAAATCACCAGTCTGTGTCTTCGTTCTATCAAAATTATCATATCGCGTCTAGTCTTGTTACCAGTTCTTTTCCGACAAGGCATTTCACAGACTCTGTGCTCAAGCGGTATGGTACGGTGGGTATGAAAATGGAACCGACGAACTCAGGTTCTGTTCATGTTGGGATGTTGGCAAGTTTCAGGATTGGGACAAGTTGATGATGGAATCGACGAGCTTGGGTTCTGTTTTAGTTGAGATGTTGGTGATTTTCACGATTTGGACAAGCTGATGTCTGACGTTGTTCTTTTCAAAACTAGAAAATTCCGTTATCTGGACAGAATGTATGTATGGTTGTCAAACGACGTTTTACAGTTTCTGGCCCAGGCTGTCAAAAACGAA
>JAPXFY010000021.1:27689848-27692348 GCA_030674185.1 Monoplex corrugatus
GTCTCTTGAGAAAAAGGAAAAAAAAAAAAAAGAGAGAGAGAGGAAGAAAAGAGGAGATAACAAAGAGAAGAAGATTACAAGGAGCATGAGCTTGAAGACGAAGAACAGGAAGAAAAAAGGGAAAAGGAGCAGCAGGAAGAGGCAGGGAAAAGAAATGCTGTGTGTGTGTGTGTGTGTGTGTGTGTGTGTGTGTGTGTGTGTGTGTGTTGTGTGTGTGTTGTGTGTGTGTGTGTGTGAGTGTGTGTGCGCGCGCGCGTGTGATGTATGTGTGTGTGTTTGTGTGTGCTTGTGTGTGTGTGTGTGTTTTGGTGTGTGTGTGCGCGCGTGTGTGTGTGTTGTGTGTGTGTGTGTGTGTGTGTGTGTGTGTGTGTGTGTGTGTGTGTGTGTGTGTGTGTGTGTGTGTATGCTTAAATAGATGTGTGAGTGTGCTTTGCTTCCGTGTGTGTGTGTGTGTGTGTTGTGGTGTGTGTGTGTGTGTGTGTGTGTGTGTGTGTGGTGTGTGTGTGTGTGTATGCTTGAATGGATGTGTGAGTGTGCTTTGCTTGCTTGCGCGCGCGCGTGCGTGTGTGTTTGTGTGCTTGAATGGATGTGTGGGTGTGCTTTGCTTGCGTGTGTGTGTGCGTGTGTGTGTGTGTGTGTGTGTGTGTGTGTGTGTGTGTGTGTGTGTTGTGTGTGTGTGTGTGAGTGGTGTGTGCTTGCGTATGTGTGTGTGTGTGTGTGTCTGTGTGTGTTAGTGAGTGTGTGTGTGTGCGTGTGTGCTACGTCTATGTGTGTGTGTGTGTGTCTGTATAGTATGTATGTTTGCGCGCGCGCGCGTGCGTGTGTGTGTCTGTATGTATGTTTGTGTGTGTGCGTACGTGCGTGCGTGTGGTGTGTGCGCGCGCGCACGCGAGGCATGCATGTGTGTAGAAGAGGGTGGTGTTTATGTGAGGTATTGACATTAATTTTGTTAGGGGGGAGTCAGTGGGAGGGTGGGGAAGGGAGGATGGATTATTGGCACACACGACTGGTGGAGGAAAGTCCCACTGACAGCCAGGGACAAAAAGCTGAAGGAACCCTGCAGGTCAGGTCAAACATGGGTCTGGGAGCAGCAGAGTTTCCTGATAGTTGTTGTTGTCGTTGGTGTTGTTGTTGTAGGGGTGGTGGTCGTCGTCGTTATTATGCTGGTGTTGTTTTGTTTTTGTTGCTGCTGTTGCTGTTGTTGCTATTGTTGTATTGTTGTTGTTGCTCTTATTGTTGTTATTATTGTTGTTGTTGATCTTGTTGTTGTTGTTGCTGCTGCTGTTGCTGTTGTTGTTGTTGCTATCCTTGTCGCTTTGTTGTTGTTGTTGCTCTTAGTGTTGTCACTTTGTTGTTACTGTTGTTATTGTTGTTGTTGCTGTTGCTGTTCTTGCTATTGTTGTTGTTGCTGCTCTTATTGTTGTTGTTGTTATTGTTGTTTTGCTCTTATTGTTGTTGTTATTGCTGTTTTGCTCTTATTGTTGTTGTTGTTGTTGTCGTTTTGTTTTTGTTTTGTTGTTGCTGTTTTGTGTGTGTGTGATGGTGTGTGTGTGTGTGTGTGTGTGTGTGTGTGTGTGTGTGTGTGTGTGTGTGTGTGTGTGAGTGTGTGTGTGTGTGTGGTGTGTGGTGTGTGTGTGTGTGTGTGTGTGTGTGTGTTGTGTGTGTGTTGTGTGTTTGCATTTCATTCTTGTCTGCTTTTGTTTCTGTGTGTTTTTAGTCTTCCCTGATTAAAAGGCGGCTGTTTCATATCGACCAGAGGGAGGCGTCTAATTGCCTGCCTGTGTATCATCCGTGACAGAAATGAGTTAGCAAGATTTTCTCAGCTGTTTTCTGGTGGATTTTTTTGGACCAAGTTTCGATCAAAAACATGGACCACTAAGAAGATGCAAAGTCACAAATCCGGAACTCGTGCATTGCACTTTGGTCCAAGAAAATGCCTAAAACCGGCACTGATTGAAGAAAGTTCGTGAACAACTAGAAAATACCTTGTTGGTTAAGTATGGAAGCAGCATGTACCGAAAGTGGTTTTTTGTTTTTGTTTTTTATTGTTTTTTCCCCCTAGTCATAAGAGAAAGGGATTGATGAGGGTGTGGATAGATGGAAGTTGTTAGACAGGGACTGTATACGACATGGTAAGTGAAATGAAGGCACAAGGCAGAAGGAAGTGGGGTGGTGGTAGGGATGTGTACACAGATTATCGGCCCAACATTGATGAAGGGAATCCTGTTTGACAGGCAGAGCCAAAAAGCCAGAAAACGCTGTTAAAAGGCATGGAAGAAGACTGTGTCGATAAAACGCTTTTCTGGTGGGGGGGGGGGGGTATGCCTGGAGGGGACAGGGTTGGAAATTTGATGGGATGGTTTCGATGAAAGGTATGGATGAGAGTAAAGACCTTGTTAGACAAGTATGGAAGCAGCATGTACCGATAGGTGATTTTTGTTGCTGGTGTTGTTTTTTTGCCCCTAGTCCAAGAAAAATAGATTTGTGAAGGTGTGGGTGG
>JAPXFY010000021.1:27699848-27704848 GCA_030674185.1 Monoplex corrugatus
AAAGATCCATATGGAGGAAGACTGTTACAAAAAAACTGTTATATTTCTTCGTGGGAAAGGAAGGAGATGGAACAGTGATAATGGAAGGGTGAAGGTTAGGGAGGGACATGGCGTCGGCCACAGGGGGTGAATGTGTGTGTGTGTGTGTGTGTGTGTGTGTATGTGTGTGTGTGTGTGTGGCGCGCGCGCGCGTGTGTGTGTGTGTGTGTGTGTGTGTGTGTGTGTGTGTATGTGTGTGTGTGTGTGTGTGTGTGTGTGTGTGTGTGTGTGTGTGTCGATTTGTGTGTGTGTGTGTGTGTTGTGTGTGTGTGTGTGTGTGTGTGTGTGTGTGTGTGTGTCGTGTGTGTGTGTGTTGTGTGTGTGTGTGCGCGCGTGTGTGCGCGCGCGCGCGGGCGTATTCACTCACACACTTCGACAGGATTGGGGTACTGCTATGTAGATTGTGAAGCATCAATGGAAAGGAAGGGGCAAAGGAATTATTGTGAACATGCAAACTGAGTGGGTCATTATCGTGCAGGATTATCATCCATGCTGACAGTTGTGGATTAAATGTCACAATGATGGTGGAGGATGATAAGCCATGATGATGATGGCAGAAAACTATCAACCACGATAATAGCAGAAGATTATCATCCATGTTGATAGTTGTGGATTCAATGCCCTAATGATGGTGGAGGATTATCATTCATGCTGACAGTTGTGGATTAAATGCCATGATAATGATGATGGTAGAAGACTATGAACCACGATGATAACGGGGGATTATCGTCCATGGTGATAGTTCTGGCTTAAATGCCATAATGATGGTGGATGGTAGAAAACTATCAACCACGATAATAACGGGGGGTTATCATCCATGCTGACAATTGTGGATTTACTGCCATAACGATGGCGGAGGATTATAAGCCACGATGATGATGGCAGAAACCTATCAACCACTATAATAGCGGAGGATTGACATCAATGCTTATTAGTTGTGGATTAAATGCAATAATGATGGTGCAGGATTATAAGCTGTGATGATGATGGTAGAGAAACTATGAACCACTATAAAAGAGGAGGATTACGTCCATGTTTATAGTTGTGGATTGAACGCCATTATGATGGTAGAGGGTTATAAGCAATGATGATGATGATGGTAGAAAACTATCATCCACGATAAAAGCGCGCACGGCTGCATTTTCCCAGCCATTCTGACACCCTTTAGTTGGTACCTTTCTGTCAGCCAGCATCGCTTGGAAGTGGTATTTTTAGCCAGGCAGGTTTGACCAAAATCCATCTCTGAAGCGCGTCTTGTGCTACAGCAATACTGACAAAGAAGGAATCTGAGTGCGGTTTTCTGTATGTTTTGTGAATTTGTGTAATGATCGAGAATTTTTCATCACTTTACCTGGATGCATTCAGTGCTGTGAATACTCATTTGTTCTGAAGAAGTGATCATTACTTTGATGCATCACTTTGTCTTTGAGTTTTAGTAGAAATTACTAATGTGATGATTGACTCATATCTCCAGGTGGTTGTTGTTTGTTCAGTATAAAGTGAGATTATTTTCGTAGTAGTGGCTAAGTATAATGCAAGTTACAATCTTCACACGTTTTTGTCCATTTTGGCATGGTCAGATTCGTGATCTTCAGTGGCTTAACTTTCTCAAATTTCTAAAAATCGCAGTTCGTTCTCTGTTTTCACTCTTTTCTGGAGGCTTGAATTTGGCTAAAATCGGGTGTTAGCTGTTGCCCGGCCGAAGCACGCCACCGGCTGTGGGTTAACTAGGCCATGTGCATGGGCGCGCTGCACTTGTGTGTGTGTGTGTGTGTGTGTGTGTGTGTGTGTGTTTTGTTGTGTGCGCGCGCGCGCGCGTGTGTGTGCATGTGTGTATGTGTGTGTGTGTGTGTGTGTGGTGCGTGTCTGTGTGTGTGGTGTCTGTGTGTGTGTGCATGTGTGTATGTGTGTGTGTCGTGTGTGTGTGTGCGTGTCTGTGTGTGTGTGTTGTGTGTGTGCGTGTTGTGTGTGTGTGTTCGCGCAAGGAACGCATAACTCTCTCTCTCTCTCTCTCTCTCTCTCCCCCTCCCACTATTGCATGCATTGTGTGTGTGTGTTGTGGTGGTGTCGTGTGTGTGTGTGTGTTGTGTGTGTGTGTGTGGGGTGTGTGTGTGTGTGTGTGTGTGTGTGTGTGTGTGTTGTGACTGCTGCGTTCTTTCAAGATTTTTAGAGGGACTGAATGTAGAAAATGATTGAGATCAGCACCAAGTACTGGAACCTAGGTCAATCTGTAGGTCTAAACAGTACTTCCATGCGCGCCTGTGCCTCGAAAGGCTGGCTGAAAGGGGTGTGGAGAGAGGAAGGGAAGGGGAAAGGTGCACGCTATTGATAACCAGCAGGGCAGAACCAAAAAGTGCGCCAACTGAAGGGGAAAGGTGCACGCTATTGATAACCAGCAGGGCAGAACCAAAAAGTGCGCCAACTGAAGGGGAAAGGTGCACGCTATTGATAACCAGCAGGGCAGAACGATCTTAGATGTCTGTGGGGCCAACTAAAGAATCTCGGATTTGTGCGCCGTGAGCGAGGGATTACATCCATAAGATGATGGAAGATTTAACAGCCATGGTGATATTGGAGGATCATCAGACATGATGACGATGGTGGATTATCAGCCATGATGTTGGTGAGGGTTTATCAACCATGATGTTGGTGAGGGTTTATCAACCATGATGTTGGTGAGGGTTTATCAACCATGATGTTGGTGAGGGTTTATCAGCCATGATGATAGTGAGGGTTTATCAACCATGATGTTGGTGAGGGTTTATCAACCATGATGTTGGTGAGGGTTTATCAGCCATGATGATAGTGAGGGTTTATCAACCATGATGTTGGTGAGGGTTTATCAGCCATGATGATAGTGAGGGTTTATCAACCATCATGTTGGTGAGGGTTTATCAGCCATGATGATGGTGAGCGTTTATCAACCATCATGTTGGTGAGGGTTTATCAGCCATGATGATGGCGAGCGTTTATCAGCCATGGTGTTGGTGAGGGTTTATCAGCCATGATGATGGTGAGCGTTTATCAACCATGGTGATGGTGATGGTTTATCAGCCATGATGATGGTGAGGGTTTATCAACCATGATGATGGTGAGGGTTTATCAGCCATGATGCATCATGGTGAGCGTTTATCAGCCATGGTGATGGTGATGGTTTATCAGCCATGATGATGGTGAGGGTTTATCAGCCATGATGATGGTGAGCGTTTATCAACCATGATGTTGTGAGCGTTTATCAGCCATGATGTTGGTGAGGGTTTATCACCATGATGATGGCGAGGGTTTATCAGCCATGATGATGTGAGGGTTTATCAGCCATGATGATGGTGAGGGTTTATCAGCCATGATGATGGTGAGCGTTTATCAACCATGATGTTGGTGAGCGTTTATCAGCCATGATGTTGGTGAGGGTTTATCAGCCATGATGATGGCGAGGGTTTATCAGCCATGATGATAGTGAGGGTTTATCAGCCATGATGCATCATGGTGAGGGTTTATCAGCCATGATGATGATGAGGGTTTATCAGCCATGATGATGGTGAGGATTTATCAGCCATGATGATGGTGAGGGTTTATCAGCCATGATGATGGTGAGGGTTTATCAGCCAAATATCGATGATGGAAATTCTCTATGACAGGAAGAACAACGGAATTTGAGATAACACAATTTAAAAAGCTTAGAAAAAGATTTCAAATTACTGTGCTCCTTGATTCAGTTGTAAAAAGAAAGGAAAATTAAAACAAAAACATGCTGGCTATCTGACAAGACCCTATGTCTCGATGTAAACCTCCGCACGCAAAATCAAAACTAACCTGTTTGCTGCCAAACAATATTGGATTAAAAAATGATTATGGAAAATCCAGATCTCATACCTCTCGAGGTCAGTGTGACCTTGAGAAGCTTCTGTTAACACAAAATCGATGTGAAACTAGGACAATGGTAATTCATCACACACAGTGAAAACAGAAGTTGAACACTGTCAGAAGTTCCTAAGAAAATGATGGTCATGTAACGCCTTTGAAAAGTGCTAATTTTTCGCTTTTTGTTTTCTTTAGTCCTTGTGTCCCTTGATCTTGGCGCCTTATCTTTCAATCTGAAGCTTTCGTGAATCCTTGATACTCCATACATTATGACTAAATTTTGGATAGATACAACCTTCAAGAACTGAGAAAATTGAAGTAATACTTGTCTTTATTTCACGGTTTGATATGTTAACTTGTAACACTTTTTCTTTATTCCACGATCTGATTTGTTCACTTGAAGTAATGCTTTTTCTTTATTTCATGATCTGATTGGTTAACTTGACGTAACACTTTTTCTTTACTTCACGATCTGATTTGTTAACTTGACGTAATGCTTTTTCTTTATTTCATGATCTGATTGGTTAACTTGACGTAACACTTTTTCTTTACTTCACGATCTGATTTGTTAACTTGACGTAACACTTTTTCTTTACTTCACGATCTGAATTGGTAACTTGACGTAACACTTTTTCTTTATTTCACGATCTGACTTGTTAACTTGACGTAACACTTTTTCTTATTTCACGATCTGATTGGTTAACTTGACGTAACACTTTTTCTTTATTTCACGATCTGATTGTTAACTTGACGTAACACTTTTCTTTATTTCACGATTGATTTGTTAACTTGACGTAACACTTTTTCTTTACTTCACGATCTGATTTGTTAACTTGACGTTACATTTTTTCTTTACTTCACGATCTGATTGTTAACTTGACGTAACACTTTTTCTTTACTTCACGATCTGATTTGTTAACTTGAGTAAACTTTTTCTTTATTTGTACAATTTGATTTATTAACTTGAAGTAATATCTGTCTTTATCTTCACGATTTTTTTGTTTACTTGAAGTAGTACTTTTCCTTAATGTACGATCTGGTTTGTTAACTTGAAGTTATACTTTTTCTTTATTTAACGATCTGGTTTGTTTACTTTGAGA
>JAPXFY010000021.1:27719848-27727348 GCA_030674185.1 Monoplex corrugatus
TATCAACAGTTGAAGGGCATGCATATCTATACGTACACACCACACACACACACACACACACACTTTGATTTCCTTGTATACCAGAGTTACATTACTGATTTATTGATGTGATGTATTTATGAGGCCATCTTATGAGGAAAGGGAATTAGCGCACCTGGTCACAACGGGAAAGCTGGAGGGAAAGAGAGCACCGGGTGGACCCAGGGAGAAAATACTGGACGGACTTGCAGGGTGGCTGAGGACAGAGAGGGTGGAAGATGTACTTGCGGCGACAAGGGATAGATGCATATGGAGGGCCATGATCGACAACGCTATGAGGCAGGGCCCTTGATGATGATGACGTATTTGTTTTTCAGTATTTTTTATTTCCAAACAGATACGTAGATTAGCAGCGGTAAGTTTAACAAACGGTTTTTAGCTGTACACTTCTACCGTTGGAAAATCAAAGTATCACTGTCATTGTGACAGTCATCGTGTCACCGCTCCCACGCCGCTCATTGAGGCTCTCTAACACACTTCCTATGGCCGCAGTAGCTCAGTGGGTTAGAGAACCATACTGGTAACACAAAGGATCGTGGGTTCGATTCTCAGATGGGCCAGTGTTTCTACACCAGCTGGTTGGTTCTTTTGACAGAGCCATGGACTCATGATCTGATATCTTGAGTTCAATCCCAGCCCCAGCAACATTAAACATTGGCCTGTGTGCTGCCCATCTTAACGTTTCCGTCATTCTGGGTGGTGTCAGCTTTTAGTGTTTCATAGGTCCCTCTTTTACCCCTCTTCCCCATTTCAAGACCTTACCAGCGCATAGGTCTTGCGCAGGCTCAGGGAGTCTGCTGGATAAATGCGGGCAGATTTGGGTGGAGCGTATATGTAACTGTGCGAGTGTGATGAATTCCTTCTTGAACAAACACCAAACTCCAAACCCAAGAAAACTCGAGGTCACCATTGTTGTAACAAGTAAAGTTTCATATAGCCTAGCCGACCGCGCAAAGCCGTATCAGAGCTATAACAAGCTGAAAATACAACTCACTGAGCCTGAGGGGAAAAACACCGGAAAAGAAAATACACACATCAATCCAATCGCATATATGACCTTTAAGGATATCCCTCTTGAGTTCACCATTCCGTCCAATTTATCGCCAGAGGAATTGAAGGAAACAAACCTGAATACAAACGTATAAACAAAACTACGCACGTGTGTGTGTGTGTGTGTGTGTGTGTGTGTGTGTGTGTGTTGTGTGTGCGTGCGTGCGTGCGTATGTGTGGTGTGTCTGTGCGTGGTGTGTACACATATATACACACAGACACTACATGTGTGTGTCTGTGTGTATGTGTGTGTGGTGTGTGTGTAAGAGTGTGTGTATATATATGTATTAGATATATCTATATCTATATTTATCTCTCTCTCTCTCTCTCTCTCCTCTCTCTATATATATATATATATATATATATATACATATGTGTGTGTGTGTGGGTGTGTGTGTGTGTTACAGAGACAAACAGAAAGACAGACACACAGACAGACACACAGACAGGTCTAAATTACCGAAAATTGCTTGTGCACATCACACATCTCCTTACAGCCCAAACCTCAGTGAACACATGCATCCAGTTATAAAATCCTACCACAACACATGTGATGCTTTATACAACACACACGGATGAACAGACCAGCAAAGCAGAAAATGATAGGAAGAGATCACAGAGAGCAAAGGGAGATGGACGGGCGGGAAAAAAATGAGAGTGAGAGAAAAGAGGAAATTTCTCGCGCAGAATGTCTAGAAGGTGGGAACACTATTCACACTGAACGAGCACCCTGGCATCCACACAGGGGAACTGAGGTCACCAGGCGAACAGGGCACACAGTCCCTGCTTATAAAACAAAGTCAAGATGGATCTGGCTTTCCGATTCATAAAAACGGAGAGCATTAGAATGGTGTGATCATTCCTTTATCTTATTCTATTTCATTCTGGGAGGGCTGCCTGTCTCAGTTGAAAGGGCCATGGCCTCCAGATCTGCTATCTGAAGTCAGTTCAATGGCAGGCCACGACACACACACACACACACACACACACACAATTGATCTGCTCACCGCCTATCTTAATGCGTCTATCATTCTGCCGAGTGTCGTCCTTTTTTTGAGGCCTCGGGGATTCTTCCACATCATTAAAGGTGGATCTGGAAGAGGCGCGTAAGGAATTGCCCAACGGTCGTAAACCCCTCTTGCATAAGTCCTTAATGCATATTGTGTTCTTGTTTTCGCCTGTGTAATTTTGTCTGACTTTGTAATGCTAAGTCCTGTGTAATGCTAAATTTTGAGCTTATATTGCATTTCAACTTAGCTTTCTATAATTTTGTCATACATGTATTTTATATAGATTTGTCACTGTTTTTGGTTAAACTGGAACCCTCTGTACATTACAACCTTCAATATATGTTTTCTCATGAGGTTTCATGCTATTTACCACAATTACTATAATTTATCAAGGCGTGGAATTTGCGATTCACAGCATACTGGAACGTTTTCTATTCGAAACGTTCCTGTTAAGCCTTCTTGAACTGAAACTGAAACTAAATTCTACCCCTCAATATCAGTTATGCATAAAGTGCACTCATTCATCCGTCATTTCATCTATCCATCCACCTGTCCTTCTGTCTGTTCATTCCGTCTAATTGATCGCAATTTATCGTACTCTATTTCTTTCCAAATGACAACCACACCCCCAGAGAAACTCTTGTACGGAAGGTTGAAGGACAACACAGCAAGGCGAAGACCACTAAAGCACCGTCTAATATCACTCATAGTGAAAAGACGTTAAATCAAAGAAAGACCACTAAAGTGATACAAAGAAAGACCACTAAAGTGATACAAAGAAAGACCACTAAGTGATACAAAGAAAGACCACTAAAGTGATACAAAGAAAGACCACTACAGTGATACAAGAAAGACCACTAAGTGATACAAAGAAAAACCACTTTAAAGTGATACAAAGAAAGACCACTAAAGTGATACAAGAAAGACCACTAAAGCGATACAAAGAAGACCACTAAAGCGATACAAAGAAAGACCACTAAGCGATACAAAAAAAGACACTAAAGCGATCAAAGAAAGACCACTAAAGTGATACAAAGAAAGACACTAAAGCGATACAAAAAAGACCACTAATGCGATACAAAGAAAGACCACTTAAGTGATACAAAGATACTCTGAAGGCAACTCTCATCAGGTGTGGCATCAACACCACCAACTGCCTGCAACAAGAGCAAGCTGGAACGGCTACAGCGGTGCACTCGAGGAACTATTGCATCTAAACAGCTGCTACTGAAATTTGGAGTTTGGAATTTGGCGTGTTCGAGAGGGATTCACCGCACTCAGACAATTCCATATGTGCTCCACCCAAATCTGCCAACAATTGTCTGGCAGACTCCCTAAACCTGCGCAAAACCCAATGCGCTGGCAAGGTCTTGAAATTGGGGAGGCGTGGGGGGGGGGGGGGGACTTTTGAAACACTAAGCTGACACCACCAGAATGATGGAAACATTGAGATGGGCAGCGAACAGGTCAGATTTTAATGTTGCAGACTCTTGGGGGTTGAACTCGAGACATCAGATGTTGAGTCCACGGCTCTATCAAAAGAACCAACGGCCCGAGGGAAAGGTCCCACCAAGATGGACGTCCCACCGCTACTGAACAGAACAGGAACCAATAGAAGCGAAACCCAAGGCCTCAGGACTCCTTCCCATACACTCACTGCCTGCAGAAGAATACACATCCCAGGATCGGTTCTGCATCCCACATAAAAATCCATAGATAACAAGCAGGGAGGCCACTCATCCACCAAATCAACAGGAAAGCCCCTCGTCTCTTTTATGTTCGCTTTGCTTTCTTCTAATTTTAACCTTTTGACTCCTGGGCCCCGTCCACCAGCATCCTGCACAGGAAGCTGGTGGGTAGGATGAGGAAGTCAAAGGGTTAATTTTTTTTGCAGTTCGGTGGACAGGGTGCGGGAGTTAAAGGGTTAATTTCATTCCTCCTCGTTAGAGCTAGCAGGCATATTGGGCATTTTCACGGTTTATCGTTACGTTTGATTGCACGTAATGAAACCTGAGTGGCTGGCCATTTTAGCTTTGACATTTCCTTGTCTTGCACATCCCTTTCTTCCATGCTTTTATCAATCTCCCCCCCCCCCCCCCCTCTTTTTTCTTTTTTCTTTTTCTTTTTTTTCAAAAGGAGATTATTTCGTATCATCCGGAAGGAATATGTGTTGTGTGTGTGTTGCGTGGTGTGTGTGTTGTGTGTGTTGTGTGTGTGTGTTGTGTTGTGTGTGTGTGTTGTGTGTGTGTGTGTGTGTGTGGTTGGTGTTGTGTGTGTGTGTGTGTGTGTGTGTGTGTGTGTCGTGTGATGTGGTGTATGTGTGTGTGTGTGTTGTTGTTGTTGTGTTGGTTGTGTTTGTGTATTGTGTTGTGTGTGTTGTGGGGTGTGTGTGTGTGTGTGCGTGTGTGTTTTGTGTGTGTGTGTGTGTGTGTGTGGTGTGTGTGTGTGTGTGTGTGTGTGTGTGTGGGTGGGTGTGTGTATGTGTGAGTGTGTGAGGCGTGTGTGTGTAGTGTGTGTGTAGGGTAGTGAGTGTGTGGTGTGGAGTGTGTGTGGTGTGTGTGTGTGTAGTGGTGTGAGATGTGTGTGTGTGTATGAGTGAGTGTGTGTGTGCGTGTATGTGTGTGTGTGAGAGAGAGAACGAGAAGAGAGAGAGAGACAGAGAGGGAGGGAGGGAGAAAAGAAGAAGACGAAGAAGAAGAAGAAAAGAAGAACGAAGAAATTTTCTCAGCCGTTTCTGCATCGATCTTCAAAACTTTCGGTCGTTTGGACCGTCCAGGGTCGACAAACATAAAAGTACAGAAAACGATGTAATGACCAAGTCATGATCACACAGTTTAACAAAAATAAAGTGCTCCCACAACCAGCACATCTGAAGGACGTGTGTGAACAGCTTTTCTCAGGAACTGTCACAATATTTCAACATTTCTTTTCCCTGTTGTGACTGTCTGCCATCAATCCTCGATGCACACTGCGTTTTATTTCAACTGAAGTCTTTTTTGAATGTCACACTGACCTCGAGAAGTTCGAAATGCGATTTTGCATGTGGTAACAACCTTCAATTACATTTTTCTAGTGTTGTGACTGAACGCAGTTCGAGGGTTTTTTCTGCCAGAATGATGTATTTGTCTTTATTATTAGTATCATTGTTATAATTATATATTATTATTATTATTATCATTATTACATTGTTGTTATTATTATCATATCATTCATCATTATGATAATGATTATCATCATCGTCATCATCAATAACATCATCATTGTTATTGTTGTTTTATTATTATTGCTGCTGTTGTTGTTGTGATATCATTACTATTATTATCATTATCATTATTATAGTATTGTTATTGTTGTTGTTAGAATCATTACTATTCCTGGGCTGGTACTTCTCGACAGCCCCTCCACCCCACACACCCCATCCCCACCCAAACTTTTGCTAGGCGTAACGGCTACCGTGTGGTGTTGGGAGTCGGCAGGTAATCAATTTAGGCCAATGGTGAAGATTGTTGCTCCGGGTCCCACCCAGCACCGTGAGGTGTTTCTTGATAAAATACCGTCTTCTTTATTCCTGGCCAATAACTATGGCTTGATATCAACACGTGCACAGCCTCCACCACCACTCCACACCCACTCACACCCACTCCCTTTTTTTTTCTTGATGAAATGACTATCGAGTGGGTCGGGAGCTGGGAGGTGATTGTCCGGAGAGTGGCGAGGCATTGGTGCTCTGGGTCCATCGGCACCCACGTAGTGTTTCTTGTTAACCGGCCCGTAACCTACGGTTTGATGTCAATCAAAGCCATCATGACTGAATTAGTCATGCCATATAAATGCCATTCTTTTATCATTATGAAGTTAGTATGAATAGAAAACACTACCATTAAAACAATGAAGGAAATAAATCGTTGGTCATGGTGAAATTTATATAAACAGAAATGCTACCATGAAAAAAAAACATGATGTAAACAGAATGAACGGTCAAGATGAAATGAAATCGGTGTGAAGAACATCACGGTCACCTGATATGACTCCACGCAGCCGGCTGGGCTTTAAACAAAAATAACAAAATAACCTGCTATGTTCATGACAGCACCACGGAAGAAACTGGGAGACTATCAAAATGGCTTGACCACATTTTCTTTTCATTCATCTTTTTAACATTTGGCTTGTCTTCCTAAGATATTCTGTGTCTGACGCGTCCCTCAGTTTTATCGTTTTGCCTGATTGTGTTTGTTAGGAAGTTGACATTTTAGCGTTAAAAATGTTGACACTTCTTTCTTGTTTGATCTGGGTTTTTTTGTTTTTTTTCCTGTTCCATCTCCCTTGTTATACTTTTTAAAGGGTTATTGTCTCAGAGCGACTGGAAAATGTGTGTGTGTGTGTGTGTGTGTGTGTGTGTGTGTTGGTGTGTGTGTGTGTATGTGTGTGTGTACGTGTGTGTGTGTGTGTGTTTGTTTGTGTGTGTGTGTGTGTATGTGTGTGTGTGTCTATGTGTGTGTGTACGTGTGTGTGTACGTGTGTGTGTGTGTATGCATGTGTGTACGCACGTTTGCGTGTATGTGTTTATGATCATGTGTTGTTTGCCTGCGCGTCATGATGTCTATGTCTGCCTGCCTGTCTGTCTGTCTGTCTGTCTGTCTCTCTCTCTCTCTCTCTCTCACTTTCTCTCTGTCCCTCTGCCTGTTTGTGTGTGCACATGCACACGTGCGTGTGTGTATGTATGTCTGGGTCTGTTCTGCCTGTGAGTCTGTTTGTGTGTGCGCGTGCGTACGTGCGTCTGTGTATGTATGTCTGGGTCTGTATGTCCCTCTGTGTCCACGACAGAAATGTGTTAGGTAGGTTTTCACAGCTGTTTCTAGATGGATCTTTATAAAATCTGGTCAAGGCTGTGAACACTTGTGGATTCGGACTTGCCTAAAGTTGGGAAATCATGACGCCAAGGTCATGGTCACATAGACCGAAAAAGTGCCTGAAGTCAGTTTTCTTTTCTTTTTTGTTTTTGTTTTTGGTGTTTTTGGTGTTTTTGTTTTGTTTTAGAAAATGTGTGAACAGCACTTTCCCACGAAATTCTGACATTATCTAAATTCTGTTTTTACCGTTGTAACAATCTACCACTGTCCTCAATAATACACTGGGTGGACGAAGCGAATGAACGAAAGTGGGTTAAGTCTCTTCAGATAAAAAAGAGGTATTTTGCACTTAGTCTGACCATCCTGGCTCTAACCTCTTTTCTCGATACGTGTTTTATTTTGAGATTTATCTATCGCCACGGACTGTTTTTGAATCTCCCGTTTTTAGAAACAAAGGAGGTTTGTTAGTGGAGATCGAATTGCACGCTCTTTCCGTCTCTGTCTCTTTCGAGAGGAAAGAAAAAAGGATCAAGGAGAAGGTTGAGAAAGAA
>JAPXFY010000021.1:27732348-27747348 GCA_030674185.1 Monoplex corrugatus
ACACACACACACATGCATAGAGAACAGAGACAAAGAGAGAGATACACACACACACATAAAAAACATACAAGCACACTCGCGCATAGAGGGGGATGAGGGAGAGGGGGAGGGGATCGGGAGGGGAGGGAGAGAGGAGAGAAGACAGACAGACACAAACACGCATGCAGAGTAAAGAAAGAAAAGATTGAGAAGAGGAAGGGAGAAGAAGGAAGGAGACAAGACAGAGGTGGACAGACAGAGAGGAAGTGACAGAGAAACACAGACAGACCTACAGACAGACAGAGACAGACAATACAGAGAGAGAGAGAGAGAGAGAAGAGAGAGAAGAGAAAACAACAAGAGACAGAGAGTAACAGAGACAAACACAAACACACTTTGCAGAGTAAAGAAAGAAAAGCAGACAGACAGAGACAGACAGAGACATAAAAAAAAACAAGAGAGAGAGAGAGAGAGAGAGAGAGAGAGAGAGAGAGAGAGAGAGAGAGAGAGAGAAGAGAAAACAAACGCTAATGCATAGCGATAAAGAAACGACAAAGATGGATAAGCTAGCAGATATATATATATATATTTTATAAAAAGAGGGAAACAAACAAACAAACAACAAGAGAGACGAACGGATCGACACACACACAGAACAACCCTATTCACTCATAACACTACGGCTTCATACACACACACACACACACACACACACACACACACACACACACACACACACACACACACACACACACACAAACACTATATATATATAAATATTATTAAATATATACTTAAAACAACACACCACAACACACACATCCCACACACATATACAAACATAAACACACACATACACACACACCCACACTAAACACAACAAGCACACACACACATAAACACACACACACATAAACACACATAAACACACACATAAAACACACACACACACACATAAACACACACACATACATAAACACACACACACACACATAAACACACATAAACACACATAAGAAACAACCACACCCACCTCGACATCCAGATCCCACACGATTCGAGTCTCCGTCGTGAGAAGAGTGGCGTTCCAAGGGCGAGCATGAGCAGGCAGCGGGCACAAGTCAGTTGTCCCCCTTGTCGAGGCCGCTACCGCCAACGCCACCTTCAGAAGCACCACCACGACCAGCATCCTCATAGTCATCATCGAACGCATCATCCTCATCACTGTTGTTCGTCGTCGAGACCCAGAAAGTTCTGCAGCCGGGTTAATTGTTAACTTTTGTACTCACCACTGCAGCGACACTTTAATCATGGCAGACCTTAGTTTCCTGTCAACGTTTCCCGATAAACTGATTAAACAAACGTTTCCAACAACGTGTGATAGAAACAGCGAGTGCCAGATTTCTCTTGGAAGAAAATGGTCATCGCCACGAACTTCGACATCAACAGTCATTTATCGTAGGATTCAGTGTGTTTGTACTGACATGGTCAACCCCCTTCAGTTACTGGATAACTTCGTGGCCTACTTTATCACTGGATAGGTTCGTGGCCTACTTTATCACTGGATAAGTTCGTGGCCTTCTTTCTCACTGGATACCTTGCTGGTCTACTTTATCATTGGATAAGTTCATGGCTTACTGCATTACTGGATAAGTTCGTGGCCTACTTTATCGCTGGATAAGTTCGTGGCCTACTTTATCACTGGATAGGTTCGTGGCCTACTTTATCACTGTATAGGTTCGTGGGCTACTTTATCACTGGATAAGTTCGTGGCCTATTTTAACATTTGGGTAAGTTCGTGGCCTACTTTATCACTGGATAATTTCGTGGCCTACTTTATCACTGGATAAGTTCGTGGCCTACTTTATCACTGGATAATTTCATGGCCTACTTTATCACTGGATAAGTTCGTGCCTCTTTTCTCACTGGATAAGTTCGTGGCCTACTTTTTCACTGGAACCAGAAAAAAAAACAAAAAAAAAACGAAAAAAATCAGAACGCGTGTTTAATACAACCAGACAAGACAGGCACAAATTTCGGCCATCTGTCCTTTGCCAAGCGTACGATCACAAACGAACAAACACAAAATACAAAAATTAGGAGAAAAAGACTGAGACTTCCTGCTCCTTCGTCCAATGTGAGAAAAGGACTACTAATGGACTTCTAGAAGATAGAAAGAAATAACAGAAACAAAGGAGGACGGAAAAAAACAAAGAGAATGACAGAAAAGAGGAAATTCCTAGCACAGAATTTCCAGAGTGGTGGGGGATACTGCTTATACTGAAAGAACCTCCCGGCACCCCACGGGGTGTTCAGTACAGGATTGGTATTGAACTGATCAGATGGTGACAGGATCAGCCTCCTTTAGTCCCTAAGGACTATGAAGTTATACCACCAGACAGCTGTGTCCAGGGCACAGGCCTGGGTATGGTGATGTTGATAACCTGCTGTCACCTATGCAACAGACTCCTATATAAATACTGCAGAACTGTAAACTCGTAACTGTTAGCTTAAGAATTAACGTAAATGGTACAGGACAAGTGTGCATGAAGATTTGTTGTTGTTGTCGTTTTACTTATCAAAAACATTTAGTTAATTCTCCATATTTTTCGTTTACTTATTCACATCATAACTAGAACTTTTTCTGTTTGAAAATCCACAAAATGATGTCATGAAATAAAATACAATATAAGGTCTCGCGTGCAGCGACACAAATTCCATAATTTCCTGTGTTTTTCACTTTATTATTTATTCTTTCTGTCTTTTTTTTTCCATGGGTGATCTTCAGTTCTGCAATTTAATTTATTTACAAGCACACACGCGTGCACAACGCACACGCACGACGCGCGCGCGCGCCGCGCACACACACACACACACACACACACACACACACACACACACACACACACACACACACACACACTTACAATTTTGTTCCCACGAATCTCTCCATTGCTTTCTCTCTCAAACAACAGCAAATGCTGAAACTTTTAGATTTCCTTCCGTTTTATAATATTCTACATTACTGAGGTGTCGACACATTTCTTCTTCCGTTTGTAGATGAGCAATATACATGTGAGTTTAAGAATAGACTTTAATCACTTCTTCCGTTCGTAACTTAGCAATGTACCGTCAGTTTAAAATAGACTTTAATCAGAAAATTTTAACCCTGGAAAACATGATTCACGTCAGTTTTACTTCGTCCCGAATATTTCCAACATAAGCTTGAAAAATAGACTTTAGTCAATAACTTGTGTCTTTCGAAAATAAGAATCATGTCATTGTTTTACTTCCTCACGAGCAGTTCCAATTCATTTATTTCTTTCTCTATCTAGTTAATGAGGTTTCCTGAAAGCTGAATGCTGACTAGATGGTTTTTATAAACAGCCGTGGACTCAAAACATGATATCACATAAAAACCGTGTGTTCGCTGCTCATCTTAATATTCCAATCAGTTCTGGTGGCGTCAGCTTTAGTTTTTACTGGTTTTGTCCCTTCCCTCTCCCCACTCCCTTCTATTTCAAGATTTTTGTTTTGCCAGCGCAGGGTCAAGGAGTCTCTACTAGACAACGCACGGCAGAGTGGGTACAGCGCATATGGAATTGTTCAGGACCGATGAATCCCTCTTGATCAAGCTAAACTTAAACTGTGCTGAAGTGGTCTATCACAAAAAGAAATGAAGAAGGCAGATATATCATCATAGCTCAACTAACACTGGTTATTTATTTATTATTATTTATATTATTTATTTATTGTTTTTTATTTATTTATTTATATTTAATTTATTATTTTTGTTTTATTTATTTATGCTTATTATTTAATTTATATCATTATTTATTGTTTGTTGTTTTACTTTTTGCTTATTTTATTTTATTTATTTATTATTATTCATGCATTTATTTATCTATTTATTTATCTATTCATTCATTTATTTATTCATTCATTTGGATAGTTCGCTATTCATTTTTTTCCTGTTGAAGTATTATGTGTGTATTGAAACGGTTATAGCCCTGATATGGCTCTACGCAGTCGGCTAGGCTTTAAGCAACAATAAAATTTAAGAATTTATTTATATCTATTCATTCATAGCGTTCGTTTATCTGTTCATTCATAGTATTTATTTATCTGTTCGCTCATAGCATTTATTTATCTGTTCATCTTTTCATTCATAGCATTTATTTATCTGTTCATTCATAGCATTTATTTATCTGTTTCATTCATAGCATTTATTTATCTGTTCATTCATAGCATTTATTTATCTGTTCATTCATAGCATTTATTTATCTGTTCATTCATAGCATTTATTTATCTATTGGAGAATTGTGCACCACTAGTATGCCACAAAAGAAATACAGAAGACAGATATATATTATAGTATACACATGGTGTGTGTGGTGTTGTGTGTGTGTGTTGTGTGTGGTGTTGTGTGTGTGTGACTGGGTAGGAGGAGCCGGTTAGAAGAGACTGACTGATGGAGATTCGAACCGACAACCTTCCAGTCGATAGTCCATTGCCTGACCACTATATACCACGGCAACTGGTGGATGAGGGATTTCCTTCCAACACCCTCCTCTCCCCCACGGCCGTCCAGTGGGCAAGCCAATGGTCCTGATGAAGACCCCTGCACCAGCAACAAACTGACTTCATGCACATTGTGAACCCACTTCAAACTGAAACCCTCACCATCCTGCCCCCTGTGGTCAAGAGGAACCAGACAGCTGAACACATATTGAGCGATGCCGCCTCTATCATGCGGACTGACAGGAGGAGATATGACCCACAATAGCACCGCTGACCACCAAGCTCCATGGCAACCCGCAGGAACTGGATGTAAAAACAAATGTTAAAAAAAAAAAGAAACAAAAATAAAATAAAAGGTCATGTTCATTGCCAGATGTGGTCTGACCATGTAGACGGAAAATGAAAGAAGAATAAAGAAGCAGCTTGAAACCAACGTTCTTTATTTATTCATTCATTCATTGATTCACTCACTCATCATTCATTCATTCATTCATTCGGTTTTTTATTTATTTATGTATTTATTCATTGTATGATTGATTGATTCATTCATTTTTTTTCATTTGTTTATGCATTCATTCATTCATTCATTTATTCATCTATTTAGATATTCAGCTATTCATTTTTTCCCTGTTGAAGTAATCTGTGTGTATTGAAACGGTTATAGCCCTGATATAGCTCTACGCAGTCGGCTAGGCTTTAAGCAACCATAAAAATAAGAATTTATTTACCTAGTCATTCATAGTATTTATTTATCTATTCATTCATAGCGTTCGTTTATCTGTTCATTCATAGCATTTAGTTATCTATTGGAGAATTGCTTTACCACTAGCATGCCACAAAAGAAATACAGAAGGCAATATATATATATATACATGTTACACCACACACAACACACAAACAACACACACACACATATATATATATATATATATACATATACTCACACCACACCAACGCACAACACACACCCCACACAACCACACACACACCACACCACATACATACATATATACCACAACCCAACACTAGGTAGGAGCCGGTTAGAGCCAAAAATCCCACAATGATTTTTGAAAGGACTGACTGATGGGGATTCGAACCCACAACCTTCCAGTCGACAGTCCGTAACGCTGACCACTATATACCATGGCAACTGGTGGACGAGGGATTTCCTTCCAACACCCTCCCTCTCCCCCACGGCCGTCCAGTGGGCAAGCCAGTGGTCCTGATGAAAGACCCCTGCACCAGCCACAAACTGACTTGATGCACATTGTGAACCGAACGTTCATACTGAAAGCCCTCACCAACCTGCCCCCTGTGGTCAAGAGGAACCAGACAGCTGAACACATATTGAGCGATGCCGCCTCTATCATGGGGACTGACAGGAGGAGATATGACCCACAACAGCTCCGCTGACCACCAAGCTCCATGGCAACCCGCAGGAACTTGGAGGTAAAATGAAAAATAAAATAAAAGGTCATGTTCATCGCCAGATGTGCTCTGACCGTGTAGATGGACAACGAAAGAAGAGTAAAGAAGCAGCTGGAAACCAACGTTATTTGTTTGTTTGTCTGTCTGTCTATCTGTCTGTCTATCTGTCTATCTATCTGTGTGTGTCTATCTGTCTGTCTATCTATCTATCTGTCTCTATCTATCTATCTGTCTGTCTATCAATCTGTCGTCTAAATTCAGTCTATTAATGTATCAACCTATCTAACTAACTAACCTAAACCTAACCTAACCTAACCTAACCTAACCTAACCTAACCCTAACCTAAACCTAACCTAACCTAACCTAACCTAACACCTAAACCTAACCCAATATCTTTGCTTGTTCATCTACGTGGCCATTCAATTATTCATATTTTGGCTTATCTGTACTTAATCTATTTATGCATTTTCTTAAAAACTCAATACCCTGCCAAACCAAGTCAAATGACAAAGGGGAAGAGGGGTAGGGGATGGGAGAGGGGGGAAAAGCAACAACCTCTTACATACAAAGTGTTTCTCCTGGTCGGAAGGGTGGGGTGGGGGTGGGAACAAGCAATCAAGGTTTTGGCAGCAGCCCATAAAAAAACAAAAAAAAAAAAACTACCCCACACACACACACACACACACCACACACACACCACACCTCGTGAAATCCCCAAGACCTAACGAAGGCATTCAAGCAATCTCTCTCGCTGCCCACACGCACCCCATTGAAAGTATTGAGGGCCGGAAGCGAAATAAATCCCGCCAAATGAATCGCACGACGTCGAATCTTCTGCTCAATCGCGCACAGTTTTGTTCAATAACTGCAGTCTTGGTCTTGGTCGTCCCGTCCGTCCGTCCATCCATTCATTAAACTCCAGCCGCCGTGATGTTTTGTTTTGCCTGTGTGCTGGGTTTTTCTATCAACGAGCTTGATTCTGGAACAGAGAAACAAAGAAGGAAATAAACGTTGCTGTTAAGGTTCAAAGATGTAAAATTGTGTGCTTTTGCTGCTGGTTTCTTAAACCTGGTTTTGCTACATGCCGCCTCTCCCTTCATTTTATAACATCCCCCACCCTCCCAATGCATACCGGTAAATTCTTGTAAGTAAACCAAGAATGCATCAGTAGACAGGGAGGTGGGGTGAGGGTGTTGGAAGAAAATTTCCCTGTCACCAGTTGCGTGGTGTAGTAATTAGCGCAACGGACTACTGATTGGAAGGTTGTGGGTTCGAATCCCCATAAGTCCCTTCAAAAATAGTGTGGGATTTTTCGGCTCTGACGGCTCCCACCCAGAGTTAGGCGTGCAATGGGCTCATTGGGAAGACTGGGACCACACAATCGAGTCTCATCCAATTCACGAATCCGTCACTGAGGGTGTTGCTCAAATCTTCTGACCAGCACCGCAGGAGTCTGTATCTCTCGGGCCTGGTTGACACCAAGATATAATACGATAGTAAGCGTAAAGTACAGCCCTGTCACGTAGTCTCGATCGTAGTTGGCACCCCTATAGCGTCATGATTATCATCTTCATCGACATCATCATCGCATTGTAAAATGTGTTCTGGCTTCTGTGGCCATTAAGGTGGCGTAGAAAATGGGACGAAAGAAAAAAAGGGTGGGCACATAAGTACCCTTCCTGAGTGCAATATGATCCTTAGAAAAAAAACAAACAAATAAAATAACTGTCCGATCCGTTGATTTGAACGCGGATCTCTCGCGCGTTCTCGGCTTGTGGTTTGACCATTAAGCCACATACTTCACTGATAAAAACAAAAACAAAAACAAAAAACAGAGAGAGAGAGAGAGAGAGAGAGAGAGAGAGAGAGAGAGAGAGAGAGAGAGAGAGAGAGAGAAATGTCGACCGCGGTCTTCACGGTTGTTCAGGAACAAATTTGTATCAAATCCAATAATAATACATGTCTAATTCGACTTTTGTTTCGGTTAGTTACAAAAACTGAAACATCGTTTTATTTCGAATCATCGCACTTTGGCAGTTTATTTTGTACTCACCATTTTTCTTTCTTTCTTTTTGTTTTGTTTCTTTTCTTGTCCTTTTTCTTTCATGCCCACAGACGCTGAGACAATATTAACACTGTTCTGATGATGGTGACGGTCAGGATGATAACCACAATGCTATAAAGTTCCATCCAGTTTTATAATTATACTCTACGCGTACTATCATAATGTATCCTGGCGTCAACAAGACCCGAGAGATACAGACACCTGAAGTTCTGGTCAGGAGATTTCAGTAACACCCTCAATGAGGCATCCGTAAAGAGGATGAGACTCGGCTGTGTGGTCCTAGTCTTACCAGTGAGTCCACAGCACGCCCAGCTCTGGGTAGGAGTCGGTTGAGGCCGAAAAATCCCATACTGATTTTGAAAAGACTGATCGGGATTCAAAGTCAAACCTTCAAATCCGTAATCCGTTGCGCTAACCACTACACCACGGTCACAGGTATAAAAACTGAAACTTTCTTGTTTAGTCACTTATCGTTCACTGGCAGCAACAAAGATTCCCCACTCCTGTCTCTTCGGGGACTTGGGGTCTCCTTTTTTCGTCGACAGTTTTTAGGTCTTCCTCTCTGATGTCTTCCTCCTGGTATTCACCAACAGTGGACAGTCCGTGTCATGTGCCAGTCAATCTCCGTAGTCTTTTCATGGTGATAGTGAGATAAAGGTTAGAGAGAAAACGATATACAATCTTCGTTATGCTGATGACTCTGTTCTAATTGAAGAAAATTGAAAAGACCTACAAAGTCTTGTGAATATAACAGAAATAGAAAGCAGGAATATAGGGGCGAAACTAAATAGGAAGAAGACTGAAGTCGTGGCAATCAGTTAAAAAAATTCCCTCATGAAAATTAACAGCAAATGGCACAATGTTGAGACAAGTTGATAAGTTTAAATAATTTGGGAACAATTACCTCACCAAAGGGCAGATGCATATCAGAAATATCCAGCAGAATTGACCAAGCTAATACAGCATTCAAGAAAATGAAAATTGTTTTAACCGAGAAATGCCTGTCAATTAACACCAGGAAGAGAATTTGTTCAGTGTTATAAAGAACAATTCTGTCGTACAAATGCGAAGCGTGTACAGTCATCACGCAAAGTCAGAATAAGATTGAGGCGGCTGAAATGTGATTTCTAAGAAGAGTTCCATGAACAGCAAAGCAAACAAACCAGACAATCTTGAAAGAGGCAAACACGAGAAGACCATTAATGAAGAAGATTCATGGGACATTTATATGACATTTTATGAGGCAAGATAATTTGAGCATCTAGTCACAACAGGAAAGCTGGAGCGAAAAAGAACAGCAGGTAGAGCTAAGGAGAAAATGCAGGACGGATCTGCGGACTGGATGAAGACAAAAAGAGTGCGAGATGTACTTGCAACGACATAAGACAGATTCGTGTGGAAGGCCATGATCGCCAAGTCCATGTGGCAAAGGCAAATGATGATGATGATGGTGGTGGTGGTGGTGGTGGTGGTGGTGGTGGTGATGGTGGTGATGGTGATGATGATGATGATGATGATGATGATGATGATGATGATGTGTGATAATGATGATGATGATGATGACGACGATGACGACGACAACGACGATGATGATGATAATGGTGAGCGCCCATATTCTCTTGACTGCATCACTTGGCGAGTAGTTGTTGGTTGGATATGCTGTTGGGCCAGAAGATTCGTCTTAATCTTCGGAGGTTCTTTGTGTGCAAAACCTGATAACTTGGTAAGGTCGATTTCTTTCATGTTCCAGCATTTTGAGCCATATAGTATTGTGGAAAAGCACAGCTCTGGAGCAGTCCCAACTTGGCGTTGATGTTGTAGTGGGGAAAACCTTTCACATTGTGCAACATCTTTAGACTCCTCCTCCCTCAAAATATATAGGTTTTAATCACAAGAGAGAGAGAGAAAAAAACAACAACAACAGAAAGAACAAATATGCATTCACGACGTAGATATTTTCTGTTTATGCATATTGCTTGTTTTTTGTTTTTGTTTTTGTTTTTCTGTTTGTTTGTTTTTAACTTATTTTCATTCGTTTTCAAATATTGCAAATTTACAAACATTTTGAAATGTATACAATGCATAATCAACAGATCTACCAAAATGTAGAAAAACCAAGCATTCGTTGCAATGTGTATATATACATGTATGTATATGTATATGTATATATATATATATATATATATATATATATATATATATATATATATATATATACTTAACATATACAGACATATATACAGATATATATATATCCATATATATATATACACATATATGTGTATATACATATATATATATATATACATACATACATACATACACAAACATATATATGTATACATACACACACACACACACACACACACACACACACATGGTTTGTTTGTTTGTTTGGGGCATATTGCTTGATTGTTTTGGTTTTTCCTTTGTTTGTTTGTTTCTTTTTGTTTGTGTCTATTACAGGAGGTAGAACAAGAAAGAAAGGCCTGGAAAAACGATGATCAAAACTAAAAGAACAATACATCTTTGCTGCCAGCCTCAGGCATTTTTTCCTTCTAATTACGATTTTAGAATATGAGAAAGGAAGCAGGTGCGAAGCAGGCAGAGACATAGGGAGGAAGAAACGTATAGAGTAAAATGGATAAATGGAGACAGAGATGCGGGGAGTGTGGAGAATTAGAGAGAGACAAAAGAAACGGAACGAGAGATAGAAAGAGTGAGTGAGTGAGTGAGTGAGTGAGTGACAGACAGACAGACAGACAGACAGAGACATACATACAGACAGAGACAGAGACAGACAGAGAGACAGAGACACAGACAGACAGACAGAGACAGACAGAGACATACATACAGACAGAGAAGACACAGAGACAGAGACACAGACAGACAGACAGTGACAGTGACAGACAGAGACGAGACAGACAGACGACGATGCAGAGATTTAGAAAGAGACCGAAGGAGAGAAAGACACAATGAAATACATACAGACAAAGGTTACCATATCTTAAGGAAATATTTAATAAAACATTCCATGCTCAACTCTCCAACTCCAACCAAAAGGGATAACCTACAAAGAAATTAATGCTTGTTAACAAATCAAAAAGAAAAGCGAAAACAGAAAAAAAAAAAAAAAAAAACAGAAAAAAAAGAAGAAAGAAAAAGAAGGAAAGACGGAACCCCCGAAATTTCAAACAGCATCTACGATTTCCGTCTTAATGCCAGGACCGGACACCACCACACTAACTGCTGGAACACTAGAGAAGAAAATCAATGAAGAGATTGAAAGACCATGGAAGAGAAACAAGGTTTTTGCCCAGGATGGATCCACAGCATGTGGACAGTTCCACAGTGATTTCTATGCTCATTCCTAGTCTGGAACTCCAACATGAGCTCAATTACACGAATTGCCTTTTACGTGTATGGTCGTCTTTTTGTTTGAATATTTTTTTTTTCACCACCGTTTGAGTCATTGTTTCTTGTTTTCTTTTAACACCGCCATTTAAGCAGTCACACTTTTGAAATCCAAAGCAAACAGGAACCAGAAGAAAAGCACACACACACACGAAAAAAGATTCAGAACGCGAATCTAATACAACCAGACAAGAAAGGCGCAAATTTTCGGTCAACTGGCCTTTGTCAGCAGCAATGAAGTTTCAGTCTTTTTCTCCTAATTTTTGTATTTGGTGTTTGTTTGTGATCTTTACGCTTGACAAAGGCCAGTTGGCCGAAAATTTGCGCCTGTCTTGTCTGGTTGTATTAAATACGCGTTCTGATTCTTTTTTCGTGTTTGTTCTTTTTTTTTTTTTTTTTTTTTTTTTTTTTGGTGTGTGTGTGTGGTTCCAGTCACACTCTCGCTTTTTTTCCCACCCGGAGTTATGCATACTCGGTACTTTCAAGTTTCCAATAAGCCGCCCAGTCCTTCAATGCCTTACAAGATCTTCAATGTCCACATTTCATGTTCTGCGTGCGAGTACCTACGGGGGAGGTTCAGGCATGAAAAATCTCCATCTTTTACCCACCAGGCGGTACTCAAACAGGTTCCAAATCCCGATCTCCCGACTGGAAGAACTGAATCTTAACCACTCGACCACTGCATCTGTCCAAGAAGTTTTATAATGTACTCCCACAAACCTGTCAGCAGAGATCTGGTAGATCCCTCCTTTATGTCTACATAACACCCAATCACGCGAAGTGTCCTAGAATGAAACGATCGCTTTCAGGCAACCCGGCATAGTCAATGTCGGCTCCTGAACTATCTGTAGAGATCTGGTTCTCTCGCGAGGATGTCAACTACATTCAAAACTACGGACATGTCTTTCACTGACTGAATGATTTGATTAAATGTTTACTTCAGCACCCACCTGAGGTGATATGGCCAACGGGGATAATAATCCCAGGAAATGAGGGAAGGAAATGTTATATTACCCTACAAGGAAACCTTAACTAGCCCTACAAGAAAACCTTATCCAACCCTACACGGAAACCTTATCTAACCCTACACGGAAACCTTATCTAACCCTATAAGAAAGCCTTATCTAACCCTACAAGGAAACCTTATCTAACCCTATAAGAAAGCCTTATCCAACCCTACACAGAAACCTTATCTAACCCTACAAGGAAACCTTATCTAACCCTATAAGAAAGCCTTATCTAACCCTACAAGGAAACCTTATCAAACCCTATAAGAAAGCCTTATCTAACCCTACAAGGAAACCTTATCAAACCCTACAAGGAAACCTTATCTAACCCTACAAGGAAACCCTATCTAACCCTACAATGAAACCTTATCTAACCCTACAAGGAAACCCTATCTAACCCTACAAGGAAACCTTATCTAACCCTACAAGGAAACCCTATCTAACCCTACAAGGAAACCTTATCTAACCCTACAAGGAAACCTTATCTAACTCTACAAGGAAACCTAACCTAACCCTATAAGGAAACCTAACCTAACCCTACAAGGAAACCTTATTCAACCCTACCAGGAAACCTTATTTAATCCTACAAGGAAACCTTATCCAGTCCTACAAGGAAACCTTATCTAACCCTACAAGGAAACCTTATCTAACCCCACAATAAAAACATCAGAGCAAGACTTATTTCAAGATGGGCAATGAGACGGCCAGTTTAACGTAGCGCACTCAGGTTCCAACCCACTCTAACCGGCATGTGAATTTGATGCTCCAACAACTGAGGCCTGCAGGCTTTTTCCCCTATCCCACATCCTGCATCCTCCTTGTCATCATTATTTATCCCTGATGGCCCTTTCACTTGCACGTTTCCAAAACTTTCGTATTCAGCTTCGCCCCAAAAGCAATATCTCCCCGTATTTTTTTTGTCCACACAAGTTCCGTTTGAATTGGAACACTTAACCCAAAACTCCAATAGACTTCAACGTGTTTGCACAAGTCATCGGTTGTGCCGAGCCTTTTTGGCGTCTAGTGTCATTTTGGCCGCAGGCAAAAAAAAACTTGAACGTAAAATTTGAGAAAATGACCGCAGTACGACTTGGTGCGCTGCAGACATAACCATTACAATAACTGACAGCATAACACAGCGACTCGATTTAAGAGTTTCCTAAAAATTCAATTTCAGACCGCTATGTGGGGGGGGGGGAGGGGGAGAGAGAGAGAGAGAGAGAGAGAGAGAGAGAGAGAGAGAGAGAGAGAGAGAGAGAGAGAGAGAGAGAGAGAGGAGGAGGAGAAATGAAACACAGAGAAAGAATGAAACATACAGATAGAGAGGTTTCCAAATCTTTGGGGAAAATTTATTTCATGCTTAACTAAAAGTAAAAAAATTGGCCTGTTCGTTGTCAATCTGAACACTTCAATTATTCTGGTGGCATTAGCATAGCGTTCCACAGTTCCCGTTTTAGCATAGTGTTTCACAGTTCCCGTTTTAGCATAGTGTTTCACAGTTCCCGCTTTAGCACAGTGTTTCACAGTTCCCGCTTTAGCATAGTGTTTCACAGTTCCCGTTTTAGCATAGTGTTTCACAGTTCCCGTTTTAGCATAGTGTTTCACAGTTCCCGTTTTAGCATAGTGTTTCACAGTTCCCGTTTTAGCATAGTGTTTCACAGTTCCCGTTTTAGCATAGTGTTTCACAGTTCCCGTTTTAGCATAGTGTTTCACAATTCCTGTCTTAGCATAGTGTTTCACAGTTCCCGTTTTAGCATAGTGTTTCACAATTCCTGTCTTAGCATAGTGTTTCACAGTTCCTGTTTTAGCATAGTGTTTCACCATTTCCGTTTTAGCATAGCGTTTCACAGTTCCCGTTTTAGCAGTTTCACGGTTCTCGTTTTAGCATTGAGTTTAACAGTTTCCGTTTAAGCACAGCGTTTCACAGTTCCCGTTTTAGCATAACGTTTCACAGTTCCCGTTTTAGGGTAGTGCTTCACAGTTCCCGCTTTAGCATAGTGTTTCACAGTTCCCTTTTCAGCATACTGTTTCACAGTTCCCGTTACCCTTCCCTACTTTCAGATCTTGTCAGCGCGTTGAGTTTTGTAGTCTCAAAATATCTGCCAGATATTAATTACAGACAGATTTGGGTGGAGTGAATATGGAATTGTGTGAGTGCAGTGAATCCCTTTTCACACACACACACACACACACACACACACACACACACACACACACACACACACACACACACACACACACACACACACACACACACACACACACACACACACACACACACACTGGAAACCGTCATGACTGTATGAACTGAAATAATCATCCAGCAAGACTACGCAAGAAAGACAATGGATTGGGTTAGACCAGTTTGGATTGGACTTATTAATTCATTTATAGATTTAATTTCATTTAATATAATTTTATGTATGTATGTATGTATGTACGTACGTACATACGTATATATGTATGTATGTACGTACGTACGTATGTTTGTATGTATGTATGTACGTACGTACGTACGTACGTATGTTTGTATGTATGTATGTATGTATGTATGTATGTATGTATGTGTGTGTGTATGTATTTATG
>JAPXFY010000021.1:27754848-27762348 GCA_030674185.1 Monoplex corrugatus
ATGACGTTCAACAAACTTTAGCTTAATGACGACAAGACAGAAGCTATCCTCATTGGCACCCGTCAGAAATTTTCTCAGCTGCTTCCTCTTTCTCTCCCATTATGTAACACATCAGTCCCAATTTCTGATTCAGCTAAAAACCTTGGTGTCTGCATTGACTCTACCCTCTCCATGAACAACTTTGTTTCTCAAACTGCCAGATCTTGCTACTATCACCTCCATCGTATAAGCCTGATCAGGAAGCATCTCTCTGTCGAAACAACTGCAAAACTCGTTCTCTCCTTCATAATGTCTCGCATTGACTATTGCAATTCACTCCTGTCTGGTCTTCCTGCCTCCACCATTCACATCCTGCAGCGCATTCAAAACAATGCTGCACGCCTTGTACTAAAAAAGAAAAAAGCTGACCACATATCTCCTTTCCTGGCACAACTTCACTGGCTCCCTGTATCAAAGCGCATACAGTACAAACTAGACACCATGTGCTACAAAAGCCTCAATAACGCAGCCCCCGATTACCTGTCAAGCTTCAAGTACCCTCCGCTCTGCCTCCGATCCTCTGACTTTTCGCTTTCCACGCACTAAGCTCAATACCTATGGTCCACGAGCCTTCTCTGTTTCTGGTCCACTTTCCTGGAACAAACTTCCTCTCTCTGTCCGTCAGCAACCTACTTTTGTCTCCTTCAAGTCCGCTCTCAAAACTCACCTTTTCTCCTCTGCATAAAATCCTGACCTCACCCAATCCCCTCTGCAGCCTGTCTCCACTCGGAGGGGAATCACATTGTAATATATAATTGTATATAATATACTCTCTATAATTTTCCATTGCTTTTATTCTTTCTCCCCATTTTAGCCGTGTGCGTGTGCTTGTGTGTGTGTGTGTGTGTGTGTGTGTGTGTGTGTGTGTGTGTGTGTGTGTGTGTGTGTGTGTGTGTGTGGTGCGTGCGTGCGTGCGTGTGTGTCTGTTTTAGCGCTTAGATTTGATTTTATCAAGATTTTGCGCTATACAAATAAAATATTGTATTGTATTGCATTGACAGAGAGAGAGGACAGAGAAAAAAGGAAACACCACAGACACAGACACAGCACACACACACACACAGACACACACACACACACCACACACACACACACACACACACAAAGAGAGAATGAGACAGACAGACAGAGACAGAGACAGAGACAGAGAGACAGAGAGAAACAAAGAGAGAAAGAGAGAGAAAGGAGAGAGAGACACACACACAAAGACAGACATGACAGAGAGAGAGAGGAGAGAGAGAGAGAGAGAGAGAGAGAGAGAGAGAGAGAGAGAGACAGTCAGAGACAGAGACAGAGACAGAGACAGAGACACTCAGACAAAGACAGGAAGGAAAGGAGAAAGACAGAGAAAGACAAACAACAACAACAAACAAGCTTCATTCATGAATGACTCATCAAATCGTGCAGGAAACAGACCAATTTTTTTACGTCGTGATCTGGGATTGAACTCGCAGACATCAAATCTAAAGCAAACGTCTCTCCCGTGTAAACCAAGCAGCCTACTTTTAAGGAAGCTTCACAGTGGAACAGTGCATTGTATACAGAGAAGAGGCCTGTGTTTCCACAACACACAAGGGAAGGGCCTTTTACCTTCAATTCAAAGCCTGGGGTCAAATTTGCCTGCAGTAGTAATATCAGACCGTAAGAGGAGGAAAGGAAGCGGCAGCAAAGAAGGAAGGGGGGGGGGGGGCGGAGAGAGACAGAGACAGAGAAAGAGAGAGAGAGAGAGAGAGAGAGAGAGAGAGAGAGAGAGAGACAGACAGACAAGACTGACAGCCAGCCAGCCAATGAGCGAGCGAGCGAGCGAGCGAGCGAGCAAGCGAGAGAGAGAGAGAGAGAGAAAGACAGACAGAGAGAGAAAGACAGAGAAAGAGAAAGACAGAGAGAGAGAGACAGACAGAGACAGAAAAAGAAAGAGAGAGAGACAGGGGATAGAAAGGAGAGGGAAAGAGAGACAAAGAGAGAGATGACAGAGATGGGTAGAGAGAGATCAGTGAAGAGATGAAAGAGGACAAACACACACACAGAAGAGAGAGAGAGAGAGAGAGAGAGAGAGAGAGAGAGAGAGAGAGAGTGACAGACAGACGGACAGACAGAGAGACAGAGACAGAAAGACAAAAAGAGAGAGACAGGGGAGCCAGAGGAGAGGGAAAGAGAGGAGAGAGACAGAGGGAGAGAGAAAGACGACAGAGACAAGGAAGAGAGAGATGACAGAGAAGAGAGGAGAGAGAGGAACAGAGACAGAGACAGAGGGAGAGAAAGCAAGATGACAGAGACAGGAGAGAGAGAGAGAGACAGACAGAGACAGACAGAGAGAGACAGAGAGAGACAGAGACAGAAAGAGACAGAGAGAGACACAGAGAGACGGGACAGAGACACAGAGAGACTGACGGGAAAGAGAGAGAGATATGTGAGAGAGAGAGAGAGAGAGGGGGGGGGGGGGGATGTAGATACACGGACAGAGAAAGACAACAACAGCAAAAACAAGGTTCATTCATGAATGACTCATCAAATCGTGCAGCAAACAGACCATTTTTTTTACGTCATGATCTGGGACTGAACTCGCAGACATCAAATGTAAAGCAAACGTCTCTCCCGTGTAAACCAAGCAGCCGGCTTTTAAGGAAGCTTCACAGTGGAACAGTGCATTGTGTACAGAGAAGAGGCCTGTGTTTCCACAGCACACAAGGGAAGGGCCTTTTACCTTCAATTCAAAGCCTGGGGTCAAATTTGCCTGCAGTAGTAATATCAGACCGTAAGAGGAGGAAAGGAAGCGGCAGCAAAGAAGGAAGGGGGGAGAGGGAGAGAAGGAGAGAGAGAGAGAGAGAGAGAGAGAGAGAGAGAGAGACAGACAGACAGAGACAGAGAGGGGGAGAGAGAGAGAGAGAGACAGAGACAGAGACAGACAGACAGACAGAGACAGAGAGGGAGAGAGACAGAGAGAGACAGAGACAGAGACAGACAGATACACAGAGAGAGAGAGAGACAATGACAACGATGCTTTATTTTTCAACGGTAAAAGCTATTGGCTAGAAGCCATTATTCAAACTTGCCGTTGCTATTCTATACACATGACATTTGTTTACAGTAACAAGTACAGCTTAATTAAGGAAAATACATGTTGAATACTAAAATTAAGATACAATGAAATCAAGAAACGTACACAGTCAGCACTTAGAGATAGATAGATAGATAGATAGATAGATAGATAGAGAGAGAGAGAGAGAGAGAGAGAGAGAGAGAGAGAAAGAGGTAGATAGTATAGATAGATAGATAGACAGATGAGCAGGTAGATAAGTAAATAAAGAAAGAAAGATAATGTTCATAGTGATAATAATAAAAATAAGACGAAGAAGAGGAAGAAGAAGAAGGAAGAGGAGGAGAAGGAGGAGGAGGAGGAGAGGAAAACACAGTAAACAAAATAGTAATAAGATAAAACAAAATAAAATGAAATAGAGGGAGAAGAAACATTACATGTGACAAATTTATAGAAGATAAATCAAGCGTCAAATAGACTAATGTTCTTACAATTAAATCAAAGAAGATGAAATCAATTTTCTGATTACACACAAAAAATATTAACACTGCTCTTTCTCTGTCTCTGTCTGTCTGTCTGTCTGTCTTTCTCTCTTGCTCTCTCTTTCACCATCTTCCTTTACATACTAACCTCTGTCTGTCTGTCCCTTTGTCTATCTCTCTGTTTTTCCTTTTTGAAAAAGACTCTAATTTCCTCTCTCTCTCTCTGTTTCTGTTTCTATCTCTTTATCGAGAGAGAGAGAGAGAGAGAGAGAGAGAGGAGAGAGAGAGAGAGAGAGAGAGAGAGAGAGAGAGATTAAATGAAATTAAGTTACTTTTTTTTTTCAAGGACAGACAGACAGACAGACAGACAGACGGAGGAAGAAGGACATAAACGGACAGAAATTAGAATATAAAGGAAGGGGGAGGGGGAGGGGGTGGAAAGGAAAGAGTTGGGCCACAGTAGCTCAGTTGGTTGAGCGTCGGATTCACATGTTAACTGTTGTGGGTTCGAATCCCGAAGTGCGCTACATTAAAACTGACCTTCATACTGTCCCATCTTAATATCACTGTTGTTCTGGTGGTGTCGTTTAAGTGGAAAGAGAGAGACGGAGGGAGAAATGGGGAGAGACAGAGAGAGAGAGAGAGAGAGAGAGAGAGAGAGAGAGAGAGAGAGAGAGAGAGAGAGAGAGAGAGAGAGACTGACAAAGACAAAGAGATAGACAGAGAGAGAGAGAGAGGAAATTAGTTTTTTTTCAAAAAGGAAAAATAGAGAGATAGACAAAGGGACAGACAGACAGAGGTTAGAATGTAAAGGAAGGTGGTGAAAGAGAGAGCAAGAGAGAAAGAAAGACAGACAGACAAAGACACAGAGACAGAGAGAAAGACAGCGCTCATAGAGTCCCAATTATTCCACCACACTTTACTTAGTCCATCTGGCACTGATAGCAGAACTTTTCTTTTTCTTCTCAACATCAGTGTGGCTCAAAGATTCAACGGTCGAATGCCACTCTTGCTTTTTTGCATGTGTGTGAGTGTGAGTGTGAGTGTGAGTGTGTGTGTGTGTGTGTGTGTGTGTGTGTGTGTGTGCGTGCGTGCGTGCGTGCGTGCGTGCGCGCGCGTGTGTGCGTGTGTGTGTGTGTGTGTATGTGTGCGTGAGTGAGTGAAAGTCTATGCGTGAAAGTGAATGTGTTTGCGCGCGCGCGTGTTTTGTGTGTATGTATGCGCGCCTGTGTGGAAGAGTGTCTGGTTTTCGACGATACGGGACATGCATCGATCACCAATTTCCAGTTTGTGAAATCACTGGAGCTCATCGACTTGGGAAGAAACATAATTCCAAAGAGCGGCTTTCTAAGAAATGAACTGGAAACAATATTCCGTCCACCTCTTCAGACTATCCCCTCAACCCCTCCACTTTTTACATTCACACCCAGAGAGAGACAGACAGAGAGAGAGGGGACAGACAGGGACAGAGAGACAGACAGACACATACAAGAGATAGAGAGACAAAGAGAGACAGACAGAGAGAGAGACAGAGACAGAGAGACAGACAGAGAGAGGGACAAAGAGAGAGAGAGGTAGTAGTAGTAGTACTACTACTACTACTACTAGTACTACTACTACTACCTCTCTCTCTATTAGTAGTATTAGTAGTATAGTAGTAGTAGTAGTAGTAGTAGTGGTGGTGGTGGTGGTGGTGATGGTGGTGGTGATGGTGGTGGTGTGTGGTGGTGGTGTAGTATAGTAGTAGTAGTAGTAGTAGTAGTAGTACTGAGAGTATAAACATATGAAGCGCATTAACATGTACAATGAAAACATACAATAGTATAAAAATGCACAACTTAGGCATACGTTAACATTATTATCAATGTAAACTACCAATTGACTCCCTATCCATTACACCATCGACTTGGAGGGCAGCAACGAAGTTTATCCATTTCTGTGTGTTCCAAGCAAGTCTCTGTATAGTATCCCGAGCGGGTTTTCGGGGCCATCGTACGCCAGGTGTTCTTGGATCTTTCTCGTTTGCGTCTTCCTTCCCATGTCCAGTGAAGGGCAGTCCGGGTGACGTTATCCTGTTCTCTTCCAATGATGTGCCCAATCCATCTCCATCGTCTTTTCATGATGATAATGCTTACGTCTTCTTGGCTGCAATGGACAAGTAACTGTTGGTCATGGATGGTTTTGAATCAGATGATTTGATGATTCTTCGGAGGGTGTTAGTGTAGAATGCTGTTTCAATTTCAGTTTCAGTTTCTCAAGACGACGTCTCCGCGCTCGGAACGAATTCCATATGCACTAACGTTACATGTGTTATGTGTACGATGATCATGGCACAAGCCTTAAGTCTGCACATAAACCCATGAGCTGGCCAGGTCCTGAGATCCTACTTAGTCTATGTTTTACCTCATGTATGTTTTTTTTTTTATAATAGTACTGTATCGGCCTATCACTGGAACAATCTTGGTTACATGTAAATGACGCTGAGCGGAATGCTGATAGTTTGGTAAGGTCTTTTTCTATCATCCTACAGCATCAAAAACTTAACCCTTTGATTCCCTCACCCTATCCACCAGCTTCCTGCAGGAAGCTGGTGGATAGGGTGAGGGAATCAAAGGGTTACGTTTTCGCAGTTGGTGGATATGGTACGGGAGTCGAAGGGATAAAGCAGGATGAAAAGAACACAGCTCCTGTACAATCTCATGTGGCGTTAGCGTTGGTGCTGTAATGGAGGTGGGCAATGGAAGGAGAGGGATATTCACACATTCTTCAGCATTGTGAAAGTGTTTCTGGTTTTGCTGAGGTAGTTCTTAACAATGGAGTTGAATAACACTAACTCTAACACTAATTCCTGAGATTGTGAATCTGCGTCTCTTAGACGTTTTGTACAAAGACAGATAACTGAAAGTGTTTTTTTCTGCTGTTAAAACCAGTGTTAACTAAAACATGTCTTGCTTGCCATGATATTTCGATGGTTTCAATTTTCTTTAGGTCAGAAAATCATGGCGGCTTACTGCAAACCGAATTTCAGTTTCAACTGTATTCTTCCACAGTGGCATCGCATATCACCTTTCATTATTTCCTATTTTAAGCGATGTTTAGTAAATTTAAATTTCAGATACGTCAATCCTGAATGTTTTCAGCGCATTCGCAAAAATAAGTTATATTCGATGTTATGTATGATTCAGAACTGAAACATGCTTTCAAATGTCTATGAAATTCAAATGTATCACTATCATAGACACGGTTTACCCAGCATTAAGTCAATATCTGTCTGTCTGTAAATTACAGAATCACACCACACTTATCGCAGTGCTGCGGTTGTTTATTTTAGAAGTTCAACTTGAGGCCCTCAAGGATGAACATTCCATTGTGCAACTGTACCAAGATTTGTGTGCAACTGGCCTGCCCGAACAGAAAAATACGGCCCACTGAAAGCTTTCTTCGAAAATATGTCCCTAGATTAAACTGAGTATACCCTACACGCTGACATTTCCTGACCAATGACATTCCATTAGTCCATGTTTCGAATTTCAGTTTCTGACCAATGAAATTCCATTAGTACATGTTTCGAATTTCAGAGAGAGAGAGAGAGAGAGAGAGAGAGAGAGAGAGAAGAGAAAGAGAAAGAGAAAGAGAGAGAGAGGAGAGAGAGAGAGAGAGAGAGAGATAGAGATAGAGAAGAGAAAGAGAAGAGAGAGAGAGAGAGAGAGAGAGAGAGAGAGAGAGAGAGAGAGAGATGACCACATTAGAAAAAAATCATATTAAAGAAAGTGTTAGCTTCATTCGTTTGTTTGTTTTTTGTTGTTTGTTTGTTTGTTTGTTTTTTGTTTTAAGCAGAAAATCTCAATGGTTTAAACGGAAACCTGTACGTGTTGTTTTCAAGGTTAGCGACATTTGAACTAGACAAAGAAATTAAGGTACAGGAAACTTGCAAACACTCTA
>JAPXFY010000021.1:27782348-27784848 GCA_030674185.1 Monoplex corrugatus
AGCAAAGGAACAAGACAGAAACAAAGAGAATAACAGAAAATAGGAAATTTGTAGCACAGAATTTCCAGAAGGTGGGATACTGTTTATACCGTAAGAGTCCCCGGCATCCCCACAGGGGGCAGTCATCTCATATTAACTGATTTATTATTTTGTCGTCAGAAGAAGCTGGCTGCAGAAGAAAACTTGACGTATAACGGCACAAAGTCTTATCTCCCGAACACACGCGGGCCTACTGTATGGCTACCGTGTGTGTCAGGAGTTGGGAAGTGATTGTCCGGGCGGTGGTGAGGCGTTGTTGATCTGGGTCCTATGTAGTACCCACCGGTGTTTCTTGTTAACTTGGCTCCAGAGCGGATGGTGTTAAACAAAAGACCGTGTTTGTTTGTGTCCGTCCGTATAGGAATAAAACATGCCAGCAAACATTTGTCCACTCAAATTAGATATCATGATCTGTACCTTTCCCATTTTCTCCTGTGTGTGTATGCACGTCATTTTGCCCACACTGTGCAGGCGGTATGTTTCTGCACAGTCGGCGTACTCTGACGCGCGTGCATGCCAGGCGTTTTCATATTTCCATAAGCCACAAGCCACTGACAAGATTTACAGGATCTTTTAACCCTTTGACTCCCGCACCCTATCCACCAGTTTTACTACAGGAAGCTGGTGGATAGGGTGAGGGATTCAAAGGGTTAAGTTTTTGGTTGACAATACAGGATGCTGGTGGACAGGGGGTGCGGGGGAGTCAACGGGTTAATGTGCATATTTGATGTTCAGCGTGTACATACGTACAATCAAAGAGGTTTAAACACTGGCAGATCTCCACACGTGATGAACTAATAGATCAGAATAACATCTTCACCATTTACCCACCAGGCGGGAGGTACCCAGCCAGGATTAAACCCCTACCTTCCAAATGGAAGTCCGACGTTTACTCACCTTACTACGGCGCCCGTCTGTGGACATGGTCCACGGGGGTTATGGACGGATCTCTCCCGTGTTCCAGCCTCCCGTATAACCATGTTCTTGCCCTGACCAACGATGACTGTCCTTATAAGTCTTCGCTTTCCTTCACCCTTAACTTCCTCATCGCTCCCACTCACCCACATTCAATTCTTCCCTCCATCCTACTTGCTAAGGAGGAGATCATTATACCGATTGCTTGCCCACTTTCAAAAGAGCCCGAAGCTAGTAGAATAATCTGTATCAGTGTTAAAAGTGTGTCTTGCCGGCTCGACTGCTCACATACGAGTGTGTGTGTATATGTATGTGTGTGTGTGTGTGTGTGTGAGTGAGAGACAGAGAGAGCGAGAGACAGAGAGAGAGAATGTGTGTGTATTTGTGAGTGCATGTGTGTGTGAACTTGCGCGCAAGTGTGTGTTTGAGTGCAACAGGCCATGGACAGGATTTACATGATCTTTAACCCTTTGACTCCCGCACCCTATCCATCAACTGCAAAAAAACCCTTAACCATTTGATTCCCTCACCCTATCCACCAGCTTCATGTAGGAAGCTGGTGGATAGGGTGAGGGAGTCAAAGGGTTAAGTGTTTGCTTTGCTAGCATGGTTGACAATGCAGGATGCTGGTGGACAGGGTGCGGGAGTCAAAGGGTTAATGTGTATATCTGATGTTCCACGTGTACATAGATACATACATACATACATACATACATACATACATACATACATTCATACATACATACATACATACATACATACATACATACATACATACATACATACATACATACATACATACATACATACATACATACATACAAAAGAGGTTTAAGAACTGGCAGATCTCCACACGTGATGACCTAATAGATCAGTGTAAATTCTTCACCCTTTACCCACCAGGCGGGAGGTACCCAACCAGGATCGAACCCGTACCTTCCAACTGGAAGTCCATTTACTCACCTTACTACGGCACCCGTCTGTGGACATGGTCCACGGGGGATATGGTTGGATCTCTCCCATCTTCCAGCCTCCCAAATGACCATGACCTTGTCGCGACCAACGATGATTGTCCTTTTAAATCTTCACTTTACTTCACCCTTTTTTGTCCATCTGCCTGTCTGATTGTCTGGGCACGCGCTCTCTCTCTCACCCTCTCTCTCTTTCTCTCTTTCTTTCTCTCTCTCTCCCCTCCCCTTCCCCTCCCTTCCCCATACCATTTCGTACGTGCCCTCCCTCTCTCTCTCCCTCCCTCCCTCCTCCCCTCCCCATACCATTTCGTGCCTGCCCTCTCTCTCTCTCTTTCTCTCCCCACCCCACCCGCTCACCCACTCCCAGACACGTTCAATTCTTCTCTCCATCCCACTTGCTAAGGAGGAGATCATTATACCGATTGCTTGCCCACTTTCAAAAGAGCCCAAAGCAAGCAGAATAATCTGTATCAGTTAAACAGTGTGTCTTGCCGACTCGACTGATTGTCTGTCTGTCTGTAAGTTGAAGCTTTTAATGATGTCCATGGAATACCATCAGGAACTTTACCACTGAC
>JAPXFY010000021.1:27797348-27804848 GCA_030674185.1 Monoplex corrugatus
CTTGAGCGTGCAAAAAAAACACAAGATCTAGCCATTCTGGAAATCAGGAGCAGGATGTTTTCTCATGGCGGTTGTTTTCTTCGTCACGTTCATAGTGAAAAAAGAGACATACTCATAACACACACTAGCATACCAGCAACATAGCTGCCAACCTTTGAAGTTCAAAAAAACAGGAATCATCATCAGCCGGGGGTTCCAGGGAGGCCGCTTAGGTTCTCTTGGCGGGATCAGGGGGCAACGCCCCCTGAAGCTATTGATTTTTCACTAATTCAAAGTACAAAAATGGCCTCTCCTGGCATATTTAAGCATGAAAAAGAAGTTTTTCCACCAGACTTTCAAAATCCGGGATTTTTTTTGACAGATCCGGAATTCCGGGATCGTTTTTCAAATCCGGGAAATTCACGGAAATCCGGGAGGGCTGGCAGCTGTGCAGCAACTCGTATTAGCGTACCCATAACAAACAAACAAAAACAAAAAGAAACAGTAAACGATAAGCGATCATCTTGTGAATTATTTTCAATGGTGAAAAGTATGGTCAAAATGCCCAGAATCGATGTAGAACTGCCCCAGACAGCTAGCGTTCTTGATATACAATTAAGGCTATAAAAATAATAATGTCCATTTTTCATGAACTGACTCTAGAGATATCCTTTACAACAAAAATAACATCATTTCGGTAGTCCGGCTGATTCTCGGATCCCCTGTTGGCAGATTGCTATACAGAGTTAATTAATTGTTGCATGTTATTATTTGACACTGTTAATTTAATTCATTGTTCTGAATTATCGATTGTAATCGTTCCCCTTCTTACATTCAAACTTCTACTACTCCTCCCCACCCCCCATCCCCACCCATTTTTTCTTTTTTCTTTTTGTCCATTTCCTTTTCTTTTTTCTTTTCTTTTTATTTCTTTCCTTGTATGTGTGTGTGTGTGTGTGTGTGTGTGTGTGTGTGTGTGTGTGTGTGTGTGTGTGTGTGTGTGTGTGTCTGTGTGTGTGTGTGTGTGTGTGTCTGTGTGTGTGTCTGTGTGTGTGTCTGTGTGTCTAAAATCACTATTATGAACAGACATTAAATAAAAGATTCCTGCCATTCCTACCTTTGATGTAGAAAACGAAACTCAACAAAAAGCTTCTATTTCGATCAGTAATACAGAAATAGTCACAAACCATCACCACAAAAACAACACTACTTTCTTTACCCAAGCAAACAACCTTTAACTTGGCACAACGTGATGTCGAGACATGCGTGTTAATCCAACAAAAGAAGAGGAACAAATGCTGAGGCCAGACGACCTATAGGCCAGAAGTTCTCCGAATTGCCAATCTACGTGTTGCAATAAATATTTATGACGACAATCAGAATGAGGAAAGATGGTGCTTCTCCAGCGATCCATGATGGTTTCAAATGACCTGACAGGCATATGCTCTACACTTCCAAGAAGTAAAAGACCCTGGCATCAGCTAGCAGACCTTGTAACCATGTTTTGCTTAATTACCTGTCAAGTGTGTATGTCTACTTGTCACCGCCCGCTATTCAAGGATATACGGGAATATTATCACCAAGAAAGGAAACTCTTTCAATGTCAAGGGACATAATTATGTCTAACCAGGCAGCTATCCCACCATTATGACTAAACTTTTCCTCCATCATCATTCCACCACCACCCCCCCCCCACACACACATCTCTTGGACAATGAACAGACGAAAGGTCATTCACAGTGACCACCACTCCATCAATTGTATCTGGATTGGTTATCCCAGACTGGAAAATGGTGGCGAGGAAGAGAGAGAGAGAGTCACAGAGAGACAGACAGACGGAAGGACAGACAGAGTGAGAGACAGACAGAGATACAGACAGACAGAGCGCGAGAGAGAACAAACGTGAGAGAGAGAGAGAGTGAGGTAGAGAGAGAGACAGACAGACAGACGGAAGGACAGACAGTTCGAAATAAACCCAAAATATTCAACGCAAGAATTCTTTCATCAGAAAATAACTAAAGTCATCATATCACTTGCAAAGTAATTACAGAGGCCAACAAACAGTCTTAGAAACAAAAGCATCACATGATTTTACAAAACGTCTTCATCACGGATGTACAGTAAAACTAAAAATGATGAATACAGAATGCCTGTTCGCTCGTATTGTATAAGTTTATCACTGGATGGACGACTTCACTGTATTGGTATCCATGCACATCGTTATTTTGTTTTAAGCCCAGCCGACTGCGAACAGCCGTATCAGGGATATAACCCTTTCAAAACATAAACAATACTTCAACCTGCGATAAGGAAAACAAAAACTAAGCACGTATATTCAATGCATTCAAGCACATAATCAGGACAAGCCCCTAGCGTTGACCATTCTGTCACATAGGGGATTAAAAAAAAACACACCTGAATACAAATTTAAACATAACTAAGGACACTAAAACGGGCCTATATTACCTACAATTGCTTCCACAAAATCTCATTTCTCTAGAGCCAAAAATGCACTTAATACATGTACCCAGTTATCAATCTTAAGAGAAAGTACGTAAGACTTTATCGACCATATACGAGTGAATGGGCCTGCAGGGCAGAAAAAAAAAGATAGGAAGAAATGACAGTAAGCAAAAGGAGAAAGGAAGAAACAAAGAGAGTGACAGAAAAGAGGAAATTTCTAGCACAGAATTTCCAGAAGAAAGAAATGCTATTTATATTGATAATGACGACAAAACAGAAGCTTCTGTTAATGACGACAAAACAGAAGCTATCCTCATTGGCACCCGTCAGAAACTTTCTCAGCTGCCTCCTCTTTCTCTCCCATTATGTAACACATCAGTCCCAATTTCTGATTCAGCTAAAAACCTTGGTGTCTGCATTGACTCTACCCTCTCCATGAACAACTTTGTTTCTCAAACTGCCAGATCCTGCTACTATCATCTCCATCGTATAAAGCTGATCAGGAAGTATCTCTCTGTCGAAACAACTGCAAAACTCGTTCTCTCCTTCATAATGTCTCGCATTGACTATTGCAATTCACTCCTGTCTGGTCTTCCTGCCTCCACCATTCACATCCTACAGCGCATTCAAAACAATGCTGCACGCCTTGTACTCAAAAAGAAAAAAGCTGACCACATATCTCCTCTCCTGGCACAACTTCACTGGCTCCCTGTATCAAAGCGCATACAGTACAAACTAGACACCATGTGCTACAAAAGCCTCAATAACGCAGCCCCCGATTACCTGTCAAGCCTACTTGAGATCTATGTTCCCTCACGTACCCTCCGCTCTGCCTCTGATCCTCTGACTCTTCGCTTTCCACGCACTAAGCTCAATACCTATGGTCCACGAGCCTTCTCTGTTTCTGGTCCACTCTCCTGGAACAAACTTCCTCTCTCAGTCCGTCAGCAACCTACTTTTGTCTCCTTCAAGTCCGCTCTCAAAACTCACCTTTTCTCTCCTGCATAAAATCCTAACCTCACTCAACCCTCCCCTCTGCAGCCTGTCTCCGCTCGGAGGGAATCACATGGTTATAATATATAATTGTATGCTATGCTCTCTATAATTTTCCATTGCTTTTATTCTTGCTTTTATTGCTTTTATTCTTTCTCCCCATTTATAGCCATGCGTGTGTGTGGGTGTGTGTGTATGTGTGTGTGTGTGTGTGTGTCTGTATGTGTGCGTGCGTGTGTGTGCGAGCGTGCGTGCCTGCGTGTGTGTCTGCTTCAGCGCTTAGATTTGATTTTATCAAGATTTTGCGCTATATAAATATTGTAATTATTATTATTATTATTATATCCCCCGGCATCCCCACAGGGGGACTTGCACATCATGGAACTGGAAACAAGAAGTTCAGATAAAGCATCTATTCGATTCATTTCTTTCCCCATTGTACTTAATTACCTCTGTTAAACAGTTCTGATAATTCAAAGCTGATGAGATAAATCGTACTCCATGACACAGGGCCGAAAATACGCTATTGTCTCTAAAATACCAAAGTATCAAATGTCTCACAATAATGCCTATTGTATTGTATTTTTGTTATCTATCAGAAGGAGAAGAGGTTGTGAGTATTGCTTGAACATTTTGTTTTTCCCGTAAGAAAACTTACCAGGCAAAACTTTTTAATCAAGAAGCAGTATCCCAGTATGTCAATCACGAAAAGAGGACACACACACACACACACACACACACACACACATACACGCACACACGCACGCACGCACGCACGCACTGTCTCCCCTTACTGAACTCTTCCTCCATCATCATTCCACCACCCCCCACACACACACACATCTCTTGGACAATGAACAGACGAAAGGTCATTCACAGTGACCACCACTCCATCAACTGTATCTGGATTGGTTATCCCAGACTGGAAAATGGTGGCGAGGAAGAGAGAGAGAGAGAGAGAGAGAGAGAGAGAGAGAGAGAGAGAGAGAAGAGAGAGAGTCACAGAGAGAGAGAGAGTCACAGAGAGACAGACAGACGGAAGGACAGACAGAGTGAGAGACAGACAGAGATACAGACAGACAGAGCGCGAGAGAGAACAAATGTGAGAGAGAGAGTATGTGTGTGAGGTAGAGAGAGAGAGACAGACAGACAGACGGAAGGACAGACAGAGAGACAGACAGAGAGACAGACAGACAGAGAGAGAGACAGACAGACAGAGCGAGAGAGAGCGAGAGCGAGAGAGAGAGAGCGAGGGAGAGACAGACAGAAGGACAGACAGACAGACAGACGGATAGACAGAGCGAGAGACAGACAGAGTGAGAGACAGACAGACAGAGAGCGAGAGAGAGAGAGAGACAGAGAGAGAGACAGAGAGGGAGACAGAGAGACAGAGACAGACAGACAGACAGAAAGAGACAGACAGACAGACAGAAAGAGACAGACAGACACAGAAAAAGTCAGCAAAAGACCTAAGTCATCCTACCCACAATCATCAGGCTGCCTTATCTAAGGGTAACTAAACTTTCCATTCCCCCACCCCACCCCTACTCCCACTTCATGGAAACAGCCGATGGAGGTGTCGATCCCCGTCACCAGGGGGACTCTCCTTTGCTCTGGCACCACGACTGACTGTTCTGAGTAGTAACCAGTAGCTGTGGGAGGGCCGGACTGAAAATATCCTTAACCCTTTGACTCTCACACCCTGTCCAACAGCACTCTGCGCTGTCAACCATTCCAGCAAAAGCAAAAACTTAACCCTTTGACTCTTTCACCCTATCCACCAGCTTCCTGCAGGAAACTGGTGGATAGGGTGAGAGAATCAAAGGGTTAAGTTTTTGCAGCTGGTGGACAGGGTACAGGAGTCAAAGGGTTAAGAGGAGAAACCCCCCGTCAAGCAAAAGTGTTTTGGCGCTTAACTCTTTACGTTCTGTGTTGTGTAACAGGCGCTGTTGAACGTTTCCAAAGTGACCTGACGGCAGTTCAGAATCCCCTCTGGTGGGTGGCCCTACAGCAGCTTGACATTACTGGCTCTGGAAGTTCGACCGAATAAAACTGAGGTAGGTGCTGTGCTGGAGAACTGGAATGAACAACATTGAAACAGCTGTGAAGATGGGGCGGCAAATAAATAAGTATATGAAGAAAGAAAGAAGGAAAGAAAGAGAAAAAAAGGAAGGAAGGAAAGAAAGAAAGACAGAAAGAAAAGAAAGAAAAAAAGAAAGAAAATAAGGATAATCCACACACCCCACACACACACACTCACACACACACACACACACACACACACACACACACACACACGCACGCACACACACACGCACGCACACACACACACACACACATACACATACACACACACACACACTACCTAGGGATGGATCAGTTTTATAAATGACGTCACTCCTGCTCCCCTCTCCATCCACGTCTGTACTCATAATGGACATTGACGTAATAAAACCAACACCTTTCAGTTGGTCACATTGGTGGCAACTAAACAAAGTATTCTTCCCTTCTTCTGAAATCTTGAAAATGACCGTTCAGTCAGCTACCTAGATTATATAAAGCATGAGTAACTCTTAATAAATGAAAGCAGCGAAAATGGCAAAATGTATACATACCACCGTTCTCGTCCTGGTAAGCACTTCCACACACTTACACACACACACACACACAAAAGACACACACACACAGACAGACAGACAGACAGACAAACACACACACACACACACACACACACACAGAGTGAGAGAGAGAGAGAGAGAGAGACAGACAGACAGAGAAAGAGGGAGAGAGAGATAGAGACAGACAGACAGACAGATAGACAGACAGACAGAGACAGAGACAGAGAGAGACAGAGAGAGACAGAGAGAGAGAGAGAGAGAGAGAGAGAGAGAGAGAGAGATGTGATGATGATGATGATGATGATGATGATGATGATGATGATTTTATGAAATTATGTTATTGCGGGTAAAAAATACACCTTCTGAAATAATCTACGTCCACTTCTGGCAGACAGGCAAACACCAGGGAATAGATCTGGACAGGGAACACATCTGACCTTACACCTGGTTCTGCCAACTCTGGACAGAGCTGGGAAGGGGGTGGTGGTGGTGGTGGTGGTGGTGGTGAGTGAGGAATGGAGAGTAAACACGTCGACCTGTTACTCTAACAATCAATCTTGCTGACACAGTCCTGCCAAAACATTAGTACTTCACAGTGGTAGAAAAAGAAAGTTAAAACTGCCAAAGTAGGGGGGGGGGGGGGGAAGTTCGAGCTCTGAGTGCGTCCAATTATCCTCGCAAACTCTCTCTCCATGGTATCAGAGCACCTCGTTTCTATGGAACTACTTATTCCTTTTCGGCACATCAACCTGACATTCATTTTACTGACTGCAGCTGCGAGTGATGGAGAGTGTTGCAGGCCATTAACACTCGATTCTCCAATCTATTCAGGAAAGTTAGAAATCGCCGACAGACGCCGTGGTCGAGTGGGTAAGATGTCAAACTTCTAAATGGAGGGTCTTGCCGTTCAGTCCTACCTGAGTACCTCCTGTCTGGTGGGAGAAGGATGGGGACTCTCCCAGATCAACATTACGTGCAGACCGGTTGTTATTTGTTATTTTTTGTTGTTGTTTAAAGCCCAGCCGACTGCGTAGAGCCGTATCAGGGCTATAACCGTTTCAAAACATACATAATACTTCAACAGGAACAAAAAAAAGGAAAAGAAAATTTAAGTACACATATCAATGCATTCGCGCACATAATCTAAGGACAGATGCCCCTGGGTGTTGCATGTCGACCACTCCGTCCAATTTATCACGCAGGAGATTTAAGACATATATCTTAATACAAAATTAAACATTACTAAGGACACTAAAGCACCAGAAAACAGGCCTAAATTACTAAAAATTGCTTTCGCATATCTCACTTCCCTAGAGCCAAACATGTATTTGATACATGTACCCAATTATCAATCCTATGAAAAAGTACGAAAGACTTTATCGAACACATACAGGTGAATGGACCAGCAAGGCAGAAAATGATAGGAAGAGATGATAGAAAGCAAAGG
>JAPXFY010000021.1:27814848-27819848 GCA_030674185.1 Monoplex corrugatus
CACATGCAGTATGCAGTTAAACACGTTACAACTCCCCACAGCAACTAACAGATTTGTCACTGGCAACATCTCTAAAACATAAACCCATTATCACAAGGTACACACAAATTACACATATAGGTTAAAAAAAATAGATGGTGCCATACTATGGCGACATGTTCTTTTCTGAGGAGGGCAAGCTGAATTTCAGGAGGAGGAAAAATTCTACTATGATGACACACACACACACACACACACACACACACACACACACACACACACACACACATACACACACACACACACACACACACACACACACACACACACACACACACACACACACACACACACACACAGAGCAAAAACAACAGCAACCAAAAAAATACAATGCCAGTCCAATCCAGACAATTCCCATTCTCTTTAACATTTAACCAAGTTATTTCCGTGAATACTCCTCCATCATGTACGTATGAACAGGTTTTCTCAGACTGGAGAAGACAGTCAGAAATGCTCAGGAGAGGGAGGAAGGGAGGGAAACAAGAGGCGCGACCAGGGGTCATCCAATCCGCAACCATCAGACTGCCTTGTCTAGATGTAACCAACATAATTCCCTACCCAAAAGTCTGCGATGGGACGTCTCAGGTTTAGTCCCCCGTCAAAATTGCCCCAGAAACCGTGATAAGCTCTGAAATAAATATGTAGTACTGTATACTGGGCACCATATAAAGGACAGTAATTTTGCTGTCAAATGACACCTCCAAAATTGACATTATTCACCTCTCTATTTAACTATCTGATATTTGATTTTAAAAACGAACAGTTCTAAAATATATAAAAACGTAATCCTCTCAGAAGACAGAGCTGTAGGCACTAAACATCTAAGTATCACTGAAAGCAATTTTATCAAAAATATTCAGTGAAACAAAAATTCTTTAAACTTCCATTCCTTTTGGCAGATTTGTTCAAACATGGCCATCTTTTGTCTGCAAAGGGCCTGTACGAGCCACTAACGCCAGATAAAAGAAATTCTAAGCACCAGAGTGAAACACACACACATACAGAGAGAGAGAGAGAGAGAGAGAGAGACAGAGTCAGAGACAGAGAGACAGAGAGAGGGAATATGAGAGAGAGGGAGAGACAGACAGACAGACAAACAGACAAACACACACACACACACACACAGAGACTGAGACGGGGGGGGGGGGCACACACACACATACATACAGAGAGAGAAAGAGAGAAAGAGAGACAGACAGACAGACATACAGACAAACAAACAGACAGAGACAGATAGATAACACAGATCACAGCAGAACGAAAGGTGTTTGCGTTTTTGGGCTGTTTTATCACTCGTCCCAAGGTTTGCCAGTGACTGAATCACTAAACAGACTGTTTACGTATTCTGCGACATGTGGAACAGCTCTTTTTGTCATTTTAGTAACGGAACAGCAACAAGTGGACAGTCTCTGTCTATCTGTCGGATGAGCAGGCATTGTGATCTTTTACCACCTGGTAAGGGTCCAAATGTGGGACAGGAGACTGATCCTATAGGCAAAAGTTCTACCACGTGTGCTGTATTGAAGGGGGTCCTAGGCTTTGGGCTCTTGCTTCCTCCACTGGTCTCTCTTCTCTTCTGCACTGTTCAAACGCCGTTGAAAGGAACATACCCACTTACACTCTGGCCTACCAACTTTCTCCTATACCAGCCAAAGGGAAGGGAGACTGAGAGCAAACACACCAACCTGTTACTTCAGAATCAATCTGGGTGGTTCGTCCACCCCTGACAAAACATCAATGAGTACTTCAGAGCAACAGAAAAAGTTCATCTGAAGTAAATGGAAGACCGTGCTTTGAAGTGTGTCAAATTTTCCAGGCAAACTACCTATCGTAGGAGGCAAATTTCGTTGGTGTGAGGTGTGATTTTCCGATCAGCACATCAATCTTTTGGACAGTATGAGAAAGTCAAAGAATCAGCTGGCACCACTCACATTGTAAAACAATTAACCCTTGTAATCGGCTGGTTGAAATTTAGGATTGAACAAACTGAAAATACATGTAAATGTAATCCCCCCCCCCCCAAAAAAAAAAAAAACAAAAACAAAAAACAACAACAACAAACAAACAACAAAAACAAAAACAAAAAACAACCGCCACAGACACTACATCTTTTTAAAACAATTTTATCCAAACTATTCAGCGAAACACACTTTTTTAAACACTGTGATATGCCAGGCAAATTGTTTAAATATGATAATTTCACTTGGGAGTATGTGACTAAAATACTACACAAACGTTAATTGAAAGCACCATAGTGCAACATAGAAGGAAAAAATACGCTACAGGTGACAGGAGATAAAACTAAGTATTTGTGCCGCTTGATCACCTGTGAGATGAGATGTTTGAAAAGAGCAGCAAGAGAGACGTGATTAGAAACGATAGATCCAAGAAATGGTTGGGAGCAGCACCTGTCAAGTACTGCATCACATAACAGCAGACCAGGCGTTCTGACAACCTATCCAGGATGCCAGTCAACCAGACCAGCCAGCCCTTTGAGTTATACAGCATCAGACGTTAGGGCTTCACAGCCAGAGGAACCAATTTTCCATCCCAACTCCCTTGTGGGGACACCTCTGAGCTCCATTTCTGTAACTATATAATACTTACACCTGCACTCCTAGCAGACGCCGAGTACTGACATCTATCACTGACTGTACTCAGAAGCTGGACAAAACATTTAAATAAACCGAATCCAGGTCATCAACTTTCTTAATCAGCTATTCGGATTATGAAAATGATTTTAAGTGATTGCCACTAAAATCACACAAAATCATAAAATATATACATCACGTCATCATTTTAAGTTCAGTAAAACACTTTTGACAGTATTACCTACCAATTTTGATAGTGGAGCAGTGGAAGCGTGCTGGACCCATAACCCAGAGGTCCGGGGATCGAAACCACGTTCTGCTAATTTTAGTACACTCTCACTTTTCTTCTTTGCATGGGTGGTTGGTCACATTAAGAATACATTATAAGTCATACATGGGCTGGTTGGTTCTCTTAGTAGAGCCGTGGACTCGAGATCTGATGTTTCGAGTTCAATTCCAGTCTGTAACATTGAGAACTGGCCTGTTTGCTGCCCGTCCTAATGTTTCCATCATTCTGGTGGTGTCAGCTTAGTGCGTCATACCCATGGGTCCCTTCCTCCCATTTTCCATTTCAAGATCTTGCCAGCGCATAGGGCTTTTTGCACAGGCTCAGGGAGTCTGTCAGATCATTGCTGGCAGATCTGGGAGGAATACATATGGAATTGTCCGATTGCGGTGACTCTCTCTTGAACAAAACTCCAAACTCCAAACTTTGATAGTGGGTGAGATAGCAAACAGATCGATCAACCTGTAACTTCAGAATCAATACTGTTGACTCAGTCTCAACAAACGCTTCAAGAAGTCTTTGGAGAAACAAGTTAAATGTTAAAGAAAATAAAGAAGAAGAGTGTCCAGATTTTCAAACGAGCACTGTCCTGTATCAGACAAGTTTAATACCGCGAGGTAGGGATTTCCCTCTGGCACATCAACCTGGTATTAGTTTTAATTCTCGTTGCTGCTTCGCCAGAGCAACTGGCAATATTGTTGGACGTACGCCAGAAGACCGATGCTTAATTTACCAATCTAATTTCTCTCTCACTGGTCTGTTTGTGTCTGTCTTCTCTGTCTCTGATTGTGTGTGTGTGTGTGTGTGTGTGTGTGTGTGTGTGTGTGTGTGTGTGTGTGTGTGTGTGTGTGTGTGTGTGTGTGAGAGAGAGAGAGAGAGAGAGAGAGAGAGTGTGTGTGTGTATCTGTGTTCATGCGTGCGCGTGTGTGTGTGTATCTGTGTCCGTGCGTGCACGTGTGTGTGTGTGTGTTTATCTGTCTGTCTTTGTCAACAGTTACCTCCCTGCAATTTAAGACATCTATTAGCACGTTTTTTTGTGTGCAAATATTTAATCATGACAGAAATTTTTTTAAAGAAAAATTAAGCAGTATTTTTTTCCTTTTACTTCAATACGTCAATGACAAACAAACAAACAAACAACAATAACAACAACAACAACAACAAAAAAAGGGGGGGAGGGGGAGGGCTACAGCCGCTCTGATTCTCATAAATCCCATCACGATCCCTGTACACACATACACACCTGTCAGGCAGTCAACTGGCTGGTGTGCCTGTCCCTCCACCGTGTATGTGAAGTCTATTCATCAAGACCAGAGAGGGCGTGAAGGGGTGAAGGAGACATAGAAAAGGCCTGAAACATCCCGTCCACAACAATGAGACCATCTTGTCTATGTGTGATCATTTTACCACCCTCTTGCCATGAGACTCCTCCCTTTTTCACATACGCAAATGTTTGTGCATTGGGGTTTTTTTTCCAGCCTGCAGCTGCTCCATTTTACTTATCTTTTGAGCTTCGAATACACAAATTAATTTGACTTTTGAGCTTTGAATGCACCAATAAATTTGACTTTTGAGCTTTGAATACACAAAATTAATTTAACTTTTGAGCTTTGAATACACATATTAATTTAACTTTTAAGCTTTGAATACACAAATAAAGTTTACTTTTGAGCTTTGAATACACAAACAAATTCGACTTTTGAGCTCTCCAAACACAAATTAATTTGACATTTGAGCTTTGAATACATAAATCAATTTGACGTTTGAGCTTTGACTACTTGAATACATGAAAAATCAACTTGAAAAAAAGAATAACAAACGACAACTGTTCACAGAAATCTCTTTCAGTTCTGTCTCATTTGAGTAAAAAGTCCAAAAATTGACATGATGACTACAAATGTTTATCATACATTGTTGAAACCAGTCTGTTTACGTGCTGTTCCCTGCTCCACATTTATGGCCACAGAATTTGGTGGCAATTTCTCAGAACATTATGATGCTGATGACCATAGAAATGGTAATGATGCCATGGAGAGTCTTCTAGGGCTGAGACTGCAAGACCGGCCTGGATCAGATGTATATTA
>JAPXFY010000021.1:27827348-27832348 GCA_030674185.1 Monoplex corrugatus
CAATAATGTATGCACCACTTTTTGTTCATCTAAGAAAAGATTTTCAAAAACAAGGGGCAAGTATTTCTTCCCACTCTGCAGAAGCAGATAAAAGGTGTTTTGCATCTCCCTTGCATTGTAGACTACAATGGGGGAAAAAACTTCTCAAAGAAAAGAAATAATATGTCTAGCAATGACAGTTTGACTAAAACAAAATTATTTTGATAACTGAGGTGGTGAAGTGGGTAAGACGTCAGATTTCTAACTGTTAGATCAGGGGTTCGATCCTACCTGGAAACCTCTTGCCCGGGAAGTGAAGGGTGGATATGTTTCTGATCCTACCTGGATATCTCTTGCCTGGGAGGTAAAGGGTGGATCTTCTCCTGATCCTACCTGGACACCTCTTGCCTGGGAGGTAAATGCTGGATATTTTTCTGATCCTACCTGGATACCTCTTGCCTGGGAAGTAAATGCTGGATATTTTTCTGATCCTACCTGGACACCTCTTGCCTGGGAAGTAAATGCTGGATATTTTTCTGATCCTACCTGGATACCTCTTGCCTGGGAGGTAAATGATGGATATAATTCCGATTCTACCTGGATACCTCTTGCCTGGGAGGTAAATGATGGATATAATTCCGATCCTAACTGGATACCTCTTGCCTGGGAGGTAAATGATGGATATAATTCCGATCCTACCTGGATACCTCTTGCCTGGGAGGTAAATGATGGATATAATTCCGATCCTGCCTGGATACCTCTTACCTGGGGAGTGAAGGGTGGATATTTTTCTGATCCTACCTGGATATTTCTTGCCTGGGAGGTAAAAGATGGATACAACTCCGATCCTACCTGGATACCTCTTGCCTGGGGGGGGGGGAGGGGGTGAAGGGTGGAGAATTTTCTGATCTCCCTGGTGAACGTGCGAGCAGACCACAGTGCCCAAACGACCTTCACGTTTAAACGAACGCCGAGCATCGAGTATGGACGCCAAAGAATCCTGTAAGTTATGCCAGAGTCTGGTGACCTATGGAAACATGAAGCCCACCCCCTGCAATCACACCCACCGATCTCATTTTGCAGACAAACGTGCGGATGAGAGAGCGTGTGTTGCTTAGATCAAATGACCAAACACAGCAAGTGTCTGGATTGTCCGGGCCTGCTGGCTGATTTACCGGGACAGTTTTGAATTACTTACCGGAAGCGGCGTAATACAGCCCTGTCACATCGTCTCAAACCGTAATGGATCACCAATAAATGCAAATCTCCCGCCATCCCCTTACTCTCGTCCATCATGAGATAGTCACAAGTGTCTGGGCGTCTGTGACCTCAGTTTTGGAAGCAGGGAGGGAGGGAGGGAGGGAGAGAGTGAGGGAGAGAGAGAGAGAGAGAGAGAGAGAGAGAGAGAGAGAAAAACTGAAACTGAAACTGAAACTGTTTATTGTCATTACCCGAAAAGGTCTTTTGACAAGGGGGATAACAATTTTCCAGTAGTGCGACACATAATCCACTCTTTGTATGTGCGCAAATTCTTCACGCATAATCAAAAAAAATATCGAACATCCATTCCTTGAATAGTCGAACATATTCAAATCATATATAATGAACAATCATCCATTTTATCAGTACTACATAATGCAAACAAACAAAAAAATATCAGAACAGTGTTCCTACATTCAGGCCAATAATTTGTCTAGGTTTAGGCAAACCAAAATCTTTTTCACACACCCACACACACACACACGCACCATATACACTCACGCGCGGGCGCGCGCTCGTGCGCACGCACACACACACATCAAAACTGTAATATGATGAAACATCTGGGCTAGACCACCCAAACCTTACATTTAGTGATAATAATATAATCTTCACATAACTGCCCCATAATACTCTGTTAACAAGGGACATCACTATGCCTTTTATTTATTTGTTTTTGGTTTGGGTTTGTTTGTTTTTTGTTTTGTTTTTTTGTTAACATGTATAGTAAACCCTTAAGTGTCTATATACCCTTTCAATATCCACTTCTAACATATTCTACAAATATACCATTATTTTCATATTATTAGCTACTCTTAAATTATCGGCAAACAAAGCAAAATAAAGCAAATGAAAACAGCTATTTACAAAACAGTCTATAATAAAGCGGCTTCTTTTGGAGTTAACGTGATATAGCCCACATCAGTCAAAAGAGATTAAATTAATCCCAGTATGATATTGTCTAGCACTATTGTCGGGCTTGTAAGTGTTTATGTCTTATTTTTTGTGCTTCCGCAATGTATAGTGCCACTGATTTGATTATGACTTCGTCATCAGACGACAAAATAGATACAACATCTTGTCTTTTGGCCATGTCGGATTCAAAAACTTTGCATTTTCCACGTATTGTGTCAAAAATTTGGCATTGGAATAAAAAGTGTTTTTCATTGTCGACATTGTTTCCACATAAGGAGCAAGGATATACTGTGGACGTCCCAGGTTGAAACCAATTTTTATTTGCATTGAAACCAAGTGTTCTTAATCTAAATCTTGCGTAATTAGTTCTTTGCCATTTATCCGTAACAACACTGAGATATTTTTCGGTTTGAAAAACATCTTTAAATGAGAAGAACCAACTATATTTTTCTTTGTTTTCCATATCTGAGTGCCAATTTTGTTTAAACGAACAAATAAGCCTGTCTTTAAATTCATTAATAAACTGACACTCATTTCCTACTCCCTGGGACAACCACACGATTCCAAACCCAAGTTCTGATAAAGCCTTTTTTACCTGATAGGCCCAGTTCTGTTTTCCTATTTCCATTTGAGTAACCGTCATTTCATATGCCTGTTTACATAACCGAGATTGTGGAAGCCTTAACAATTTCAACCAGTATTTAATACTCTTCACAAAGGTTCTAATGTATAAAGGATATCTTCCAGTTTCTCCATATAAAACAGTGTTAGAAGAGTGAATTGGTACAGCCAAAAAACGTTTTATAGCATATGTATGCACTTTTTCCATATGTGGATTTACAGTAAGACCCCATATTTCAGCTGCATATGTAAGTAAAGGTTCTATCTGTGTATCAAACATTTTCCAATATAAATTACAATCAATAGAATTGAGCTTCCGTAAGGATTTTAGAATTTCAATAACACCCTTTTTCCCTTTATTACAAGATTCTTCCCATGCATAATTTAAACTTAATTTTGTCGAAAATATCATTCCTAAGTATTTATAAGAATTAACAACTTTAACCTCGTTAATTCCATAGAACCATTTTTTGTATTTTGATAAATGTCCACCCTTCCTGAAAATCATAATATTAGTTTTATCCATGTTAACTGTTAAAGCTAGTCGATCCGATTCTTCCTTTAAGACATTTAACTGGTTTTGTAAGCCTTTGACTGTACCAGAGAGAAGAATAACATCGTCTGCAAACAGTAATAGGAATATCTCAATAACCCCAGGGATGATTTGAATGCCATGCCTGCCTTTTCTTGACAGTTCCACTGCTAATTCATTAATGAAAAATGAAAACAATTGAGGACTCAATTGACACCCCTGTTTCACTCCTTTAGGGCATTCGAAATAATCTGAATATACACACTTCTCACGCACGCATGCAAGCACTGAGTTGTAAACTCCTCTTAGGGCCATATATAATTTTCCATTCACACCACTTTTACGTAATACATTCCAAAGATTATTACGATTCACAGAATCTAATGCCTTCCTAAAATCCACAAATGCAACATAAAGTTTCTTATTTAAAAGTAAATGCTTCTGCACAAGGGAGTAAAGTGTGAAAATATGATCAATTGTACTGTATTTTGCTCTAAATCCAGCTTGTTCTTCAACTATTTTCTCTTCTTTTTCTGCCCACTTTGTTAATCTCTTATTCAAAATATATGTATAAACTTTACTCACTATACTTGTTAGAGCGACTCCTCTATAATTATCTGGATTATTCACATCTCCTTTTTTATGAATTGGGATTATTATGGACTTTGCCCATTCTGACGGGAAAATGCCATTATCAAAAAGCTTGTTACATAAATGGACAAGGAAATCAATTACATTAGCATTTGCATGTTTTAACATTTCGCTGATTATTTGATCTGGTCCTGCGCTCTTTCCTGCTTTCAAATGCCTGATACTCGCAGTCACTTCTTCTTTAGTTATAGGCTCATTGAAAAGTGGCTCAAAATTATTTTCTTCCTCTACTATATTACTCTCTTGTGCAGTATTTCCCCCGATATCATTGAAAACACTGCAGAAATGATTGTACCATTGTTCAATAGAGATTTCATTGTACACAAAGGCCTTTCTATTAACAGATCTTATTATTGACCAGAATGTCCTGGAGTCATTGATGGAATCTTTGAGTGTTCTTATTTTCTTATCTTCGTATTCCCTTTCTTTCGTTTTCCTTAGTTTAACATACTCTTTTCGTGATATGACATATGCTTCTCTTTTTTCTCTTTTTTCTTTTTCTGTTTTGCATCTCTGGAATCTTTTCAGTAGCCTCTTAACTTCTTGTTTCTTTCTTTCACATTCCTTATCAAACCAATCATTGTTTCTTTTGTCCTTGTCTCACTTTCGTACCATACACGCAGCTGCCCCGCATAAAGCCTTAGTAAACTGCTCCGAACTGTCATTCACATTATAATCTAACAAACCGAAAGCTGTCTGTAGACAATTGTTGAACTCAGAACCATCAGAGAGAGAGAGAGAGAGAGAGAGAGAGAGAGAGAGAGAGAGAGAGAGAGAGAGAGAGAGAGAGAGAGAGAGAGAGAGAGAGAGGAGAGGAGAGAGCGCAAGATGTTAAAAAAATGTATAAACACGACCTCAGTTTTAGAGCAGAGAGAAAGGGGCGAGGAAGGGAGGGAGAGAGAGAGAGAGCCAGATGTTAAAAAAGTATATAAACACGACCTCAGTTTTAGGAGCTGAGAGAGAGAGGGGAGGGAGGGAGGGAGGAGAGAGAGAGAGAGAGAGAGAGAGAGAAGAGAGAGAGAGAGAGAGAGAGAGAGAGAGA
>JAPXFY010000021.1:27844848-27849848 GCA_030674185.1 Monoplex corrugatus
GTGCAAAGCAAAAAGATCGGCACATTGTACACCCCTTCTACGAGAGTTACACTGGTTACCTATTGAACAAAGAATCAAATACAAAGCTTCTTGTCTCTGCTACCAAGTCATAATTGGCACTGCGCCTAAATACCTTTCTGACATCTTTACGATCTATGTACCACCCAGATCTCTTCGCTCTGCTACCGATGATAGAACATTCCGCGTTCCAAAATATAAACGAGAGAGGCATGGTGGTCGAGCTTTTTCATCATCTGCTGTGCAGATGTGGAACTCCTTGCCTGACAATCTCCGTCACAGCCCTTCATTTCCCTCCTTTAAAACTAGTCTGAAGACTTTTCTCTTCCAGCAACATTTCTTGTAGACCCTCTTTCTGCCGCTCTGTATTCTTGATGTGCGTGTTTTTGGGTGTGAGTGCGTGCGCGTGTGTGTTTGTGTGCGTGCGTGCGTGCGTGTGTGTGTGGTTTGTGTGTGTGTGTCTGTGCGTGTTTGTGTGTGTGTTGGTGTGTGTCTGTGAGTTCGTGTGCTTGTTTTACTTTTTATTGTTGTTGTAAAGCGCTTTGTGCAAGTGGAAAGCGCTCATAAATAACCATTTATTATTATTATTATTATTATGGTGATAATCATGACGGCGATTCTGCATTTAGATGGACTGCATTGGACTGGAGGGGGTTTATGAGGAGGGGGTGGGTGGGTTGTTTGGTGGGTTGCTTACATGCTTGCTTTTGTTTGTCTATTTGTTTGTTTTGGTCCCAACGTTCTGTCCGCGTGAAATGGCAGTTGCTCTCATCGGAGAAAATACGTAGCCATGATGTGGCGCTACTTTTTTCTTCTGTGTGTGTGTGTGTAGTTTTTTCTTTGTTTGTTTGTTTGTTTTTTGTTTGTTTGTGTTTGTTTGTTTTTTCTTCTCGAAGTGTGCATTTCTCTTTAGTATAACAGCAACATTTTTCTACATTATTTACCAGAGACATTATTTTTTTGCTGCTGCCACGAGATCTTTAACGCGCTCTAAAATTATGCAGCACACGTGGAACATGTGTTTACTATCCCACCCGAAAAAAACTAACACACAGAACTCCACACAAGGTGGACGGAGGAGAGGGAGGGTGGGAGAAAAAATCCCTGTCCAACCGGAGAATCAAACCCGGGTTTCTCACGTTCTAGAGAGGTGGGTCTTCCCACGAAGCCATGCATTTCTATCTGCGTTCAAGGGGTTTCATTTCAAGAGTAGGAAAAGTAGACCCTCAAGAATAGTTAAGTTTCAGTTCTAGTTTCTCGGGATGACGTCCCTACACCCGGCTGAATAAATTTCACAAGCACAGGCACTACAAATGCAGCGCGGGCCCCAGTAACTCAGTTTGGTTTGAGCGTCGGATTCACATGCTTATGGTTGTGGGTTCGAATCCTGGGGTGCGCTACATTAAAACTGGCCTTCTCACTGTCTCATCTTAACATTATCATTGTTGTTCTGGTGGTGTCACTATATCATTAGGTAAGTTTCCCCGTTCCCCCATTTCCCTGGGATGGTTATCCCCGTCGGCCATATTACCTGAGGTGTGTGTCGACGTAAAAAAAAAAAAAAAAAAAAAAAATAACTGAACGAAATCAATCAATCACCACAAATGCCATGTGATGGAGAAGATCCAAGATGCTCGTGAGGGTAAGCAGTAAACCTGCACGTAAGCCCTGTGCGCTGGCACAGTCTTCAGCTGCGGCTTACCGAAAGGGTTCTCTGTCTTTCTTTGTACTAATCTGTCCGTAAGTATAGATCAAATATGTTTATGCTGCGTTGTTATAGTACTGGTGTACGTATCCGACTGTCTTTATATGACAGTGAAGTACTGACGTACTAACACTCCCTTTTGTAGTTGTTGGTGATGGTGCTGTTGCTGTTATTTTGTTGTTGTTGTTGTTGTTGTCGTCATCGTCGTTTTGCTGTGATGTAAAAAGCATTCTCTGACACACACTGTGCTGTACAAGTGGACTTATCATCACCATCATCATTACTATTACTATAGTACTACTACTACTAGTAGTAGTAGTAGTGGTGGTGGTGGTGGTGGTGGTGGTGGTAGTATTAGTGGTGGTGGTGGTGGTGGTACTAGTAGTAGTAGTAGTATCATCAGTGTTATTATTATCATCGTCATTATCATTATCATCTCTCTTTAAAAAAACAACTAAGATTACATTTGTAGTAAAATGTACCGCTTCACCTGCTAATTCTACAAAACAAACTAAAACAGAAAAAAAAACCATCACCACCACCACCACCACCACCCAAACCGCTACCCCCACAGTGTGAGTGTACAATACCAACACCTCACACATATTAACGTCACACTCACAGGAACCCGCCCACGGGGAAAGACAGTGAGTGTGAGGGGAGGCAGGACGCGGGGTCACAGCGTCCAAGACTGTAGTTCCCTGCCAACCTTAAACCTTCACCATAAATCCTGCACGACAATATAACACGCCAGAGCATCGGGAGGCGAGCAAGTCTGTGGCGCGCGCGCGCACACACACACACACACAAACACCCCCCTCTCTCTCTTTCTCTCTCTCTCTCTCTCTCACACACACACACACTCACATACACACACACACAAACAGACACACACACACACACACACACACACACACTACCCCCTCACACAAAGACTAGCACACACGACACACACACTCTAACACACACACCACACAAACACACACACAAACATACCACATCACACACACACATACACACACACACACACACAAACAACACACACACACACACACACACACACACACACACACACCACCACAACACACACACACAAACATACCACATCACACACACACACACAAACACACACACACAAACATACCACATCACACACACATATACACACACACACACTCACACACACACAAACACACACACCACACACAAACACACACACACACACACACACACACACACACACACACACTGCAGGATTCTCCTTCCAAGAGTGGGTATTATTTCCAAGATCGTATACATGTCCCCTGGCTAATAATCTACTCCACATCAGAAGGGATTATTTGTGCAGATGTGGATAAGCTATTGCTTCCCACCCTCTCCAACTTCGCCATTTCCAGTCCCATTTCGAAGACACACACGCGTCCACATACACGTATACAGATGCGTGCGCACAATGATACCGATAGCACATGAGTACGCATGCAATCAAACACACTCGCACACCCACGCACGCACGCACACATTCTGTGTCCTATACCACACACACACACACACACACACACACACACTAACAAACTCACTCACTCCCACACACATACATACACGAGCACGCATACTCATATACACACACATACACACACACATGCACGCGCACACACACATACACACACACACGCACGCAGGTGCAATCATTATAAAATTTTCCTCATCGTTAGTTGTGAATATGGCCTCTGTATACTTACCAAGAGGCCCAGACTCTGTGAACACTGAATGGTTAAAACACTTTCAAGATCAGGACGACAAGTGGATAATTGGAGGTGATTTTAATGCACATGCCCCATTTTGGGAAAAGTATTGTACAAACATAACAAGCAACAGGTTGATTGAAAATATTGTAGATTCCAATTTATATTTACTTAACAACGGACACGTTACCCGGATCCCCGATATACCAACCCACAGACCCACAGCTATCGACCTCACTTTAATCTCACCATCCCTAGCCCCAAACGCCACATGGCAAACAGAGGATGACTTGTTGGGATCAGATCACATCCCCATACGTCTTACCCTAAACCATACTACAGAAATAGACGCCATACCACAAGATAGTTTACCCAAGTTTAATTATAAAAACGCTGACTGGATCAATTTTAAGGCAATCCTTGAAAAGACAAGAACAGATCTATCTGAAGCAATGAACATAAACGAAACATACGAAGTTTTCTGTAACTCACTCTTAAGGGCTGCTAACATTTCAATTCCAAAACTTACAGTGTCAAAAATAGGAAAACATCATGGAAATGTCTGGTGGAATGAGGACTGTCAAAAGGCAGTGAACGAAAAGAAAGAAAAATACAAAATTTATTTAGCAAACAGGTCACCTGAAAATCATACAGCGATGAAAAGTGCCAACATTAAGTGTAACAGAATCATAGAGCAAGCCAAAGAACAACACTGGACATCTTTTTGTAAATGTGAAGTAAATAACCACAAAGACACGATAAAGATTTGGGAAAAACTAAAATTAATGAAAAACGGGATTAAGTTGCCATCAATTCCAGTAAAGCTAGAAAATAACCCTATTCCTAGCTCATTGGAAAAAGCAGAAGCTTTTGCAGACGTGTTTGCTGAGGCCTGTCGTGTAGAAGGACTCTCTGTCTCTGATAGAAATTATAGGGAACGAGAAGAAAAGAAAGATGTATATAAGGACCCTGCCTCTGACAATACTCACTACATAAATGCATCACTCACACTTCAAGAATTAAAAGATGCCATTCAGTCCCTTCCAAGTAAAAAAACGTCAGTTGGACTAGATGCAATTTCCAATGAGATGCTGAAAAATTTACCAGAAAATTTTATAATCTTGCTACATGACATATTTCAAAAATGCTGGAATAGTGGGATAATGCCTAACAACTGGAAAGAAACAATAGTGGTTCCTGTATTAAAACCAGGTAAATGTAATACCGATTTGAAAAACTACAGGCCAATTGCATTAACATCACATGTATGTAAACTAATGGAGAAAATAATCTTAAAGAGACTGATGCACTATTGTGAAAAGAATAAAATAATACCAGTAAATCAGGCAGGATTTCGAAAAGGCAGGTCACCAGTAGAGATCCTAACAAAGCTAACTACTAATATAAAACAACAATTTGCAAGACGTCAATGTGTTTTAGCTACATTTTTTGATATAACGAAAGCATACGATCAAGTGTGGCACTCCCGATTGTTATTCAAATTTAAAAGTATTGGGCTGACAGGTCACATT
>JAPXFY010000021.1:27854848-27879848 GCA_030674185.1 Monoplex corrugatus
ACAAGACGGACAACATCAACAACAACAACAACAACAAGAGTGACAACAACAACGATAACGACAAGACGGACATCATAAACAGCAACATCATCAACAACAACAAGAGTGACAACGACAACGATAACGAGAAGACGGACAACATCAACAACAACAACAAGAGTGACAACGACAACGATAACGACAAGACGGACAACATCAACAACAACAACAAGAGTGACAACGACAACGATAACGACAAGACGGACAACATCAACAACAACAACAAGAGTGACAACGACAACGATAACGAGAAGACGGACAACATCAACAACAACAACAAGAGTGACAACGACAACGATAACGACAAGACGGACAACATCAACAACAACAACAAGAGTGACAACGACAACGATAACGACAAGACGGACAACATCAACAACAACAACAAGAGTGACAACGACAACGATAACGACAAGACGGACAACATCAACAACAACAACAAGAGTGACAACGACAACGATAACGACAAGACGGACAACATAAACAACAACAACAAGAGTGACAACAACAACGATAACGACAAGACGGACAACATAACAACAACACAAGAGTGACAACAACAACGATAACGACAAGACGGACAACATAAACAACAACACAAGAGTGACAACAACAACGATACAAAACAACAACATAAACAACAACAACAAGAGTGACAACAACAACGATAACGACAAGACAGACAACATAAACAACAACACAAGAGTGACAACAACAACGATGACGACAATACGGACATCATAAACAGCAATATCAACAACAACAACAAGAGTGACAACGACAACGATAACGACAAGACAGACAACATCACAACAACAACAAGAGTGACATTAACAACGATAACGACAAGACGGACAACATAAACAACAACAACAAGAGTGACAACACAACGATAACGACAAGACAGACAACATCAACAACAACAACAAGAGTGACAATAACAACGATAACGACAAGACAGACAACATAAACAACAACATCAACAAGAACAACAAAGTACAACAACAAACCACGGTAACACAAGGACAGACAACATCAACCAACAACAACAAGAGTGACAACAACAACGGTAACGCAACCACATAAACACAAGAGACAACACAACATAACGCAGACAACATCAACAACATACAACAACAAGAGTGGCAACAACAACGATAACGACAAGACGGACAACATCAACAACAACAACAGATGTCGCACAAAAGGTACTCACCAAGATCAATTACAATTCTTCCTCGTGGTACATTTCCATCAGTAGTGACAGACTCCGGCACCAACCTGCATCTGCAAACAAAAGAAAGAGTAGTAGTAGTATTTTTGCTGCAGTAGTAGTAGTTGTTGTCTTGTTGCAGTCATAGCAGTAGTAGTAACAGCAGCAACAACAGTAGTCACTGTTTTGTTGCAGTAATAGTAATAGTAGTAGTAATGTAGTTAAATTGCAGTAGTAATAGCTTTGTTGCAGCAAAAGCAGTAGTAGCAGTTTGTTGCAGTAGTAGTTACTGTTGTTGTTTTTTAGCAGCAGTAGTAGCAGTAGTAAAAGACAGGCAACATTTATAGGCCATTTTATGAGGAAGGGGGATCTGGAGCACCTTGTCACAACGGGAAAGCTGGAGGGAAAGAGAGCACCAGGTAGACCCAGGGAGAAAATGCTAGACGGACTTGCGGAGTGGCTGAAGACGAGGAGGGTGGAGGAGATGCTTGGGGCAACAAGAGATAGAGACAGATGGAAGTCCATAATCGCCAACGCCATGCGGCAGGGCACCTGATGATGATGGTGATGAGCAGCAGTAGTAGTTTTTGTTATCGTGCAGTAGTAGTAGTTGTGGTGTAGCAACAACAGTAGCAGTAGTAGTTGTTATCGTTCAGTAATAATAGTAATAGTAGTAGTAGTAACAGTCGCAGTAGCAGCAGCAGTAGCAGTAGCAGAAGCAGTAGTAGTAGTTGAAGTAGTGATAGCTTAGTAGTTGTATAGTTGTAGAAGCAGCAATAACAAAAGCAGCAGCAGCAGCAGTGGCACTAGTGATAGTAGTAATAGCAGCAGCAGCAGCAGCAGTAGTAATAATAATAATAATTACAATATTTATATAGCGCAAAATCTTGATAAAATCAAATCTAAGCGCTGAAGCAGACACACACGCACGCACGCACGCACGCACGCACGCACACACACGCACGCACACACACACACACACACACACACACACACACACACACACACACACACACATGCATGACTATAAATGGGGAGAAAGAATAAAAGCAATAAAAGCAATGGAAAATTATAGAGAGCATTGCATATACAATTATATATTATAACCATGTGATTCCCCTCCGAGCGGAGACAGGCTGCAGAGGGGGTGGGGGGTGGGGGGTGGGGGGGGTTGAGTGAGGTTAGGATTTTATGCGGAGGAGAAAAGGTGAGTTTTGAGAGCGGACTTGAAGGAGACAAAAGTAGGTTGCTGACGGACTGAGAGAGGAAGTTTGTTCCAGGAGAGTGGACCAGAAACAGAGAAGGCTCGTGGACCATAGGTATTGAGCTTAGTGCGTGGAAAGCGAAAAGTCAGAGGATCGGAGGCAGAGCGGAGGGTACGTGAGGGAAGATAGATCTCAAGTAGGCTTGACAGGTAATGGGGGGAAATATCGTTGTAATATCAGTCTGTCAAAATACAAGCAGTAGTAGTTGAGGTATGTAGGTATCGTAGGTGTAAAGAAGCTGATGTACAAGCCAATGCATTTAAGGCTGGGGCTAAGTGATGGGGCTAAGTTAAAATAGTGATGTATCAAAAAGCGAACAGGTAAAGGACAAATGAAAAGGCAGAACGGGAAAAGCAGAACAGGGATAAGACGAAACGGGAAATGGAGAAAAGGATAAGGCAGAACGAGAAAAGGAGAAAGGGATGAGACAGAACGGGAAAAGGCAGAACGGGAAAAGGCGGAACGGGAAAAGGCAGAACGGAAAAGGAGAAAAAGGATAAGCCAGAACGGGAAAAGGCAGAACGGGAAAAGGAGAAAAAGGACAACCCAGAACGGGAAAAGGAGAAAAAGGACAAGCCAGAACGGGAAAAGGAGAAAAAGGACAAGCCAGAACAGAAAAAGGAGAAAAAGGACAAGCCAGAACGGGAAAAGAGAAAAAGGACAAGGCAGAACGGAAAAAAGGAGAAAAAGGACAATCCAGAACGGAAAAAGGAGAAAAAGGACAATCCAGAACGGAAAAAGGAGAAAACAGACAAGGCAGAACGGGAAAAGGAGAAAAAGGACAAACCAGAACGGGAAAAGTCAGAACGGGAAAAGGCAGAACGGGAAAAGGAGAAAAAGGACAATCCAGAACGGGAAAAGGAGAAAAAGGACAATCCAGAACGGGAAAAGGAGAAAAAGGACAATCCAGAATGGGAAAAGGAGAAAAAGGACAATCCAGAACGGGGAAAGGAGAAAAAGGACAATCCAGAATGGGAAAAGGAGAAAAAGGACAATCCAGAACGGGAAAAGGAGAAAAAGGACAATCCAGAATGGGAAAAGGAGAAAAAGGACAAGCCAGAACGGGAAAAGGCAGAACGGGAAAAGGCAGAACGGGAAAAGGAGAAAAAGGACAATCCAGAACGGGAAAAGGAGAAAAAGGACAATCCAGAATGGGAAAAGGAGAAAAAGGACAAGCCAGAACGGAAAAAGGAGAAAAAGGACAATCCAGAACGGGAAAAGGAGAAAAAGGAAAAGGCAGAACGGGAAAAGGAGAAAAAGGACAAGCCAGAACGGAAAAAGGAGAAAAAGGACAATCCAGAATGGGAAAAGGAGAAAAAGGACAAGCCAGAACGGGAAAAGGAGAAAAAGGACAAGCCAGAACGGGAAAAGGAGAAAAAGGAAAAGGCAGAACGGGAAAAGGAGAAAAAGGATAAGGCAGAACGGGAAAAGGAGAAAAAGGAAAAGCCAGAACGGGAAAAGGAGAAAAAGGAAAAGGCAGAACGGGAAAAGGAGAAAAAGGATAAGGCAGAACGGGAAAAGGAGAAAAAGGAAAAGCCAGAACGGGAAAAGGAGAAAAAGGAAAAGGCAGAACGGGAAAAGGAGAAAAAGGACAAGGCAGAACGGGAAAAGGAGAAAAAGGACAAGCCAGAACGGGAAAAGGAGAAAAAGGAAAAGGCAGAACGGGAAAAGGAGAAAAAGGATAAGGCAGAACGGGAAAAGGAGAAAAAGGAAAAGCCAGAACGGGAAAAGGAGAAAAAGGAAAAGGCAGAACGGGAAAAGGAGAAAAAGGACAAGCCAGAACGGGAAAAGGAGAAAAAGGACAAGCCAGAACGGAAAAAGGAGAAAAAGGACAATCCAGAACGGGAAAAGGAGAAAAAGGACAAGCCAGAACGGGAAAAGGAGAAAAAGGACAATCCAGAACGGGAAAAGGAGAAAAAGGAAAAGGCAGAACGGGAAAAGGAGAAAAAGGAAAAGGCAGAACGGGAAAAGGAGAAAAAGGACAATCCAGAACGGGAAAAGGCGAAAAAGGAAAAGGCAGAACGGGAAAAGGAGAAAAAGGAAAAGCCAGAACGGGAAAAGGAGAAAAAGGACAAGCCAGGACAGGAAAAAGCAGAACGGGAAAAGGAGAAAAAGGACAAGCCAGAACAGGAAAAAGCAGAACGGGAAAAGGAGAAAAAGGACAAGCCAGGACAGGAAAAAGCAGAACGGGAAAAGGAGAAAAAGGACAAGCCAGGACAGGAAAAAGCAGAACGGGAAAAGGAGAAAATGGACAAGCCAGAACGGGATGTCCCCACAGCAGCAGAGGTAGGCCACGACAGTCGAATTTTCAATCGGAAACTCCGGGGTTCAATCCGCCTAGACACCTCAAACCGGCGGGTACAGGGTGGTGATGTTTTCTACCTCATTGTGTCAAGATATTTTCAGACCTGCCAGTGCCTAAACACCATGCGTGTGTACACGCATGAAGAAAACCAAACACGCACGTTAAACATCCTCTAACTCATGTCAGTGGCTGGCTTATGGAAACATGAGAACATCTAGCATTCACGCCCACCAAAGACGTCGTCTGCTCACCTTACAGTTGAGTTCTCTGTGCTCCATCTCTGTGCTCGATTAACCCCTTGATTCCCGCACTCTATCCATCAACTGCAAAAAACTTAAACCTTTTGGCTCCTTCACCCTATCCAGCAGCTTCCTGCAGGAACTGTTGGAAAGGGTGAGGGAGTCAAAAGGTTAAGCTTTTGCTTTGCTAGCATAGATGACAGCGCAGGATGCTGATGGACAGGATGCGGAAGTCAAAAAGGGTTAAAGTCTCCGATCATGAGCAATACCCAGTGAGTCCAGCCTAGTTTGTGGAATAACGCTATAGAAGAACGACTTGCAATAATAAGTCGTCAGTTCTTATTAAAATCATAATGTTGTTGGCTAAAATGTATGTTTATACGTTTAGATAATATTTTATTAACCACTTCTGCTTTCAAACAAGAGCTGACCTACAGATAGAAAATTGAAGAATATAATGCAAAAATCAACGGTAACTACATCAAATTTCTGGCAGATTGGTTAGTATATTTTTCTCTTATTGTTTCCGCCATTGCGAATCAATAAATTATGACTTTTCATTCCATATGTTGTCGAATTTGTTGGTAGCAATGATGATGTAAGGTTTCTGTTTGTATTGTATTAGGGCTTAAAACAGGAGGAGGGGAAAAAACCACTGAAACTAGGGGGGTCCGGGGGCAAATCAGGGGCCATAACTTGCGCGCCGTTGCTATGAACGCTTGCAAGCCGATCACGGATGCCTTGCTCCTTTCGGTTTTGTTTGTTTGTTTGTTTGTTTTGTTTGTTTGTTTGTTGACAAACCGAAATCGCGGAATTCTGCCCAGACGCGGAACGTTTTAAGCCCTGATCGTATGCTTTACTTTGACAGCTTGGGCCTATCATGTTGCTGATGTTGTAGTCGACCGGTTGCCTCTTCGTCTGTTTCATTTTGTTCCTCTTTCTTCCTTGCTTTGTAGATTTTGATTCGTCCCCGGGACGGAAATGTGCTCGGTGTTATATTGTAAGTGACTCTGTGTGTTGTAAAGAAATAATAAAAAAGAAGTTTAAGAAAAAAAAACAATCATAGCAATAATAAATAGTAACTGCATTAGCAGCAGTGGAAGCAGCAGCAGCAATAATAATGTAATTGTTGTGATGATGGCGATGATGGTAGTACCAGTAATCATTACGATGTCATTACTATTGTTACTGTTTCTATTATTTCTATGACACTTATCATTCTATCGTTACAATCACCTTTATTCGTTCTATTTCTACGATACTTATCATTCTATTATGATTGCCGTCCTTTCAATAACCTTTCACACATATACAACTCACAAAGCTCACATCAACGTGAGATCACAGTCCACGGTCATCAACCTCACAACAGTCCTTACCTACATGACAAACCACATCGCAAGCACGCATGCTTACACACACATACAGAGAAAGAGAGAGAGAGAGAGAGAGAGAGAGAGAGAGAGAGAGAGAGAGAGAGACAGACAGACAGACAAACAGAGAGACAGAGACAGAGAGAGAGAGAGAGAGAGACAGTACATGTATATAAAATACAAGAGTAGCACACAACAGTAAAATGATTTATCAGCCAACCCACACACAATCTCTCTCTCTCTCTCTCTCTCTCTCTCTCTCTCTCTCTCTCTCTCTCTGTGTGAGTGTGTGTGTGTGTTTGTGTGTCTGTGTATGTCTGTGTGTCTGTGTATGTCTGTGTGTGTGTGTGTGTGTGTGTGTGTGTGTGTGTGTGTGTGTGTATACGTGTGTGTGTGTGTGTGTGAGAGAGAGATGAATTTGAAACAATCTTTTCCCATTCCAACCTCCCCTCCCCCTAAATTTTCTTTCATCAAAAACTTTTTTTTTCAGGAGATTGAAATAAGTACATCAAGGATATCAACACAGCACAATACAAAAGACCACGATAAGTTTTAACACAAAGAAGATAATGCTCTTTCACCAAATCTCCAAAAGGGAATTGGAAAAGCTGGAACACAGAAAAAAAAACACAAAACAAAAACGAGAAGAATCAGGACAGGGGTAGTAGAGGGGTGGGCCGGAAAGAAAGGTGGGACCTAAAAAATGTACAGACACACAGTATATACGGATGAGAAAGAAAGAACAATCGAATGGTGATGGAAATACGGAGAAGGGGGGGACTGTGGGGCAAGGGTGATAGCACAATAGAGAGGGTGGATGGGTGGGTCATGGAGGACGATGCAAATGGTGAATATGTGATAGAATGGAAATGGAAGAATGAGGAAGTGGGGGAGGGATATGGGGGGTGGGGGGGTGGGGGGTGGGGGATCAAAGGATTCGAAGACGTAAAATAATATATGGATGAGGAAGACACGGAGATGGTAATGGAAACACGGAGGAGGAGGGGGCGGGGGATACGAGAGGAGAGGAGAGGAGAAGGGGGAAGGAGACGACTGAAGTGGAAAAGATGTGATGGAATGAAAATAGGCAAAGAGTGTTGAAGTACTGGTCAGGCCAAAAAATGCTGAGTGCCTAACAATGTGTTGTGTGTGTGTGTGTGTGTGTGTGAGAGAGAGAGAGAGAGAGAGAGAGAGAGAGAAAGAAAGAGAGAGTAAGACTGAGAGAGAGAGAAAGAAACAGAGACACAGAGAGAGACAGACAGAGAGAGACAGAGAGAGACAGAGAGAGAAAGAAAGAAAGAGAGTAAGAGACAAGAGAGAGAGAAAAAGAAAGAGAGAGAGAGACAGAGAGACAGAGACCTAGAGAGACAGAGAGACAAAGAGACTCGGAGACAGATACAGAGAGACAGAGAGACAGAGAGACAGAGAGAGACAGAGAGAGAAAGAAAGAAAGAGAGTAAGAGACAGAGAGAGAGAGAAAAAGAAAGAGAGACAGAGAGAGAGAGAGAGAGACAGAGAGACAGAGACCTAGAGAGACAGAGAGACAAAGAGACTCGGAGACAGAAACAGAGAGACAGAGACACAGAGAGAGACAGAGAGACAGACAGAAACAGAGAGAGACAGAGAGAGACAGAGAGACAGACAGACAGACAGAGAGAGAGAGACAGAGACAGTCAGAGAGACAGAGACAGAGACAGAGCTGTCGATGTTGCAAAGATGATAGATTTAAGACAGAAACCTAGCACTGTGGACACTCAGAACAGTGGCTATGAAGACGACAAAAGAGAAGAGGGAACTTGGATGCTGTGAGGATGAAGTGCTCAGACGGGACGTGTGATTTTCTATAGCGGATAATGGAACCCCTACTGGTGCCACGAAATGCTATGTCCACAACTACAGACAGCAGCTACATTCTCACGCGGCAATGCGAATGAAGTGGGTCGACTAACTGTAAAACAAATCTATACTGTTGTGATCTACTTCTATTTATCATACACTTCACAATGAAATTTACTGTTCGTTTCAAAGTTCGCTACATTTGCGAACAAAGCAATATCTTGTTTCGAAGTCTTCAACATTTGCGAACAATACGTTATATCAGTTCAAAATGTACAACATTTCCGAACATTGTATCATTTTATTTCATAGTCTACAACATGTGCAAATATTCTACCGTCTTATTTCAAAGTCTGCAACATCTGCATACAATGTAATATATTAGTTCAAATGCATTAACATTTGCATATAATGTAATGTCTTATTTCAAAAGTCTACAGCATTTTCGAACACTATCTGACCCCAGACATGCCACCAGCTATGGGTAAACATCGCCACTACCCTGTGCTTGTCTTGGGAAAGATCAAGGCTAAAGGAGTAAACTGACCGAAAATCACTACTGCCTTGTAGTAGTTGTCTTGGGAAAACCAAAGCTAAGGGAGTAAACCCTGGCAGAAAATCCGTACAAAAACTGATGGAAGGCAACGGGGAAACCATCATCGTATTCCCAAGAACATCATGGCCATATCCATCGAAGAAAAGAAAACGACGTGAATAGGGCACTGGAGCACCTTTGTCAGGTAGGGGAAGTCATGTTGAGCAGGTGATACCAGACAGTCAATCAGGCAATTGAGGTCAGATTAAAAAAAAAGATATAACAATCGCAACATGGAATGTTAGATGTTAGAACAAAGCTCCAGAAGGGAAAACCAGAAAATATCATGACAGAAATGGGGGAAAGACTGAACATCAGTAGTTTAGGACTAACCAAAGATGAGAGGGAAGGGAGCAGTCATGAAAATAAACAATGACGGAAAACATAAAGTCACATTCTGAAGGGGACACACATGAAAGAGGGATAGGTATCATAATGGACAATGACAAATCGAAGTCTTTAATGGACAATGACAAATCGAAGTCTTTAATGGACAATGACAAATCAAAGTCTTTAATGGACAATGACAAATCGAAGTCTTTAATGGACAATGACAAATCGAAGTCTTTAATGGACAATGACAAATCAAAGCCTTTAATGGACAATGACAAATCGAAGTCTTTAATGGACAATGACAAATCAAAGTCTTTAATGGACAATGACAAATCAAAGTCTATCAAAGGAATGTGGACCATGTCAATCGCGTTTTACTGGTTAGACTGGAGGACACGCCATTTGATATCACCATCATCCAAGTGTACTCATCAACATCTGCAAGTACGGAGGAAGAAACTGACAAATTCTATGTAGAATTAGAGACAGCCAAGGCTCAATGTAAATCACAGGACATTACAATGATAATGAGAGATTTTAATGCTTGATGGGACAGGAAAAAGTACGACATGACTAGACCTCATGGTCTTGGCACGCAAAACGAAAGGGGAGAGAAACTTATTGAGGGGGCACAAGTAAATGAATTCATAACACGAAACGCTTGGTTTGAGCAACGTTACTGAAGAAAATGGACACACACACACACACACACACACTCTCTCTCTCTCTCTCTCTCTCTCTCTCTCTCACACACACACACACACACACACACACACACACACACACACACACACACACACACACACACACACACACACACACACTTCCCTCCCTCCCACACAGTACAACAAAACCTCGCTTTGAAAGAAAAAGGGGATGTTAGAGAGAGGGGCATTAACACAGCAGAAAACTAAAAATGCTGCAATGGACAAGCATTCCGCTTTCATCTCACAAGTCTTAACGCCGCGACTTCTAACTCTTCACCCGCAGGACACCAACAACGACAACGACGACAACAACAAAATGGACCAGCACGTTTTCCAAAAACTGACACAATAACAAGATGACCCAATATCGGATGTTCAGGATTCAGCCAGGCCGGGCCAAAAAGAGCAACAGTCAAGCAGAGAAAGAGTGGCTCTTCGCGTGTGGCTTATGCACACAGCTCATTAAAGTCACAAGAAAGGAAAGAGAGACACACACACACAGAGATAGAGACAGAGACAGAGACAGACACAGAGACAGAAGAGAGAGAGAGAGAGAGAGAGAGAGAGAGAGTGAGTGAGTGAGTGCGTGTGTGTGTATATGTGTGTATGTGTGTGTGTGTGTGTGTGTGTGTGTGTTTGAGAGAGAGAGTGAAAGAGTGTTTGTGTGTGTGTGTTTTGTGTGTGTGTGTGTGTGTATGTATGTGTGTGTGTGTTTGTGTGTGTGTGTGTGTGTGTGTGTGTGTGTGTGTGTAAGAGAGAGAGATAGACAGACAGACAGACAGACAGACAGACAAAACAGACAAGACAGACGGACAGACAGACAGAGTTCAGACTTCAGATACTTTATTCAGAAAGGCCATCAACCCCTACTAAAAGAGTCCTTAGAATGCATTACAACAGAAATAATCAACGACAAAATTAATATTAACAACAACGTAACAAACTTCATATTAGAACAGTGAAATTTGACAAGGTTAATATTAACAACAACAACGTAACAAACTACATATTAGGACAGTGAAATTTGACAAGGTTAATATCAACAACGTAACAAACTACACATCAGGACATTTCAATTTCCCTTGTTTTTAAACCCTCGAGAAGAAACATATCGAAACTGTTTACAGAGTTATGACAGAGTGGGGGTGGAGGTACGGGGGAAGGGTTGGGGAAGGTGGGAATGAGGCGAGGGAGAGAGAGAGAAGAGCAACAGATGAAAATGGTTTATGATGCAAGCAAGAAACCTCATAATTATCACAACAACAGGTTGCACGAACACACGGGGAAGGAGGAAAAGAGGGAGGGAGGGAGGAGGGTGGGAGGGAAAGAGGAGAGAGAGGAGAGAGAGAGAGAGAGAGAGAGAGAGAGAGAGAGAGATGCATAAGCACATTTACACAGGATACACATAAATATAGTGCACACACACACACACAAACACACTCCTCACAAAGAGAGAAAGAGAGAGAGGGAGAGAGAGAGCGAGAGAGAAAAAAAAAAAAAAAAGAGAGAGAGAGAGAGAGAGAGAGAGAGAGAGGAGAGAGAGAGAGAGAGACCCATTTTTCACGAGGGTATGAACTAAGTATATGTAATGTATGCGCTTTTTTCCCCAGACCCAGCCCTCGCCTTAACAGTTTGCATTACACACGAAATATAAAGGAATCAACACCAACATAGAAACATTAAGAACATGATATATCAGTCACACAAAAAGTTCAAAGACAGATATCATATTTTCCAATGAAGTAGTTTCACCACCATAACAATGTGTTAGTGATCGACTGATCCGATTGTTAGGTAGTAGATAACATTAAGAACATTAAATATCACTATCAGTAGCATAAAAAGTGGTAGAAGACCTAATTAACTCACAGATGCTTTATGTATCTCTTCTTCTTAAATATTGTGAAACTGTGACATTCCCTCGTGTTTTCTGGTTCCGTAATCCGCAGGTTAAATCCTGAACGCATAAGACTGGATTTACAGAGGTCATTTCTTAGGATGGGGATATTCCTTTTTCTGGTGCTACGGAGGTGGTGTATAGAAAAGTCACTGGAACATGTCCATTCATTATTCTGTGCATTAACCCTTTGACTCCCGCACCCTATCCACCAACTGCAAAAACTTGACCCTTTGATTCCTTCACCCTATCCACCAGCTTCCTGCAGGAAGCTGGTGGATAGGGTGAGGAAGTCAAAGGGTCAAGTTTTTGCTTTGCTAGGATGGTTGACAATGCAGGACACTTGTGGACAAGGTGCGGGAGTCAAAGGGTTAAAATTCTTTTGTTAAACTGTAATCTCAGAGCAACTGATAAAAATCGTTAATTCCTTAGATAGAATGAGAGAAAGAGAGGAGGAGGAACGGAGGGAAAGACTCTTCAAAGAGAGATGTATAAATCTCGATCTCACCATTGTTTGGCTTAGACTCAGAGACCCACCGAAAACTATGGTGGCAAATCTGTGTGTAGCGAAAAATGATAATTAAGTTTCCAGGTGCTATCAATTCATCTTGGGACAAAAAGCACATCCAAATTTCAAAGAAAGTCAGTTTTCAAAGTCGTGTGGTCATTTATGTTTACGACTTCCACGCCTCTGAAACAAAGTTACGATGATTTACAGAGTATTAAGACTGAATCACAATGAGCCCATCGAGAGAGAGAGAGAGAGAGAGAGAGAGAGAGACAGAGACAGAGACAGAGACAGAGAGACAGAGACAGAGAGAGACAGACAGAGACCGAGAGACAGACAGACAGACAAAGATAGACAGACCGACAGAGAGGGAGAGAGACAGAGACAGACAGACAGACAGACAGACAGAGAGCACTAATTTATTTTTCAAGCTCAAAAAACACTTCAGCACTTTGCCAGCAGCTAACGCCAGAAATATGGGTAAGTTTATGCTATATACCATGGAATCTAATTCAAATGACTGCTAGAGCAAGAAACACACATGTATGCGTACGTGGAATCCAATCCAAAGTGACTGCTAGGAGCAAGAAACACATGTATGTGTACGTAGAATCCAATCCAAAGTGACTGCTAGGAGCAAGAAACACATGCATGTGTACGTAGAATCCAATCCAAAGTGACTGCCAGGAACAGGTAAGACGAGAAAATAGAATGAGAACATGTATTAAATACACAGATAAAAATGTCTGCTCTTGTTTTGTGTATTAAATAGGTCTTCTCGTTCTAATTGTGTACGTTTCTGCTTCGAACATGCTAAGAATTTTCTTTTTCAAATTTTCTTTTCCCAACTACCTGGCATTTTCGGTGTTCATGCATGCTCAATTTCCTGAGAAAACTGAAACCGAATTCATATCATTATTACCGTTGTCTAAAGCCCGACCGACAATGCAGAGCCATATCAGGACTACAACCATCTGGTGTCAGCTCAGTGTTTCTCTAAGTTGTCTCCCTCTTCATTTCGACACCATGCTAGTGTATGGCGTTTGGCTCGAACTCAAGGATTCTACCACCTATATCCGGGCAGATTTGAGTGAAGCGCGTAAGGAAATGTCCGAGCGCAATGGATCCCTCATGAACAAACTCCAAACTATCAAACAGACATAATGGGTTGTCGTTCTTGACGTGGTATTAGCCTTGATATGGCTCTAGTAGTCGGCTGGTCTATAAGCAATATGAACTGAACTGAATCACACATACAAATCAAAAGAGCACATTTTCTATGTCTTGACCGGTTTTTCTTCTCCTGCTATTTATTTCCAGAGTGTGGGCTTCGTTTGAATGTGTGAACATTTCAACTGTCGATCAGAGTGACAAGAACAGAATCTTAAGAAAGACGAGAAGAAAAAAAAAAAAAAAGAAGAAAAGAAGTTGTGGGGGAAAAAAAAGACGAAAATCAGGGGGCAGAAGAATCACTTTAAAAAGAAAAAGAGAAGGAGAAGGAAGAGGACAAAGACAAAAGAACTTTAAAAGTGAAGACTTTGAAAAGAGAAGACAGAAGAAAAAAACAGACAGTAAAGCATTTTTAAAAAAAAGGAAAGAAAATAAGAGAGGAGGAAAGGACAAGGAGGGCGAGAAGATTGAAAGAAAGGAAATAATGAAAACAAAATTATACGAGAGCAACAAGAAACAAACAGAAATGGAGACAGGAAAGAAGGAAAAACGAAAAGTACGACGAATGAAACAAACCAAACCAACAACATCAAAATGCACAAACCACATGAACAAACTCCTGTTCTACACGTGAAGGCCATACTACCTTATTTTGTACATCTCAAGGTCACTGTGGCCTTGAAGCATTAGATGAAGTCACTTCTGACGTGAAAACAATGGTAGGCTGTCACAACCGTGAAAACATTTCGAATTATGCCAGAAGTTCACATGAAAGTGCTGCTGAAGCAAGGTTTTTTAAAATGTGTAAATCCTGGGCTTTCTTCCCCCAAAAATCCATGTCACCGTAACCTTGAAACTTTATCTTCCATACTTATGCCATCGCCATTCCTCAGCAGCTGATAGTTTTGATTAAATTTAGGTAAAAAAATATACCCACACACGCACACGCACACGCACACACACACATACACACACACACACACACACACATACACATACACACACACACACACACACACACACACATACACACACACACACACACACACACACACACACACACACACATGAAACAACTTCCCTTGAAAAGGGGGTTCGAAAGAAAGGAAAAAAGACAAAAACAAACAGAAAAGATTTTTAAAAATGAAGAAAATTAAATAAGAATCACACACACACACGCACACACGCACACATACACACACACACACACACACACACACCTAAAAAAGAATGAAGGAACAACATAATGACGAACAATATTCAATTTTCATCATTATCAATCTTTTTTTCCATTTTTTGTCAATTTCTGCGTGATATTGACCCTAAAAACCAAGTGATGTCCAACAGATCTCGGCGGCTTTTACGGCGATTATCTTTCAACTTCCCACATAATACGACAATTTTATTTTCATCATTTCTATTATCACAATCGTTACTGTTTAAAGCCCAGCTGACTGCGCAGATCCATATCAGAGCTACAACCACCCCAATACCTTTTTGAACCTAAAAAAAAAGTACAGAAAAGAAAATTAGGTACAAATATCAATCAATACATCTGCGTACACAATATAAGGACATGCCCTTGGCATTGACCACCCAGTCCGTTTTATCACCAGGGTGCCACCCCCCCCCCCCAAAAAAAAAAAAAAAAAAAAAAAAAAAAAAAAAAAAAACAAAAAACAAAGAAGAAGAAGAAGGAGAAAACAAACTTGAATAAAATCTTATCAACATAACTAAGTACACTTAACATATAAAGACTGACCTAGATTACCTAAAATTCTTTCTGAACATCAACTTTCCTAAAACACAAAAATGCACTTAATCCATGCACTCAGTTATCAACCCTACAGGTGAATGGACCAGCAAGGCAGACAATGACAGGAAGAAACATTAGAAAGAAGAGGAGCATGGAAACGAGGAAGAAATCACGAGAGTGACAGAAAGGACGAGACTTCTAGCACAGTATTTCCAGAAGGTGGGTATACCACTTATACTGAAAGTGCCTCCGGCATTCCCAAGATGGAAACGATGTTATGTAAACCAGTTCATAAACAACTCAGAATCAAGCATTTTATGGGCAGAGACGGTGAGGGAATGAAAGGATTGATAGCTGAATTTCTGGTACTGGATCATGTGTATTTGCACCTAATGCATCTAGAACTACTCGTATGTACGAAACTGTTTCATGAGTGTGTGTGTGTGTGTGTGTGTGTGTGTGTGTGTGTGTGTGTGTGTGTGTGTGTGTGTGTGTGTGTGTGTGTGTGGTGGTGGTCTTTGATTTAATGTCTATTCACTAAAGTGATTTTAGACAACAACAACAACAACAACAAACAAACAAAAAAGTGGGGGGTGATAAGAGGAGTGAAGAGAATATTTGAAAATTGTCAATTTTGAACTTGAGAAAAGATGATCCAGAAAACAACTGTTTTGAAGAGGGGAAGGTAAAACTAACAAATAATGTTACCATAATTAACGATTTAAACAAACAAACTAACAAACAAAATTGAGAAATATCTGGAAGAAACGAAGAAAAAAATAAAACTAATAATTGACTAACCATAACAGTGAACAAGTGAAATAACATTTTAAAGGTAATTCGCTATAGGACTTTTTGACAGGCTAACAAAAAATTCATACAGTAATGATGATGAGGCAAATATATCAGAAACTGTACTCATAGATAGTGTTGGAATATGTCGTTTTACCTTAACGCAAGAAAGAATATGACTATGTGTTATCTTCTTTCCACACAAACATACTATGTTCTTGGTGTATTTTGTTTTGAATGCATCAAGTTTCCATCTATACATAAGGGATTGTATAATTCTGCTGGCATGAAGCTGCTTAAGTATTTTGCTAACTTTAAAGTTCATGTGACATTTATCATACTTTTTCTGTTTTAATTGGAACTGCTTCCAGACGTAGTTGTCTACTAAAGTGTAATTCTCGTGCAACGAGAGAGAAAGCTGGATATTGTTTGAATCTGGTGAGTTATTAGCTCCCCGTTTGGCAGCCCTGTCAACTTTATCATTATAACGAAAAGAACTATGAGAAGGTATCCAGCAGAAAGTAATATCAGTGCCTCTTAAAGATAAATTATGAATCAAGTGACTAATTTCCAGAATCATTTCTGATCTTGTTTGTAATTTTGATAATTCAAGAGCCTGAAGTACTGATTTTGAATCAACGCAAAAAAGTGTTTGAAAAATTGTCCTAGGAAGACTTATCATAAAGTTTAAAGCCATTAATATTGCAAAAAGTTCAGCTGTAAAGACAGATTTATCAAGTCCTATGTAGAAAGATTTTTCAATTTTGAGAGCAGGTATTAAAAACGCTGAGCCTGCTTTTCTTTCAATTACTGATCCATCAGTGTAAATTTTCAAATGATCGGAATATAAGTCGTCTATATGACATTTAACCTGACTTGCCAGTAAGTTTACATTGTCTCCTTTTTTTAAGTTAGTGTGATGTACGTCAAATTGTGCTCTTTGGAGTTCCCAACTGGGTACTGGCGAAAAGGAAGGTCTTATAGATACAGGATCTACGTGTAGATCAATCCCTGAACCTTTCATGACGTCAGATGTGTATGTTGCAAGAGTGACCTGTGAAGATATTGATTTAGCTCTTTTTGGAAAGTCGGTATCTGATCTCAGTTTAATTTCTGTTTCAGAGATGTTTTCTACAGTGGTGTGTCTTAACAAAAATTTAGTAGAAGCGACTTTCCTTTGCTCATCAAGTGGCAACAGTTTGATTTCATTATATGTGCGAAGACAGGAAGCATGCATTGGAAGACCCAGTGCAAGTTTGAAACCTTTACAATCTATGCTCTGCAGTTTTTTCAGTAAGTGTTTCGGTGCACTGAAGAAGATTTCTTGGGCATAGGTTAATTTAGATCTAACAAGCGATTTACAAAGATGAACAAGTGTTGATGAATCTTGACCCCATGCCTGTTTGCGAACTATTTTTAAGAAATTTAAACTTTTTTGAGCTTTGGTTAATAAGTATTCAATATGCTGATTCCAAGATAATTTTGCCGTAAGAAAAACTCCTAAGAATTTAATTGACTCATTAAACTGAAGAAGAGTATCTCCCAGTTTGAAAGTGGGAATATTTACTGGGTTAGCTCCATTATTAAATAAAACTATTTTCGATTTTTCCAGGGATAGATGTAACCCATTTTCTACCATGTATCGTGCTATTTTATCAAGTTCTAATTGGTAGCATTTGCGTGTATAATTAATACAGCGCAAAGGAGTTTTCCTTTTCATATTTACCTGCATCCACATGCATAAATCGTCAGCATATTGAGCTAAAACTACATGCTTAGATACTTTACTGGGTAAGTCATGCATTAATATCATGAAAAGAAGGGGAGCTATAACGGATCCCTGAGGGATACCCATTTGAAGAATTCGTTTCGTGGAATATACATTTTCAATCCTCGTTTGAAATACTCTGTTTTCTAAGAAACACTTAACATAGTCAAAAATGTGACCTGTCAGCCCAATACTTTTAAATTTAAATAACAATCTGGAGTGCCACACTTGATCGTATGCTTTCGTTATATAAAAAAATGTAGCTAAAACACATTGACGTCTTGCAAATTGTTGTTTTATGTTAGTAGTTAGCTTTGTTAGGATTTCTACTGGTGACCTGCCTTTTCGAAATCCTGCCTGATTTACTGGTATTATTTTATTCTTTTCACAATAGTGCATCAGTCTCTTTAAGATAAGTGTGTGTGTGTGTGTGTGTGTGTGTGTGTGTGTGTGTGTGTGTGTGTGTGTGTGCGTGCGTGCGTGCGTGTGTGTGTGTGTGTGTGTGTGTGTTCGTTGGTTCGTTCGTTCTTTGATTTAACGTCTTTTCACCTTGAGTGATATTAGACGGGATATATATATATATATATATATATTATATATATATATATATATATATATATATATATATATATATATATATATATGTGTGTGTGTGTGTGTGTGTGTGTGTGTGTGTGTCTGTGTGTGTATGGATGTGTGTGTGCGTGCTTGCGTGCGTGTGCGTGTGTGTGTGTGCTTGCGCGCGGTGTGTGTGTGTGTGTTTTGCGCACGTGCACGTCTATTTGTCTAACACACACGTATGTGCACCCGAGTAAGTGCACGTGCGCGCTGGCTTGATTGAGTCTTAAATTTCTCCATTTTTTGGGGACAGTTTACGGATCAATATCAATGGACATTTTGCTGCTGAGGTGATGTGGCAAGCAGCAGCAAATACGGAGAATTAATCTGATTGGACGGAGCTCAGCAGAAAATTGATTCGATTGGAGAGAGTGCTGCCATTCTTTTCCACTACGCAATAATATTTATTGATCAAAAAACACTAAGCTCGCTTGTAGAAAAAAAATACATCGCTTCAATTTAATTCAAGTGAAACGACGTTGTTTATCGCCGAAAAAGCAATTGCAGATTAAAATTGATTTATCCACGGATGATTCGATTCGACGGGCCCGGTGGTCAAGTGAGTGAGTCATCAGGTTTCCAACCAAAGGTTTAAGTTCGATGCTGCCTTCGTTACGCAGATGACACCCAACTAATTACAGAAAATGAAACGGACCTACAAAACCTTGTGAATATACTAGAAATAGAAAGCAAGAATAAAGTGTTGGAGCTAAATAGCGAGAAGACAGAAGTCATGGTAATCAGTAAAAAAAAACATGAAATCGCCTCATGCAAATTAACAGCAAACGGCACAACCTTGAGACAGGTTGATAAGTTTAAATATCTGGGAACGATCATCTCACCAGACGGCAGATGCACATCAGAAATAGCCAGCAGAGTCGGCCAAGCCAAAACAACATTCAAGAAGATGAAAAGCATTCTTACCAACAAATGCCTGTCAATATCAGGAAGAGAGTTCTTGAATGCTATATAGAACCGATAATGTTATACGGTTGTAAGGCGTGGACAGTCAACAAGCAAAGCCAGAACAAGACTGAGGCAGCCGAGATGTGGTTTCTAAGAAGAATGTTGAAAGTTCCGTGGACAGCAACAAAACAAACGAGACAGACACAAGAAGCAGACACAAGAAGATCATTCATAAGGAAGATTAGGAAAAGACAGGCGACATTTATAGGCCATTTTATGAGGAAACGGGAATCAGAGCACCTGGTCACAACAGGAAAGTTGGAGGGAAAGACAGCACCAGGTAGAAAATATTGGACGGACTCGCAGGGTGGCTGAGGACAGAGAGGGTGGAAGATGTGCTTGCGGCAACAAGGGATAGATACATATGGAGGGCCATGATCACTAAAGAAATGCGGCAGGGCACATGATGATGATGATGATGATGATGATGATGATGATGATGATGATGCCTGGGTATCTTCCGCATGGTGGCTAAAGAGCAGAGATTTTTCCGATCTCCCAGATCAGCATGCGTGCAAACCTGTTGGCGCCCAAATCCTTTCGTGTGTATACTCAAGCACAGTATCAACTACATACGTTAACGTTAAAGATTCTTTAGGTCATGTCAAGATCAGGTGGCGTATCATCATCATCATCATCATCATCATCATCATCATCATCATCATCATCAAGTGCCCTGCTGCATGGCGTTGGCGATCATGGACCTACCATCTATCCCTTGTTGCCGCAAGCACATCTTCCACCCTCTCTGTCCTCAGGTGGCCTATGGAAACCTGTAAACGCCCAGTATTCATACCCACCAAAGACAAAGAGAGTATGCTGACTCTGCAGCAACATACTGCCTGCACAGTATGGGTAAAAATAACCCGTGCTCACGCGTCTGAGAAAAATGTAAGTGTTTGAAACAAAAAATGAAATACAATATAATGCAACTTGAGGTCAAGGCGGGATGGGCAGAGGGATGGCGTAAGATTGAGAAAAGGTTTTACAAATAACAATATTAATGATGTTACTTCGTTTTCCTTTGTTTTAAAAATGCTAGCCTTTTGAATTCTTTAATCAGTTGGAGTGATACAATTCAAGCTGAATGTCATACAATGTGCGAGTGAGGAGACGGGATGGTTGGCTGGAAGGGCGGTGGTGCATCTGTCGAGGATGAACTCATGGATATCAATGGTAAGGGCAACGGATTGCTTTTGGGAGCGGATGGGGAAGATAAGTTGTGTTGATGGACCTTAGTGGTGTGTTTGTACGGGGCGTCGGTGCGGTCTGTTCGCGCTGATGGACCCGACATGCTTAGTCCATTCAAAACAGGGCGTTCTTTTATTTATTTCTTTTTTTTTTTTCTTTTTTTTTTTTTTTAATTCACGTTACTTTAATTACCGAGGATGGTTGTGGTGTCTGGTGGTGATATGAGTCTCTTGGGGGTTTCGGGTGGGATGAAGGAGTGGAAGTTGATGCTTTACCGTGATGGTGGCCTGATAATGTGAAACTCGAGATTATACCCGCAAGTGGGTGGTACGTTAACAGACATTTTAGGGCCGAGTTGGGAGCTTTCAAGTTTTTTTTGGCGGGTTTTATAGGACATTACAGACAGCCTCAGTTCGTTTGAATGACAAATTGATACAAGCACAGACAATAGTCTATTCTAGAACCCATAAACTGAGTAAAGCCACAAAGCCTTACCATCCTGTTAGGGTTTATGGGCAGGCTTGTGACTTATGCCATGATCATTTTGGATCTTCTTCTATCACGTGGCATCTGCGCTGTTGATGTATATGGAATTTATTCCGAGCGTGGTTTTCTCGAGAAAATCGTATTGTATTTATTGTATTCTGAGCCGTTAAGTAGTTTGGTAAGGAAAGAGCTCTCGCCATTTTATACATTCAACTAACATTCATTTGGCATCAGTCGCTGTGGTGTAGAAGTTAGCGTATCAGACTATCAACTGGAAGGTCGTGGGTTCGAATTCGCTCAATCCTGTCAAAATCATTGAGAGATTTTCGGCCTAAAACAACTCCTATCCGGAGCTGAGAACGCTATGGGTTTACTGGAAAGACTGGAACCGTACAGTTGAAATCTCAGCCACTTTACAAATGCCTTACTGAGGATGATGCTCAAATATTCTGTTTTACTGGAAAGACTGGAACCGTACAGTTGAAATCTCAGCCACTTTACAAATGCCTTACTGAGGATGATGCTCAAATATTCTGACCAACACTGCGGTGCATGTATGTCTCAGGCCTGGTTGACGCCCTACTGAGGATGATGCTCAAATATTCTAACACTGCCGTGCATGTATCTCTCAGGCCTGGTTGACGCCAGAATAGATCATGAAAGTGAGTGTTGAAAACAGCCTTGTCTACACGCAGTTTCAATCCAGAATGGAACTCTATAGCATCATGATTGTGATCTCCTTCGCCACCATCACTAGAGTATTGTGAAAGATTGTCCCCGGCTCTTTGGTCATCAACCCTTCGACTCCTGCACACTGTCCACCAGCATCCTGCACTGCAAACCATGCTAGCAAAGCAAAAAAATAAACTTAACCCTTTGACTCCTTTACCCTATCCACCAGCTTCCTGCAGGAAGCTGATGGATAGGGTGAGGGAGTCAAAGGATTAAGTTCTTGCAGTTGATGGACAGGGTGCAGGAGTCAAAGGGTTAAAATTAATGTGGCGTAGAAAATGGGACAGGAAAAAAAAAAAAAAGCAACCTTCCTCTCCTTTTAATTTTCGGGGGAGGAAAGGACTGGAATGCAATGATCACGGACACGCGAAATCGGCAACCAGAGGAAAACGGATTAGTGTGTTTTTGCTAACAGGGTTAGTGTGTTTTGGTAACAGACTCTGCGTGTAGAGTGTTTCTTCTAACCACTGCCATCTTTTTTCTTGTGACGCACACATGTAGGTTTCTCTCCACTCACTCTGTCTATCACATCTTGACAATCAGAACCAGCGTTGGGATACAGGAACGAGAGGGTACATGAGTTGGAAAAAAAAAGAGAGTGAAGCCCAGGAAGACAAATAGGACAAATGCGTCAGCTACAGAAAGAAGAGGAGCATCATCAGGCCACTCCTTAAGCCATATACAAAAAAGGACGACTATCACCTTCTGTCCGATTTTTGCAAACACAACACACACACACACACACACACACACACACACACACACACACACGCACACACACACACACACACACACACACACACACACGCACACACACACACACACACACACACACACACACACACACACACGCACACACGCACACACTTCTCTCTTCTTCGCCGGATCGGCAGTAGGAGCCACACTCGACGTCACAAGTCTACTCCAGGTCACACAAAATTAATAAGACATCTGTGGGCGACTTCCTGGATCCCCAGACCACAAACATCAGCGATGTTGTTGAAATAGGTGTGCGGTTGTCCCTTTCTTTTCCTCGCCTCAACTCTCCCCTTGCTGGACCCCGTTGGTATCAAATCACTTTTTTGGTGTTTCTGATCGCATGGCCTACATGTTTGTTTGTTTTTGTTTGTTTGTTTGTTTTCTGTTTGTTTTTTGTTTTTGTTTGTTTGTTTGTTTTCTGTTTGTTTTTTGTTTTTGTTTGTTTGTTTGTTTTCTGTTTGTTTTTTGTTTTTGTTTGTTTGTTTGTTTTCTGTTTGTTTTTTGTTTTTGTTTGTTTGTTTTTTGTTTTTGTTTGTTTGTTTGTTTTCTGTTTGTTTTTGTTGTTGTTGGTTTTTTTTATCTCTGTTAGCAGCTGGCGTTGAACATTCAGTTCCTTTAACACGCTATGGTCTGTTCTTCTGTCTGTCCACTTGACTCTGAGAGAAGTCGTCTATAAAGCTAAATTTGTGCTGCACTGGCTCCACATCGGCCAGAATCGGTTCAAGGCACACATGAAGAACCCGAAGTTCAAGCTGACGCTTTCGCCAACCTGACCCTGTCGTCAATAGGACCAAACACCTTCACACATAATGTAACAATTTGACCTGGAACCAGAAAAAAAAACAACACGAAAAAAGAATCAGAACGCGTACTTAATACAACAAGACAAGACAGGCGCAAATTTTCGGCCAACTGGCCTTTGTCAAGCGAAATATCACAAGCAAACAAACAAACACCAGTTACAAAAAATAGGAGAGAAAGACTGAAACTTCCCTGCTGTTCTGTCCAGTGTGCGAAAAGAAATGAACTGACTTTTTAGTCAGTTTAGTCAGATTATTCCTTTTCTCACGCTTGATGTCATTTTGGTCAGTTTGTTCCTTTTCTCACACTGGACAGAGCAGCAGGGAAGTTTCAGTCTTTCTCTCCTAATTTTTGTATCTGGTGTTTGTTTGTTTGCTTGTGATCTTACGCTTGACAAAAGCCTGTTGGCCGAAAATGTGCGTCTGTCTTGTCTTGTTGTATTAAATACGCGTTCTTATTCTTTTTTCGTGTTTTTTTTTCTGGTTCCTGTTTGCTTGAATGCGGGCAGTCACACTTCTTTTGAATGTCACCTGGAGCAACAGGAAACATGGCCGACTACATCATCACCGACCACCAAGCTCCATGACAGCCGACAGGGATTTGGGGATGAGGGAGGGGGTTGGGTTAGGGGAGAGGGATCAGCCATATTCACCGCCAGATAACGGTCAGACCGTACAGACGGCAAAAGAATTAAGAGTGAAAAGATTGTCAGAACAATCGTAATGCCAGCATTCACACAACTCCAGACCTATTAGTCTGTCTAGTCACTCTGTCTACCATTTCTGTGACCCATCCTCGCAAAATCACTCGTAAGTTTTCCTTTTTGCACATTTTTGTTTCTTCAAACCAGAAAAACGTATAGGCTCAACAGTTTATAATGATACCAAGTTTATGTCTGTATTGTGAAAATTGACGGAGATGTAGTGTGTTAAAGCCTGTAAATGCAGGGTCGGCCATTTTGAGAAAAGCAACTTCAAAATGTTTGATCATACAACTGACTGAAGTCCTAAGCAACACATGTTTTAAAAAAATTTACTAAAATTTCGCAATTAAATGAAATACAACATAATTTGAAATTTTCTTACATTTAGTCAACTTTGGTGGGGTTTTTTGTTTGTTTGTTTGTTTGGTTTGGTTTGGTTTGGTTTCCTTTTAATTATCAAAGTAATACAAGTATCAGAAACAGCAAACTCAGCACTAAAATCATCTTCTCTGACATTTTTTGTAATATTTATTCTTTTCAAAACATACGAATGGGAAATGGGTAGAACAAAAATCTGTGTATCTCAAATTGCAAAAAAAAAAAAAAATGTAATTTTCACAATCTGACCCCTGAATTTTTTTTCTGGGCGTCTAGCAGTTGACTGATCGATTGATTTGGTTCAGATTTTACGTCGACACCCACCTCAGGTAATATGGCCGACGGGGATAACCATCCAAGGGAAGCAGGGAGAGTAGGACCTATCTAATCCTATACTGACACCACCAGAACAACAATGATGTTAAGATAGGACAGTGAGAAGGCAAGATTTAATGTAGCGAACCCCGGGATTCGAACCCAAAGCCATAAGCATGTGAATCCGACGCTCAACCAACTGAGTTCCTGGGGCCCGCCCCTCTAGCAGTATTCTGCCTGTACGACTTGTGGGTA
>JAPXFY010000021.1:27889848-27892348 GCA_030674185.1 Monoplex corrugatus
AATGTAAGCAAATAAATATACAGGTTCTTGTGACTGTTATTTTTGTTCAAAGCCCAGCCAACTGTGTTCAGCCATATCAAGGCTATAACCGTTTCAAAACACACACAACACTTCAACCGGGGAAAAAAAAAATTCAGTACACATATATTAATGCATTCGCACACATAATCTAAGGAGATGCCCCTGGCGTTGACCACTTCGTCCAATTTATCGCACAGGGGATTTAAAAAAAACATACCTGAACCAAATCTGAACATAACTAGGGACACTAAAACCATATACAAAAACGGGTCAAAATTTACCAAAAATTACTTCCGCATATCTCACTTCCCTAAAGCCAGAAATGCACTCAATACATGTGACTAATGATCAATCCCAAAAGGAAGTACGAAAGACTTTATCGAATACGTATTTATATAAGTGAAAGGACCAGCAAGGCAGAAAATGATAGGAAGAAATGACAAAAAGTAAAGGAGGAAGAAAGACACAAACAAAGAGAGTGACAGAAAAGAGGAAATTTCTAGCACAGAATTTCCCGAAGGTGGGGATACCATTTATACTGAAAGAGCCCCCGGCATCCCCACGGGGGTAACAAATAGATAAACGAAGGAATAAATATATTTTACACGATACAATAAGATACAGTATCAAACGATAAAATGCACTACAACTCATACTTCTTCATACTCTTCACGTGTTTGGTATCGATGGCACTTCATACACATATGTAGATCCTGTGATGAAGAAGACATGGATATCTTACGCGTATGTGTTGAACTGAAGTCTTTTAATCTACTAATTTTGCTTTGCTAATAGTATTGGTACGTGTAATCTCGTTCACAATGAATAAAAACAAGTTGTTTTTCAACCTGGACTACAACTCCCTACAATTTTATACAACACAGCATAACACGACACGACAAACCACAACACAATCGAACATAAACGCTTTTTCAACAGACTCCACAAACGAGACAAACCATTTGACATCCATTTTGTCCACAAGTGCCTTTCTTCAGGCGGACATAATGGACAACCATCACCTTTACGACGATAGCAATGACGACAGCTGAGAGGTCTACCTTTCTTTGTCGACGGAATGTCTTTTATTACGTTTATACAGCGTGTTACTAAAGATATAAAGAAGTAGTAAAAGAAAGAAAGAAAGAACACGACAAGAAACAAGCCACTCTGACTATCTCTCTTTTTCATACAAACATTTTTTTTTAATGATCACTACACTTAGTCAGTTTTACTTGCGTTAACCTGTAGTTTTCCCCTCGTTTTCTAGGTCATTCTAACGGCATAGAATCTAGGACAATTTTGACAATGCTCTGATGATGATGACGATGGGAATGATAATCATGATGCTACGGAAGGCAGTAGTGTAGCGACTTACCTAATTCATATTTTGAATTGAGAATTATCGTTCTTGTATGTAACTACAGAGGTAGAGTTGTTTCCCGTGATTTTTTAGTAACCGTTTTGGCGTTGCCTGTCGATCTTCTTGAAACCAGACACAACGTTCGTGTTTCATAATTAAGTTTGTGTTGCAAACCATTAACACAATAAATTACTATCATAATACATACAGGGGTCAACAAGGCAGTCAATCAGGCCTGAGAAGCACACACACCTGTGGTGTTGATCAGGAGGTTTGAGAAACACCCTTAATGAGGCATCCGTCTTCCCAATGAGCTCATAGCATACTTAAAACGCTTGGTGGGACGCGACTGAGGCCGAAAAAAAAAATAAAACACCATGATTTTGACAAAACTGATAAGGATGTGAACCCACAACCTTCCAGAAAGTAGTTCGCTGCGCTAACCACCGTACCACAACGACTGGTTTATAGGCCTACAAACATTTTTACATAAAATTCAAATGTTTTACTTCTCAATGTTGTACTTCTCAAGGTCATTGTGTTCCCCCATGGGGATGCCAAGGGCTTTTTCAGTATAAATAGTATCTCAACCTTCTGGAAAATCTGTGCTAGAAATTTCCTCTTTTCTGTCACTCTCTTTGTTTCTGCCTTGTTCTTTTGTTTTCTGCCATTTCTTTCTGTCGTTTTCTGCCTTGCTGGTCCATTTACCTGTATGTCTTCGATAAAGTCTTAACTACTTTCTCTTATGATTGATAACTGGGTACATAATGTGACATACGGAAGCAATTTTAGGTAATTCAGGCCTGTTTTTATATGTGAATTAGTATCCAAGTTCCTGAGAAAGTGTTTCACATCTTCCTGAAAAATTGCTGATTTAAAATTTGAAAACAATCCTGCTAAAAACAGCTGAGTAGATGTTGCTGAAACATTCTGGTTACACACACACACACACACACACACACCACACACACACACACACACACACACACACACACACACACACACACACGTATGCACGCACGCACGCACGCACACACACACACACACGTATACACACACACACACACACACACACACACACACACACACACACACACACACACACACACACACACA
>JAPXFY010000021.1:27897348-27902348 GCA_030674185.1 Monoplex corrugatus
ATGTGTATGCTGATGCTGGTCTGTTGGCTGTCATCCCTTTTCTGCGAACTCGCTTTTCTGCTGCAGCAGCTGACAGTTTGTCCTCACCAATCCGCAGCTGTTTCTTGAGAGTAGTTCTCCAGCTGTTGCGGTCGTCTGCGAGGTCCTCCCAGGACTCAGTGTTGATCTCAAGCGCCTTCATGTCACGCTTGCAAACGTCTTTGTATCTCAGCTGTGGGCGGCCAATGTTTCTCTGCCCTGTGGCAAGCTCACCATAAAGGATGTCTTTTGGGATGCGACCATCTTCCATGCGGCGAACGTGGCCCAACCAGCGCAGCCGACGCTGTCTCAGCATGGTATGCATGGTTGGGAGGCCAGCGCAGGTTAGGACTTCGGTGTTGGTCACCTTGTCTTGCCAGGAAATGCCAAGTATGCGCCGTAGGCTTCTCAGGTGGAAGGTATTGAGCCTTTTCTCCTGATGAGCATGCGTGGTCCACGCCTCGCTGCCATACAGCAAGGTGCTGAGGACACAGGCGTTGTATATAGCCATCTTTGTCTTTGTGGTCAGCTTGGGATTTGTCCACACCTTTTGTGTGAGGCGGGCTAGTGTTGTGGCTGCCTTCCCGATCCTCTTGTCGACCTCTGTGTCAAGGGAGAGGTTATCGGTGATGGTGGACCCAAGATATGTGAATTGATGGATGGCTTCAAGCTCGTAGTCATCAATGGTGATGGCTGGTGGAGATGGCGTGTCTTGGCCCAGGACGTTTGTCTTCTTCAGACTGATGATCAGACCAAAATCTTTGCAGGCCTGGGAGAAGCGGTCCATTAGTGACTGCAAGTCCCGCTGAGTATGGATCACAACTGCGGCATCGTCGGCAAATAGCATGTCTCTGATGAGGGCTTCACGGACCTTTGTCCTTGCTCTGAGGCGGGCGAGGTTGAAGAGCCTGCCATCTGATCTGGTCCGCAGGTGGATCCCTTCTTGCGCTGTGCTGAACGCATGCCTCAGGAGTAGAGCGAAGAAGATTCCAAAGAGGGTTGGGGCCAGGACGCAGCCTTGTTTCACACCGCTGCGTACGTCGAAGGGCTTGGAGAGGTTTCCGTTGAACTGCACCATCCCTTTCATGTTTGAGTGGAAGGACTCAATTAAGCTGTGCAGTTTGGGGGGGGGGGGGGGGGGGCAACCGATTTTTCGGAGAGCCCTGAAAAGGCCATCTCTGCTGACTAGGTCAAAGGCCTTGGTGAAGTCAATGAATGCCACATACAGGGGCATCCGCTGCTCTCTGCACTTCTCCTGGATTTGGCGAAGGGAGAAGACCATGTCTACCGTGGATCTCTCTGCTCGAAAACCACACTGTGATTCCGGGTAGACGCGTTCAGCCAGTTTCTGCAGGCGGATTAGGAGGACCCGAGCATAGACTTTGCCAACAATGCTGAGGAGCGAGATACCTCTGTAGTTGTTGCCGTCGCTCCTTTCGCCCTTGTTTTTGTACAGGGTGACGATCTTGACGTCCCTCATGTCCTGTGGTACAGCTCCCTCATTCCAACACTGACAGAGAACTGCGTGCAAAGGGTGCAGAAGAGAAGTCTTGCAGTGCTTGATGAGGTCTGGGGGAATTCCGTCGTTGCCAGGTGCCTTCCCTGATGCCAGGCTATCAATGGCCTTGCTGAGTTCGTCCGCAGTTGGCTCTGCGTCAAGTTCTTCCATTACCGGCATGCACTTGATGGCATCGAGGGCTAAGGGGGAACACCATGTTCTGTGTGGAGTAGAGGTCGGAATAGTGTTCCGCCCATCTTTCCATCTGTTGGCTAGGATTGCTGATTACTTCCCCAGTGGAGGATTTGAGGGGGGCGATCTTGCTCTGTGTTGGTCCCAGTGCCTTCTTGATGCTATCATACATTCCTCGGATGTTGCCTCTTTCAGCAGCACTCTGTATCTCTTCGCTGAGCTCTGTCCAGTACTCGTTTGCGCAGCGCCTGGCGTTAAGCTGAACCTTACTTCTGGCAGCCCTGAGGATTTGCAGGTTCTTCTCACTGGATGACCGCTTATACTTGATGAGTGCGGCACGCTTGGCCTCAACAGTGGGAGTCATCTCTGATGATTTGGCCTCAAACCAGTCGTGGGACTTCACAGTTTTCTTCCCAAAGGTGGCCATAGCAATGCGGTGCATGGTGTCTCGTAGCGTTTCCCATCTCTCAGTGGCAGAGTATCTGGGCTGCAATGCATTGTATTCTCTCTGAAAGGCCTCTGCGAACTGTTCTACAAGATCTGGCTGAGACATCTTGCTGACGTCAATGCGAGGGTTCCCTTGTTTCTTTGAGCAGTGGAACTTCTTTGGTTGTAGCCTGATCTTGCAACATACCAGAGAGTGGTCTGTGTCGCAGTCTGCGCTGTGATAAGAGCGAGTGTGGAGAACGTTTTTGATAGCGGCACGTCTTACTAGGATCAAATCCAGTTGGTGCCAATGTTTTGAGCGGGGATGCCTCCAGGAGACTTTGTGCTGAGGCTTCGTCTTGAAGAAGGAGTTGGCGATGCACAGTTCATGGCAGGCGCAAAACTCAAGCAGTCGCTGTCCATTCTCATTCATTTTCCCCACTCCAAAGGAACCGAGGCAGAAGGGCCATGAGTCATTGTCTGCACCCACTCTGGCGTTGAAGTCGCCCAGGAGAACAAGTTGTTCTGTCCTGGGGATGTTCCTTATGGTTGATGCAAGATTTTCGTAGAACTCATCCTTGGTGTCTGGAGAGACGGACAGAGTTGGGGCATAAACGCTGATGAGAGTGACATAGCCTTCGGTGGTGTTGAGGCGGAGAGTCAAGAGTCGTTCTGAACCGCCGCTGCCTGGTTCAATCATGTTCAGCAGGCTGTTCCTTACTGCAAAGCCTACTCCGTGCTCTCTTGGGGCATCAGAACTCTTTCCTTGCCAGAAGACGGTGTAGTCCCTTTCCTTTAGTGTTCTTGAGTCAGCCAGCCGTGTTTCCTGCAGAGTGGCAATGTCCACATTGAGCCTCTTTAGTTCGCTGTTTATGACGGCGGTTTTTCTGGCGTCGCTGATGTCTTGCAGATCTTGGGAGAGCCCAGGCATCATTGTTCGTACATTCCAACAGCCCAGTTTCACTGCTGATCCTTTTCCTGATCCGTTTCTTGAATTTGAATTTTTTTTTTTGTTTGGTGCGGTATTTAACGACCTGCTTGTCAGATTTTCTCCTAATCTTCATGCACCCAATGAAGAAGGCAGGTCGTGGCGGGACAGCACCTAACTGGCTGGGGGCTGCCCAGCTTAGGTGGGCGGTAGCTGTCCAGTAAGACACGAAGTCTCTCCCACCGTCAAAAGCAACCCCTGGCGTCAGCTCTACGCCAGTTGAGCAATGACTTATCACCGGTATCTGTTGCTTCCCGTGTTGTGCCGACACTAGTGTTAGTAGCGAGGCTGGAGTGTCCTCTCCAGGTCGTAGGTGCAGAGTGTTTGTGGATGAATGGACGGATGTAAGCCTGGGCAGTGTAATATGGAAGACAGGCTGTTGCCCATGCAACTTGTCCCCCCTCTCCACCTCGCTGACAGATCCAAAGGAACAGCAGGGCTGTTACGTTTTGGTGCCAACGCGGCCGCAGGAGCTGCCGGAAAGTGACAAAGTTTGCCATCCAACCGCCTTAGGGGCCCCACACCGGATTTACTGTCAGGGTTTACTCCCTTAGCTAGATGGCCGCGGGTAGCTCTCCAGAGCTGGCACCCTTTGATGGATCTAATTTATTTCCACCAGGGTTTCTAGCCACCCTCCTCACCATCCTCCTGAGAGGACTGGTGGGGTTGCTGGTTTAGTCGCCAGCAATTCGACCCTGTGACAGGTAGTACTGGGTTCCAGGTTACCAGTAGCGATTATAGAGAATCCAGATTATATACTTGCCCTGGTCACTCTGACCCCGAAGAAGCAGCAGATAGAAAAGTAACTTAACTGTGAAATAAGGACAATGGTAAACTGTCACAAAAATGAAAACACAAAGTCAAAATACTGTCAAAAGTTCCTAAGAAAACGCTGTTCACACACCACACTCAAAGAGTGCTGATGAAGATAATTTTCTGTTTTCTTCCCTTCCTCTACACACCCCCTCCTCCCCATTTCTTTATTTTCATGCTTCTAAAACGTGTGCGTTCACGACTCCTCCACTGTCTACACCTTCGACCAGATTTGGTAGAGATCCATCCAGAATCAGTTGAGAAAATCTTCCTAATACATTATGGTAACAGACACAAAGATGGATAAGTACAAGGACAGTAACTGCAGATACTTGTTCTCAGCTCCAGTTCCTGTTTCAGTTTCTCTGCTCCAAAACAGGGCAAGCTGCGTTGTCTCCATTGCAATAGTAAGAACAATGGAACAGGAAAAAATAAACTAAAGAAAAAAACTGGGGGAAAGGACAAAGAGAAGCAGCAGGAGAAATAAGAAAGAGGAAAACAAGAAAGGGAAAGAAATGAAGTCAAAAGGAAGAGAGAAAGAAGAGAAAGGAAACGCCAGTAAAGAAAGAAAAAGGGGGAGGAAGCAGAAGGAAAGAGAAAAGAAGAAAAGAAGGAACAGAGGGGAAAGAGAGAAAGAAAAAACGAAGAAGAGGAAAGAAAGAAGAAGGAAAAGAGAAAGAACCGAAGAAGGAAGAAGAAGAGAAGGAAGAAAAGGGGAAAGAAGAAGAGAGGAAAGGAGAAGGAAGGAAAAGAAGAAAAACGGAGGGGAAGGACGGAAAGAAAAACGGGTGAACGAACAAAGAACGAAGGCAAGGATGACGGGAAAATTACAGGAAGAATGAGGGAAATAAATGAAGAAAAGAAGAAGAAGAAAAAGAAAGAGTAGAAAAAAAAAACAACAGGCTGGCTTGCTTCTTCTGCTCGCTTAAAACCAGGCCAGTAACCCCCTACCACTTCCGCCAACAAACTCTTATCAAGAAGATCGAGCCATACTCATAATTATTTTCCTCTTCCCCTCATAATGTTACCATTTTTGCGTAGCTCTGACCTTGAACTTTGTCACTC
>JAPXFY010000021.1:27907348-27934848 GCA_030674185.1 Monoplex corrugatus
ATGTTTAGCCCGCTGCACGCACACACGCATACACACACACACGCACATACACACACACACACACACACACACACAAGAGTCGCACACACCTCCACATACTCATTCACATACCCACAAACACACACACACATTCACATACCCACAAACACACACAGCCACACACACACACACACACACACACACACCACACACACGCACATACTTTCACACACGCACCCACACACACACATACACACACGTGCACCCACATTCACACTCATGCTAAAGTGAAGGTGTGCTAACAGGTCAAATTGTCCTTCCTTCCCTCATCGCGTCGAGCGGGATTTCCTTTGGGCACTGTACAGTCGCAGCCCATGCAGATTGGACCATGAGAAGGGTTGGAGTCAGTCCCACACATTCAGTCCTTGAGGGTAGTTGGTGCGCAGTTTGTGTCTCCAAAACCTTTCTCTTTCTTTCCTCCTGTTTGGATCTTCTGTTTGGATTTGTTCTATGGCTGTGACTCTCAGGTGTTCAATGGAGTGTCCAGGGGTCTGGAAGTGACGAGCCACCAGCGTTTCCCTTCTTTCCTCCACCCCTTTCTTGTTGTAGTCAGGTTTTGTTGTTCTTGTGCTCTTCTGTTCGTCTGAGTTTTTGATGTTCGATCTGTGTCCATAGAATCTGCGTTGTAGGGTCTGTCCCGTCTCTCCTACATACTGCACATCTTCGCATCTGGCACAGTCAATGAGGTAGATAAGGTTTCTGCTTTTGCATGTCATAGAGTCCCTGATGATAAAATTCTGTTCTGATCGGACACTTTTGAACATTGTAGTCTATCTGAGGTGTTTGAGGCATAAGACGCATCTCCTTGCAGTGCACTTTTTGCAGCCTGCTTCTGTATTCCCCTGAACCTTGGCAACTGGGGGACAGGAGGGCATGAGTATATTTCTGAGGCTCTTGCTGGCTCGTTCTCCTACCATGGGTGGAGAAGGCATCGCTTTCTTCATTCTGCGGCTGGTGTGGAGCGTGGCTGTGCCTTCCTTCAGCCACATAGCCAGTGGAGGGTGGCTGGGGTTATGGGTCACGATGAACGGTACTCTGTTGGCATTCTCTTTGGGCTTGGTGGCGTACTTGAGGGTGGATTCTCGGGGGATGGAGGACACCCTGTCAATGGCAGCCTGTATCAGGCTGTTGGGGTAGCCATGTGGTCTCAGGCGATCCTTCAGTTCAGTGCATTTCTTCTTAAATGTTGCATCTTCTGAACAGATCCGTCTGATTCTCAGGCACTGTCCATGAGGTATTGCTCGGACACAGTGGCGGGGATGACTGGATCTGAAGGGAAGTACATGTTAGCGTCACTTGGTTTCCTGTGAAGATCTGTGATAAGTGTCCCTCCTTGATGCTGACTGATGTGTCCAGAAAAGGGATGTTGCTACGACCATAGTGAGCGGTGAACGTTATATATGGTGGGATGCTGTTTGTTCAGCCAGTCCAGGAAATGTTTGAGTTTTGTTTCTCCATGGGTCCACAGCATGATCACATCGTCGATGAATCGACGCCACAGGTCTGTGCTAATGTGGTGAGGGGATGATGGCAGCAGGCGTTCTTCGATCCACCCCATAAAGAGGTTTGCAATCGCTGGCGCCATGGGTGTGCCCATGGCCGTTCCGTGAATCTGGCGGAAGAAGTGGCCGTCGAAGTCAAAGACGTTGTTGTGAAGGACATGTTTCACGATGTCCAGCAGCAGAGGAGTACTGGGAGCGTCTTTGATCAGATATCTGTTGTTCTTGAGCATATGTTGAAGTGATTCTGAAACCTCCTCATGCGGTATGCTCGGGTAGTGCGCAACCACGTCGACTGTGACGATAAGCACGTCCTCGAGTATTGGTTCCATTTTTTCTTTCCAGGCTTCCACCACTTGCAAGAAGTGCGTTGTATCCCTCAGGTACGATGGCAGTGCTTGCACGATGGGCTGAAGCCAATGATCTACGAGCTTGGAAAGCCGTTCCGTAGGTCCATTAACGCCGGAGATGATGGGTCGCCCTGGAGGTGTCCCAGTTATCTTTGTGTATCTTTGGGAGATGGTGAAATGTGTGAGTTCTCACAGTTTGTTCATCGACCTTCCCCCATTCGTAGCATTTCTGGTCCACTGTCTGTTCTTTTAGAAGCGTTTCCATGAAAGCATTGGGTGTTGCAGCTATCTCTTTGGTTGGATCCTTGTGAAGTACTTCATAGTGTTCAGCTTTGTTGAGTTGTCTCTAGGCCTCTTTCTCATACCGGTCATAGTCCTGCACTACACTCGCCCCTCCCTTGTCTGCTTGAGAGATGCGCAGAGTGCGGTTGTTGACCATGTCTTTTAGTTCTGAGATGGCTTTTTGGCTCTCTCTTGAGATGTTCCATCTCTTTGGAGGATTGGGTGTGTGGATGGTCACTCGTGCTACAAGTGTGGAGCTAAAGGCATCCAGGGCTTCATCCCTACCCATCATACGTATTTCTGTAAGAATTCAGATCACAGGTAATTTCTATAAAATTCACAGCATATGTATTTTCTATAAGAACCAAAACCAGATCCATCAGACACAGACTACTTTTAACCACCTGACATACAGTTAATGAGTTCAACAGTGAATACTTTCACGTTTCATTTACATCATTATTACCATCAAATGTCATATACAGGCAGGATGAAGAACTACGAACGGAAACACAAAAGTGTGTGTGTGTGCGTGGTGTGTGTGTGTGTGTGTGTGTGTGTGTGTGTGTGTGTGTGTGTGTGATGTTGAGTAGAGAGAGAGAGAGAGAGAGAGAGAGAGAGACAGACAGACAGACAGACAGATAGAGAGATAGAGAGACAGAGAGATACTTCAGACTTCTATATACTTTATCATACAAGAATGATCGCATTAGGGTTGGGTTCCACCGGACCTGTCCAGTTATAGATCTTGTACTCTACACACAAAATATGAGCAGAGAGAGAGAGAGAGAGTGGGGGGAGGAGAGAGAGATAGTGGGAGAGAGAGAGAGAAAGAGAGAGAGAGAGGGAGGGAGAGAGACAAAAAGCAAGAATGAACATGTGCGTGCGTGTGTGTGCGCGTGTGTGTGTGAGTGCGTGCGTATGTGTGTGCGAGTATGGATATATGTGTAAGTGCGTGTGTGTGTGTGTGTGTGTGCGCGCGCGCACGTCTGTGTGTGTGTGTGTGTGCGTGCGTGTGAATGTGTGTTTGTGCGTGTTCTAATCATTCTTTTTCAAATACAGATGAACACTGAAATTAAGAGAACCAGAAACGAAAAGTCAAACAAAAAACGAGAAGAAAAGAGAAGAAGGGAAAAAATCAAGCTTGAAAAACACACACATACACACAAGCATATGAAAACAAAGAAAAAATGTTATCTGCTTAAACACACATACACACTAGGTGCCTGCACGCGTGCGCGCGCACGCGCACACCACACACACACACACTCACCACACACAGAGGTGCATGCATGCGCTCACACACACACACACACACACACACACACACACACACACAGGTGCATGCATGCACATACACACATACATACATACATACATACAATACATACATACATACATACATACACATTTCCATACACACACACACACACTCTCTCTCCCTCTCCCTCACACAGACACACACACACACACACACACAACACACACACACACACACACACACACACACACACACACACACACACACACACACACACCACACACACACACACACACACACCACGAGTCGTAGTGTGACCAGCCCTGTTGACGCTCTGACCAAATTTCTTTTGTTTCCACTTTTTTTTTCTTTCCTTTCTCTCCCCCTTTATCCCCAGTGGTCAGTACTGTCTGGACAGCAGATCATCTCACCATTCAGTCACATATAACCGTGCTGTGTGTGCGTTTTATGGAAATGCAATCTCTCCCATCTACCTCACGGGGGGGGGGGGGAGTGTGCTCTGATTTCAACCCCCCCCCCTCCAAAAAAAAAAAAAAAACTCTCCCATCTACCTCACGGGAAAAAATGGAGAAAAAAAAATAGTGTACTCTGATTTCAACCAAAAACAAACAACAACAAAACCCAATAAAAAACCTATCGATTTTTACCATTTTTTTGGTTTGTTTATTTGGTTTTCTTTGTTGTAGTTGGGTTTTAGAGGGGGGGGGATGTTTTTTTGGTTGGTTGGTCGATACTTGTTGTTGTTGTTGTTGTTGTTGTTTGTTGTTGTTGTGTTTAGGTTCTCCTAAACTAAAAACTGGAAATGAGAGACGACTGACAGTCTTTTTTATTTCAACCCCATAATAATAATTTCCCTGGCGCCTGTTAAATGTTATAATTTGTATCTCGTTTCCCTGTACAGATCGCGTCTTCACAACATAACGGCCTCTGTTAATGTTCTTCTGTAGGTGTGGGTATTTTTTTTTAGAACTGCTTAGTATCACAGTAAGAGACTAGCGGTACACGCACCCCACACAAAAAAGACGAAGAAAAAGAAGAAGATGAAGAACAACAACAAAAAGATGATGAAGATGATGATGATTAATTTTTTTTTATCTTTGAGAGCCAGAGAAAATTTTTTCGTTAACGGTCTTTCTAACGAGGCATTCGATAGCTTTCAGAAATGCTCAAAAACAGATATTATAGCAGCAAACGAAAACAAATTAAGAAGAAGAAAAAGAGGAAGACGAAGAAGATTGCTATGACTTGGCGGGGTAGCCAGGTAGATAAATGTCGGACCTCCAACTGGAAGGACTTGGGTTCATCCCTCATGAGAAATCTATAAGAATGCCCCGGATTAAAGGTTGGAGGAAAAATGATAAACAACAGTCGATACGCAGATGACACCGTGCTAATTGCAGAAAATGTAAGGGACCTACAAAACTTTGTGAATATAGTAGAAATAGAAAGCAAAAATAAAGCGCTGAAGCTAAACATCACGAAGACTGAAGTCATGGTAATCAGTAAAAAACAAGAAATCACGTCATGCAAAATAACAGCAAATGGCACAACTATGAGACAGTTGATAGTAATAATAAATAATAAAATATATTTTATTATATGCCAATCTGACAACAAATCAACGCTGAAAGTTCAATGTCTGGACAGTCACCCACCAGATGGCAGATTCACATCAGAAATAGCCAGCAGAATCGGCCAAGCCAAAACAACATTCAAGGAGATGAAGAGCCATCAGGAAAAGTGTTGTTGAATGTTATATAGAACCGAAACTTGTGTACGGTTGTGAGGCGTGGACAGTCAACAACGCAAAGTCAGAACAAAATTCAGGCAACTGAAATTAGGTTTCTAAGAAGAATGTTGAGAGTTCCATGGACAGCAAAGAAAACAAACGAGACAGTCTTGAAGGAGGCAGACACAAGAAAACACTGATAAAGAAGATTTAGGAAAAGACAGAAACATTTATAGGACACTGTATAAGGAGTACCTGGTACAACAGGAGAGCTGGAGGGAAAGAGAACACCAGGCAGACCCGGGAGAAAATACTGGACGGACTTGCACTGCAGGGTGGCTGAAGACAGAGAGGGTGGGAGATGTACTTGCATCTACAAGGGATAGATTCGTATGGAGGGCCATGATCACCAAAGCCATTCGGCAGGGCACATGATGATGACAAGTTCAATCCACCAAGACATCTCCCCTGTGGATAAATGGCAACTTTTCATAAGCTCATGATAAAATGTTTTTCACACACCCTCCCCCAAAAGTGCCGACTTAAGGCATTCACTTGACTGTGTGATCTTGACCTTTGGAGCCGTGACTCCCAAAACTTGAGCAGCTGCCACTCCTCCACCATCCGTAACTTGGATCCAATTTTGGTATAAAGATCCATGCATCCATGCGAAAGGAGCCAGAAAAGTGTGCAAACACCTTTTTTTTATATCAACTAAGTAACATAACTCTTGAGAGTCAAGGAGTTATCTCCCATGTAGAATTTCTCAAACCCAACACAGTTTGCGCTTACCCATTCAGCTAGAAATCGAGAAATTCTACATGGGAGATAACTCCGTGACTCTCAAGAGTTATGTTACTTAGTTGATATTTAAAATTCTCCCTGTTCCCTCTTATTTCCTTTGGTATTACCTTTTTTTGTTACAGACACACAGGCACACTTCTCTCCAGTCGACATGAAACAATCTCCCTTTGATTCAAAACGAACAAACAAACAAACAAACAACTGAAAAATAAGACAAGAAGAAAAAGAAGATGATGCAGGGGATAATGATGATTAAATTCCACCTCTTACCGCCTTAGAAAGAGTTTGTCAAGGACTTTTTTTAAACTGCGCTTGTAATGCTTTAAAAAAAAAAGCTTATTCTTTAACGGATATCAAAGCAAAAAAAGAAGACAAAGAAAGAAAGAAGAATAGTTAAATGATGGTTTTAGTTTACCCGAAAAAGTGCAAAGATTTATATGATTAAGTATGGCTTACGCCGTATAACTTCCAAAGAAGATCAAATTTCAAATTCTGAAACCGAGGAAAACGACGAAAACGAAGATGAGAAAGAGCGAAAGGACAGAGAAAAAGAAAGCCAAAACAATCTGGTTAATAACTGATTCTTATAACTGATCATAACAACCTGGTTAACTGATTTTGGCAATCTGGTTATCTGATTCTAACAACCAGGTTAACTGACCTAACAATCGGGTTTTAAACCGATTCTAACAATCTGGTTAACTGACCCTAACAATCGGTTAACCTGATTCTAACAATCTGGTTAACTATTCTAACAATCCAGTTAACTAATTCTAACAATCTCGAACCAGAAAAAAACACGAAAGAAGAATAAAAACGCGTATTTAATACAACAAAACAAGACAGGCGCAAATTCGGCCAACGGGACTTGAAGCGTTAGACTCCAGGAAGTTTCAGTCTTTTTCTCCCAATTTTTGTATCTGGTGTTTGTTTGTTTGTAATCTTACGCTTGACAAAGGCCATTGGCCGAAAATTTGCGCTGTCTTGTCTTGTGTATTAAATACGCGTTCTATTCTTCTTTCGTGTTTTTTCTGGTTCCTGTTTGCTTGCATGCGAGCAGTCACACTTGTTTTGGATTTCTAACAATCTGGTTAATGATCCTATTAATATGTGACCAATTTCTAAATCTTATAGACAAAGTAAGCAAGTCTTCATGGAAAAATATAAAGCTGAATGGACAGAAAGAAAATGAGACTGGAAGAGATGAAAGAAAACAATGGGTCAGAAAAGAGGAAATATGTAGCAGAAAGGTGGGGAAACTCTTTATACGTGAAGAGCCTTTGGCATCTCCACGAAGGAAACCCACAGGAAATTATGTTTTTAGTAGTAGTAGTAGTAAATAGTAGTAGTAGCAGTAGTAGTAGCAGTAGTAGTAGTAGCAGCAAGTAGTAGTAGTAGTAGTAGTAGTAGTAGCAGCAGCAGTAGCAGTAGTAATAGCAGTAGTATGGTCACTGTTGCTAGCATCAATATCAATTTCAAAAGTGTGTTAAACACAAAGTTCAAAATATAAACGTTTTACATGTAACAACAAATCGTCATATCCCCCCCCACCCCATCCTTTTTTTTTTCTTTTTTGATACTAATTTCTATACAGCTAACACAAGCACACTAAACAAACAAATGAAAATGACAAAATGAGAATATCAGCTCATACAGCCGACTTTTTCTAAAGTTACTAACAGTATTATAAAAGGCATGACGGCATCGTCCATACTGTTGGAGAAAGAGTGAAATACGAGGGGAAAAATATGTACACAGAGAAAAAGGGGGGGGACTAAACTCGTACTTCAGCAAAAGTTGCACCAACATATACAGCAACAACAACAGCCAATAATTCCCCAAAATGATATTTAAACTGCCAAAACTGAATAAACGCACAAAGTGTATTTCTAAAATTCCTTTTAAGCATAACTGTTCATATGTTAATGAGTTTACAATCGCAACTCTAAACAACAACAACAAAACAAACCCAGTGCAAATGCTATATACTATCATAAGCTTTTTCACAAAGACGGGGTGAAGGAGAAAGGAAGGGGGAACAGGGGACAGAAGTAAGCAGGACATAGAGAAATGGATACACGATCGATATATGACACGCAGAAACTCCGCAATATGAACATCAAACTCAGCGTAATATAATTACTGCTACTGTTGTTTAAAGCCCAGCCGGCTGGACAGAGCCATATCAGGGCTAAGGTAATATGATTAAAGTCCAATGTACTTATGTTCATACAAGAAAGTCTCCAGATTAATGTATGCTACAGTCACTGGTCTTCAACAGGCCTGTACTGTTAGTATGGTTTGTAGCCAACACCTGAGGCATTCTCACCTGCTGAAGTATCCGAGTTTGCGAACTCTGGGTGAAACTGTTTCAAGACAATGGTCCAAATGGTTTGTTTCTTTTAATTTGATGATTCCCCAGTATTTGTTTACCCACTGACATGTCAATACGTGTCTCGTTGTAACTGTAATCGGCTCTCCGCTATGTCCTCGGGGTTTTCCATTCTCACCTGCCGTGGTTTCTTAGCTGACTGAAAACTGTGAATGAAACACAAGGCACTGGTCCATGTGCTTTGTTGTTGTTGATGGTGCTGCTGCTGTTGTTGCTGCTGCTGCTGCTGCTGGTGTTGTTGTTGTTCTTGCTGTTGTTGTTGTTCTTCTTCTTCTTGTCCTTCTCCTTCTTCTTCTTTTTCTTCTTCCTCCTCCTCCTCTTCCTCCTCATCTTCTTCTTCTGCTTCTTCTTCTTTCTTTCTTTCTTTCTTTATTTTTGTCTTTCTTTCTTTCCTTTTCTCTTTTTGTTCGTTTTCTTCTTTTTTTTTTTCTTTTTTCCTTCCACATCTTCGTTTTCTTCTTTGAAAACTAGCCTTTTACTGTCTTGAGCACTCCTTTATCTGCTAAGCTTCTCAACAGCAGCGGATCAAGAGGTTTGGCCCCCTGATCACGATGCCAGTCAACCAACCAGCCCCTGGAGCCCCCCATGGGGATGCCGTGGGTTCTCTCAGTATAAACAGTGTCCCCACCTTCTGGAGGTTCTGTGCTGGAAATTTCCTCTTTTCTGTCACTCTCTTTGTTTCTCCTTCTTCCTCCTTTGCTTTCTGTCGTTTCTTCCTATCACTTTCTGCCTTGTTGGTCCATTCACCTGTATGTGTTTGATAAAGTCTTACATACGTTTTCTTAGGATTGATAATTGGGTACATGTATCAAGTGCATTTTTGGCTCTGGGGAGGTGAGATATGCAGAAGCAATTTTAGGTATTTTATGTCTGTTTTTAAAATATGTTCTGGTGTCCTTGGGTATGCTTAGGTTTGTATTCAGGTGTGTTTTTTTTAATCCCCTGTGTGATAAATTGGACGGAGTGGTCAACGCCAGGGATATGTCCTTAGATTATGTGCGCGAATGCATTGATATGTGTACTTAATTTTCTTTCTTTTTTTCATGTTGAAGTTCTGTATGTTTTGAAGCGGTTACTGCCCTGATATGGCTCTACGCAGTCGGCTGGGCTTTAAACAACAATAACAATAACAATAACAGCCCCTGGAGCCTACAACACCAGATGCTCTGGCTTCAGAGCCAGGAGGAAGACCACGGTGGCACTGGATTGATGGAGTGACAGACACACTCCACGGATATCTAGAATATGACACTACACCAGGCTGCCCGTGAAGCTGCTGACGAGAGTTTCATGTCCCCATAATTATAACTTTTCCCTGATATGAGACGATAAACTTTAAAGAAAAAGTTACGAAAACCAACCAGTATTACCATATTCATCCACTGACGCAGAGAAAGAGAGAAAGTGAGAGAGAGACAGACAGACAGACAGACAGAGAGATAGACAGACAGAGACAGAGAGGGAAAGAGAGAGAGAGAGGGAGGAAGGGAGGGAGGGAGACAGAGAGAGGGAGAGAGACAGAGAGAGACAAATAATCTATCAATCTTCTCAACTTTCAAGGTACGTGTTCTTAGATAGTTTGAGGGGATTAATACCATTCAAAGTAAGGTGTCTTTCTCTGAACTAATCGTTCAAAAAGAGATACAAGAAACAAACGACAAAAGCAACAGATGAATGGATACCTTAACCTTTTGACTCCTGCAACCTGTCCATCGGCGTCCTGCATTGTGAACAATGATAGCAGAACAAAAACGTAACCCTTTGACTCCCTCACCCGATCCGCCAGTTTCCTGAAGGAAGGTGGTGGATAGGGTGAGAGAGTCAAAGGATTAAGTTGTTGTAGTTGGTGGATAGGGTGAGAGAGTCAAAGGGTTAAAGTAAATGATCTGATCACTTCTAAAACTGTAATCTGATTACATGTGTGTATGTGTGTAGAGGGGGTTGTGTGTGTACGCGCGCGTGTGTGTGTGTGTGTGCGCGCGTGTGTGTATGTTGTGTGTGTGTGTGTGTGTTGTGTGTGTGTGTGTGTGTGTGTGTGTGTGGTGTGTGCCTGTGTCTGTCTGTCGCTCTGTCAGTCTGTCTGTGTCTTTGCATTTGTGTCTGTTTTCCCCGACAGTGATACATGTACGAAATCCTTAAGTTAACAAGGAACACCAAATGGTGCTGAACAGGACCCGGAGCACCAACAACGTCTCACCACTCTCCAATCACTTCCCAAGCTCCCGACGCCAAACGTTAGCCATTTCACCGAGCAAAGAGGGTTGTCCGTGCGCTGCATAATCCATTCAGACCCAGTCATCAATAACCATGTTCACAAACCAGATGGCAAAGTGAGGACATTAAAAGCCCTGGGACATAGCCACACAACGTGCACCAATCAGGCCAAGCCCAGCAACAAGACCAAGAGAGAGTAGAAGAGCTATCTCTTGCCTTACTCCGGGCCTTCACCTGTCTATTGACCAGCCCGCCAAGCCGCCAGCCCGCACAGCTGCCAGGTCTTCTCCCCTTATTATAAGTCTCCACAGTTAGCAGTCAGAAGCTCCCAACGCTGATTTATCACTACCACAGGAGTGTGTGTGTGTGTGTGTGTGTGTGTGTGTGTGTGTGTGTGTGTGTGTGTGTGTGTGTGTGCGTGTATGTGTGTGCGTGTGTGTGTGTGCGTGTGTGTGTGTGCGTGTGTGTGTGTGTGTGTGTGTGCGTGTGTGTGTATGTGTGTATGTGTATGTGTGTGTGCGTGTGTGTGTGTGTGTGTGTGTGCCCATGAGTGCGTGCGTGCGTGTGTTTGCTCGTGCGTGAGTGTGCGTGTGTGTATGTGTGTATGTGCGCGTGTGTGTATATGTGTGCCTGTGTGTGCGTGCGTGTGTATGTGTGTATGTGTGCGTGTGTGTACGTGTGTGTGTGTGTGTGTGTGTGCGCGCGCGCGCGCGCCGCACGCGAACTGCCGCCAAGGTGGCCAAGCTCATGGTGCTGTAGACATTTATCCAATTTTGTTGTCCAGTATAGTCTGACATGCACCCGTATCTGCCGTCTTTTCTTTTCGAGCCAGGATAAAAACCAGGAGAAAAACGGCCAATGGCCAAACTTTCCTGTTGTTTCATGAGATGTTATGCTGGGGGTGGGGGGTGGGGAGGTGTCTTTTTTTTCTTTTCTTTTTAAAATTTTTTGTTTGTTTGTTGTTTGTTCTTTACTGCCTTACAGTTACGCTTAACAAAGGCCAGAAAGCCAAAAATGTTGAGCTTGCCTTGTCTCGTTGTATTAATTACGCGTTCTGAGTCTGTTGATTGTATTCATATTAATTCATGTTTATTTCTTTTGTCACAGTGGCTTTGCCATAGGAAACTCGGGCTGCTCTTCATTTTGAAAGCGCGTCGCCGCACTGCAACGCCACCCATTTTTTTAACCACGATTTCAGAAAGGCAAGGAAGGCTAATTTGTCACCAGAGGGTTTAAAAAAAACATCTGAATACAAATGTAAACATGACTTAAGGACGCAAAAGCATACATAATGGCTTAAGTCACCTAAAACGTCTCTTGCACATCACATTTTCTTACAGCCAAACATACAATCAATAAATGCACCCAATTATCAATCCTAAGAGTAAGTATGGAAGGCTTTATAAAATACATACAGGTGAATTGACCAGCAAGGCAGAAAATGACAGGAAGAAATGCCAGAAATCGAATGAACAAGGAAGAAACAAAGCTAGTGAAAGAAAAAATGAACAATTTCTAGCACAGAATTTCCAGAAGGTGGGGATACTATTTACACTGAAAGAGCCCCCGGCATCCCCAAGGAGGGCATTGTAAATTGCTTTGTTTCAGATGATTCGATGCTACTTGCCAAGAGAGTTTCTACATGCAACGAACATTAAAAAAGGAATTGGGTGTCTCAAATTCTGATGCCTACGCCTTGGCCTGGCGGGTTTGTAGACGAGCTATGATGACAGACACAATTCGATTACACGCATAGCCCCAATCATAAACTGTCTCACGTACACTTGCCTGTCCTATTGACGAGACAATGTAGGTGGAAGAAAAGTCAGTTCAATTAAAGCCACAAAAAAAAAAAAAAAAAAATCGATTTGACGAGACAGAAACTCGGAACAGCGCGAGCAATTATTCACACGCTTACGTTATCAAAAACACATACGTGCGTACACACAGTGCACGTACACATACATGCCCACGTGAGCGCAGACGCACACATACGCACGAACGCACGCGCGCGCACACACCCCACACACACACACACACAGACACACACACGAGACAGAGAAAGAGAGAGACAGAGAGAGAGGGGGGGGGGAAGGAGAGAGACAGAGAGAAAGGAGAGAGAGAGAGAGAGACAGAGAGAAAGAGAGACAGACAGAGACAGAGACAAACAAACGCACACACACACACACACATATACACACACACACATACATGCACACACTTGTACACATAGACACACACACATACATACACACACAAGAGAGAAAGAGGGAGAGAGAGAGAGAGAGAGAGAGAGAGAGAGAGAGAGAGAGAGAGAGAGAGAGAGAGAGAGAGAGTCTTCTACTTATTGCAAGGACAATACAGTCTTTTAAATGATTTAATCTGCTTCATTGGTGTTCGTATGCTCGGATTTCTTGTTAAGTAGACGTAAGTGTTTGGGATGATGCTGATAAATGACGTAAGCTCTCTCTCTCTCTCTCTTTTTCTATCTCTATCCCTCTCTCCCAGCCCCCCCTCCCTTAGTAATACTATCGGTTGGACAGAGTTTAAAGCTCTCTTAAACAGAGAACAAATATTGTAAATGACGAATATCTGAGGAAAGCACGTCCCGCTGTTGTGATACATAGAAAAACAATGGACGCAAGCAAAAAAAAGTCTTCATTTCCATACGACAACCCACAGAGTGCATTTATCTGATGATGACCGCACCTATCTAGAAGGAGCAAAACGGTGAGATCATCAAACCCTCCTTTCTCTCTCTCGCTTACACACATACGCGCACGCGCACACATACACACGCACACGAACGAACACACAAACATACACACACACACACACAAACGCACGCGCGCTCGCAAACACGGACACGCACACAAATCAATACTTGTTTGGCAAGCTAGCTGCATTTTCATCAGAATAATCAAATTAGTAATGGAAAGAAACCATTACTAATCTTCTGTTTTCCAATCCACGTCTCATTTCTGTCTGTCTGTCTGTCTGCCTGCCTGCCTGCCTGCCTCTCTCTCTCCGTGTCTCTCTCTCTCTCTCTCTTTCTCTGTCTGTCTGTCTGTCTCTCTCTCTCTCTGTGTCTTTCTACCTGTCTGTCTCTCTCTGTGTCTCTGCCTGCCTGCCTGCTTGCCTGCTTGCCTGCCTGCCTCTCTCTCTCTCTCTCTCTGTTTCTTCCATCCTTTCTCTTTCGCTCACTTGGAACTCTCTTCTCTCCCCCCCCCCCCCATCCCTGTCTCTTCTTCCCCTTCTCCCTACCCCTCAATTTCTCACCCCCACCCCATCTCCTCCCCCGTCCTCCTCACCGTAAGTCAATATTTCTCGCACAAGTTTTAAACAAGTTATCATATACAAATCTAATTAAAACTGCATTAATTCAGAACACAATGCCAAAGCCGTGAACATGACCCCCATCAAATTCTAATCCATGCACCGATCTATGGAAATGTGATTTCACTGGAGGCAATAACGCCCGCTCTAAACTAAGCACGCACTTTGTTATTCCCCCCTCCTTCCAAATTATTCAGCACTTAACGGTTTTGAGAAAACAACATCAAAAACAACACCAATAAAAGCAAAATGTGCTGAAGCCATAATAACGGTTCCTCTCTCTCTCCCATCCCTCTCTCTGTTTCTCTCTCTGTTTCTTCTCTCTCCTCTCTGTTTCTCTCTCTGTTTTCTCTCTCTTCTGTTTCTCTCTCCTCTGTTTCTCTCTCTGTTTCTCTCTCTGTTTCTCTCTCTGTTTCTCTCTCTGTTTCTCTCTCTGTTTCTCTCTCTCTGTTTCTCTCTCTCTGTTTCTCTCTCTCTGTTTCTCTCTCTCTCTGTTTTCTCTCTCTCTCTGTTTCTCTCTCTCTGTTTCTCTCTTGTTCTCTCTCTCTGTTTCTCTCTCTCTGTTTCTCTCTCTGTTTCTCTCTCTGTTTCTCTCTCTCTGTTTCTCTCTCTCTCTGTTTCTCTCTCTCTGTTTCTCTCTCTCTGTTTCTCTCTCTCTGTTTCTCTCTCTCTGTTTCTCTCTCTCTCTCTCTCTTTTTCTCTCTCTGTTTCTCTCTCTTTCTCTCTCTCTGTTTCTCTCTCTGTTTCTCTCTCTCCCCTCTGTTTCTCTCTTGTTCTCTCTCTTTCTTTCTCTTTTCTCTCTCTTTCTCTCTTTTCTCTCTCTCTTTCTTCTCTCTTTCTCTTTCTCTCTTTCTTTCTCTTTCTCTCTCTTTCTCTCTCTCTCTCTCTCTCTCTCTCTTTTCTCTCTCTCTCTCTCTCTTTCTCTCTCTCCCTCCCCGTCCCTCTCTCTCTTTCTCCCTCTGTCTTTCTCTCTCTCTGTCCCTCCCTCACACACACACACACACACTCTCTCTCTCTCTCACTCACTCACTCACTCACAGAGTTTTGTAATTGCGATATCGCACAGGGACAAACTTAAAAACAAATCAGAAGAGTCAAGCCATTCTAACAAACTCCCTTTACAAGCAGAAATCTATTGAATCAAGCCAAAGAAGTACTGCACACAACGCCATTTTCTCACAGCAAAACTACATGCAGCTCAGAAAAGAACACAGCACTGTGATCATATTTCATCAATATTATTTTCATATTGATTAGACACTAATATGTCAACACATACGTTATAAGAAAAAGTGAAGGGAATAGATAGTAATATTACATTATAACAAAAGGGTACACAATGGAAAAAGATAGGTATGTGTGACAACTCATCATTGCTGACGGTTTTTCAGGTACCGAATCAGTCATTGCGGTACCAGTTCAAAAGTTGTGAAGCTCAAAGTCTTCAATTGAAGTTAACGTCCATATAACTTCATCACCAATTGTAACAACAATCAAATAAAGAAATATAACTTCGTTGAAATTTGACGATGTGATTTTTTTTCATACAAATATAAAAACAAAAGTTATTTGCAAGCAACATTATCCACAGATCCACACACGTACGCACGCACACACACACACACACACACACACACACACACACACACACACACACACACACAACACAACACAACACAACACAACACAAACACACACAAACACCATCACGGAGAACTGAACACCTACTATCAAAATTTCGTAGCACGGTTTTGGTGGTGTTGGATTCGTCGTCGTAGTCGTCGCCGTTGCTGTTGTTATCATTTTCATTTATTTTTCATTCTAGCTCGCTGAGTTCTGACGTCTCCAACACACCTCCAAACTCTCATAAATTATGTCTCCATGACAGCAAGGCATGAAGGGACCACAAAGCGTGGGACAGGTTTTCATGACGCCTTGAGGGTGAGAATGAGGATGATGACAATGATGCTGTGCAGTTGCATTTCGGATTAAGACTGCACAGCAAATCCTGTGCCTTCTGTATTCTTTCATAATGTAACCTATCATCAAGAAGACCCGAAGGACACACACACTGCGGTGTTGGTCAAGAAACCGAGAGCAACACTCTCAATGACGGATTCACCAAATGGATGAAAGTCGATTTCATGGTCACTGTCTTCCAAACGAGCTCACAGCACGCTCAACTCTAAGCAGGGGTTGGTCGGCGCTGAAACATTCCACAATACTTCTTTTTATTTCTTTGATTCATGGGGATTCGAACCCACGATATCCAGACACAAGTCCCTTGCGCCAACAGAGACCACTCTGCCACGGTGGCCGGTAAAACGATGATTTTTTGTTATAGAAAGGAGAGCTTCTGGTCAGGTTAATATTTATATATGTATGTATGTATGTATGTATGTATGTATGTATGTACAGTGGAGTCCATTAATAACGACAACTGTAATAACGAGAACACTGTAGTAACGAGACATTTTTCAATCCCGTTTTTTATCCTTCTTAATCTTTAAGAATAAACATTGGGTTTAACAAGAGTTAGTGGATAATCATCTCGGTAATAACGAGAGATTTTCTATCCTTCCTGGTCACAAAAGTTCTCGCCACTCGCCCCATCCCCACCTCGTCGTCAAGTTCCCGGTAGGGCACATCTCGTGGTGGCCGGTAACAAAGAAAACAACGAAAGGCGCGTCCTTGTGCGGTGTGTAATCAAGGGACACTATCGATTAATTATGAACACATCGACGGCGCCGGTGCCAAGATTATTTCCCTTGTTTTCCTTGGTAAATTCGTCATTTGGGAAAACGAGAACTCGGCAATAGCGAGAAATGTGCCTGGGCCGTCCGCTCTCGCTATAACAGAGTTTCACTGTATGTATGTATGTATGTATGTATGTATATATACATATATATATATATATATACATATATATATATACATATGTATGTGTATATATATCTCTGGACAGATAGATAGATAGATAGATAGATAGATAGATAGACAAAAACAAAAAACAGAGAGACATATATATATATATATACAGATACATATACAGATAGATAGATAGATAGATAGATAGATAGATAGATAGATAGATAGATAGAATGGATAGATAGATAGACAAAAACAGAAACAGAGACAGAGAGACAGAGAGAGATAGATAGATACATACATACATACATACATACATACATACATACATACATACATACATACATGCACATACATAGATACATAGATAGATAGACAGACAGATAGACAGATAAATAGATAGATAGAGAGAGAGAAGGGGGTAGAAAGAGAGGTAGAGAGATTGTGTGCGTGAGCGAGAGAGAGAGAGTGAGTGAGTGTGTGTGTGTGTGTGTGTGTGTGCGTGCGTATATGCGTGCGTGCGTGTAGAAAGGACAGCTTCTTGTCAGGGACAGAGAAATCCACTGGCAAGGATCGTACTCTGTGAAATAAATGATTCTGGAAACAGCTAGTAATGAAAGAAGAAGGGAAAAAAACCCCAGCATATCCAGCAACAACCAAAGCTTATTTTTGTCTTTAAGTGGTCGTTCTTCGTGCAAAAGATGATTTGTAAATTGATTTCTGTGGGTGGCAAAGGAGATAATATAAATAAAAACAAAATACTATCGCATATTCAGCACAGCCTATGGTTATTTTGAGTGAAAAAAAAACAAAGAAAGGAAAAAAAATATGGTTTAATAGAAAATTTCTGACTCAACAGAGCTCGTGCTCTGTGCAATAAAACTGGTTTCTCTCAGCATCAGGATGATAACAAAAAACAAAACAAAAAACAAAAACAGAAAACAAAAACCAACCTGCAAATCTAGCACACTCTGAATTAGAAAAAAAAATGTAAAAAGAAGATAAAAAGAAAAAACATGTATTAATGTATATTTGCTGCCATCTCGAAAATAAAGAAATTGTTCTCTCTCTCTCTCTTCCCTCTCTCTCTCCCTCACACACACACACACACACACACACACAACACACACACACACACACACATACACACACACACACACACACACACACACACACACACATGCACAAACAGACATATCCATCCCTGCCTACTCTTTGGTGTAGCAGACTATTTCATTAACCGAATTTACAACTTCTTGCAGAAGTATGCTTGTTCCTGTGTAATAAACTTTTTTTAATAAACATTTTGTTTATTTTCTGCTCCATATCAAACGGACACCAAACATACAATAAGGTATCGAAAAACGATGAAAAAATCATAAACATATGAAAAGACATCGCCGACATACAATCTCCATACAGCATACAGACACACACATAATGACATTTTATACACTGGAGGTTCAAAAAGAATATCAAGATCTAAGCGCATGTCAACATTCTTTTACGATTTTTTTTTCTCAAACTATCTTTTTGCTGTACAACAGTCAAACATCAAAGACCAATGTAGTAGTAGAAGTTACATCAATCTATACATAGAAAACAAGTATTGTACACATACAAACAACCTATAAAACATAAAACATAAATGACAATATACTGAACAATGCAGGTTTTTATTATGTACATCAAGATTTACAAACATGTTATGAAGAAGAAAGAAAAACGTTTTCCAGGGGGGGGGGGGGGGGGGGAGGGGATAACACTGCATGTAGTTGTTACACTAAAAATGGACAAGTGAAAGTTTATTTTGGCATTATACTTTTCAATTTTGAGTCTCAGATCAAGTGTTCTTTGGAAAATATACATTCGGAACACATTTGCCAACCTTGTATTTATAGATAAATGATTTTGCAAGCATTAGTATAAGATCAAATATTCTATCTGCTTCTACATTTTGATCAAACAACGAACAACACTAGGTTTCGGGTGATTTCAATGTTGAAGGTAAACATTTTCGCATTTTTCGTCGATTGGTTTTTCTTCTTTAGTTCCAAAAATTACGGACACAGTAACAGTTCCACAAAAAATGTTCAATAGAGTCTCTTGTGTTATCACACCACGTACAATTTATGGCAGTTTCTATATCCATTGTGGTTAATATTATATTGGTGGCAATTATCCGATGAACTACTCTTAGTTGCAACCACTTTAGTTTAACAATATACAATTCATGAATTTTTAGAAAAAAAAAATTTTCCCACGAGATACTGATGTTTAGTTTCTTTGACCACCTTAAACAACAATTTGGTTTGCTATCATCCAATATAATTTTTTTTTCATATTAAAGTTGTGCTCCATTTTGTACACTCCCTTTTGTCTTACTGTAATAGGTACATTCAAAATACTGCTCCTGTTGTTGTTCATTTGAATTCTGGTTGTTCTTAAACATTGTTTGATTGAAGATATCCATTCACTATAAGTGACAAAATCAATACGGCAGTCAACGTTAGTTTAAAATTCTTCGTAGGTCAAAAAGCGTCAATGTTAGTTTAAAATTCTTCGTAGGTCAAAAAGCAGCCACTTTCCTTTAACGAAAATGTTTGGCGCCAGTATATTCCTTTCAGTTTATTGCCCTTGATTGTGTTGATAAATTTACGTGGAACATTTATCTAGACGATTACTTAATCATTATTATCTCCCCTGACCCTTTTTTTTGCAGAGTGGTGGGTGGTGGTAGTAACTTTTGTCGTTTTAGTTTTTTGTTTCTTTACTTTTATTTTATTTTGTTTCTTCTTACTTTCTGCTTCGTATTCAGCAAACATTAGATACAAAGTGCCTGTATGCTTGCTCAGTGTTGTCTCTGGCACGTTTCCATGATTATTTTTCTGAATGCTCCACGGCTATTCTCCTTCCCATCCTCTTCACTCTTCCTCTGATACTCGGCTATTCAAAATCCCTCGATACAGATGCTAGACTCATGCTTTCCAATGTTCTGCCCAATTTGGATATTTTCTTTGGTATAATCTGTCCTGTGATCTGAGAAATGTGTCTAACTTTTTCCTCTTTTAAGACCCAGCGTAAGTTAAACCCTATGTTTTCCGTGAAACCCCCTGTTTAACACTTTGACTCCGGGACCCTATCTACAACTGCAAAAACTTAACCCTTTGACTCCCTCACCCTTTCCACCACTTCCTGCAAAAAGCTGGTAGGAAAGGAAGCTGGTGGAAAGGTGAGGGAGTCAAAGGGTTAAGTTTTAGCTTTGCTAGCATGTTTGACAATGCAGAATGCTGGTGGACAAGGTGCGAGAGTCAAAGGGTTAAATTATGTTGTTTTATGCTGACCATGATCCTCATCCAAGTTTTCGTGCGTTCTTGTAGTACGATGCACATGTATATTATGGACGTTGTTGAGAGTATGTGAATGTTAATTTGTAGAAACAGTGAATGTGTGTTACACGTTTATTTCATTTATTTTTGTATCGTACAATTGTAAGCACCCCTAGCACGTTACGCGCACTATAAATGTACATTATTATAGTATATATTTGTAAAATCTTGCTCTTTTTTTTTTCTTTGCTGGTATATTTGCATTCTTCTACGATTATTATTTTCATTTCTTTTATGTACTTTAATTTCGCTTCATTTTCATGTTTGTATGCAAATAATAAATAATAAAAAATAGCACCACCCAATACATAATAATTTACTTTTAAAACACGTCGTCAAACAAAACCCAGCTGTTAAAAGAACAGTACACTTCTAGGAGCTACTACCTACTACTACTATCCTTTAGCAGTAAAGTGTGTTCAAGTCCACGTTTCATTCTGAAGGAACGACCTTACGGGCATAAAAATGCATCCAAGCTGTCGACCCGTCTGGTATACAACCTTCGTGGATGGGAAAAAATCCTTAATCACTGCAAGAATCGCCCACAGGACATCTCTGAACTCCCTCAACGCGAAGAGAGTCAAATAGGTTAATCCCTTGACTCCCACACCTGTCCATCAGCATTCTGCATTGTCAACCATGCTAGCAAAGTCAAAAACTTAACCTTTTGACTCCCACACCCTATCCACCAGTTTCCTGCAGGAAGCTGCTGGATACATGAGGGAATCGAAAGGTTAAGTTTTTGCAGTTGGTGGACAGGCGCGGGAGTCAAAGGTTAAGATACTGGACTTCCAATCGGAAGGTCTGGGTTCGATCCTACCCGAGTACCTCCAGCCTGGATGTGTTACTGATACTGTTTTTGTTCTGTAAAGCCCAGCCGACTGCTTAGAGCCATATCAGGGCTATAACCGCTTCAAAACACACAAAACTTTCAACAGAAAAAAAAAAAAAAATTAAGTACACATATCAATACATTCGCGCACAAGTCTAAGGACATGCCCCTGGCGTTGACCACTCCTTCCAATTTATCACACAGAGGATTTAAAAAAGCACCTGAATACAAATATAAGCAACTAAGGACACCAAAACATACGAAAACAGGCATAAGTTACCTAAAATTGCTTCCGCATATCTCATCCTCTCAGAGCAAAAAATGCACTTAATACATGTACCCAAATATCAGTCCTAAGAAAAAATACGTAAGACTTTATCGAACACATACAGGTGAATGGCCATTAAGGCAGAAAAGATAGGAAGAAATGACAGAGAACAAAGGAGCAAGGCAGAAAAAAGAGTAGTGACAGAAAATGAGGAATTTCTAGCACAGAATTTCCAGAAGGTGGGGATACTATTTATACTGAAAGAGCCCCCGGCATCCCCACGGGGAGACCTGAATGGGTAAAAAGGTGAAGACATTTTCGAATTTCGCCAAAGTCAACGTGTTTGCAGACATATCAGTTCCTAAAATCGCTTAGTGTGTACACTACGACATACATCAAATATGCACTTGAAAGATCCTGCAAGTCATTCCGGAGTCCGGTGGTTTATGGAAACAAAGAAGAACCCAGCACGCACACCTTCCGAAGACAGGAGTATGCACGCTGTGCAACAACATAACACCTGCGACAATGTGGCAAAACAACGTGCGTATGTGTGATCCTGAAAATACTAGTTTTTCTTCTTTCTAAACCTTGTTAGATGAACATGGGTCTTGGAAATGAACATACCACAGTAAGCTTAAAGCGAACTTCCTAGCAGCACTTACGTTCACAGCCCACCATTCTGCAACCCCTCCCTCCTCTTTTTTTTTTGTGTGTGTGTGTGTGTGTGTGTGTGTGTGTGTGTGTGTGTGTGTATGTGTGTGTGTGGTGTTTGTGTTGTTGTGTGTGTTGTTGTTTTTGTGTGTGTATCTGTGTATCTGTGTGTCTTGTGTGTGTCCCTCTCTTTCTTTCTTTCTTCTCTCTCTCTCTCTCTCTCTCTCTCTCTCTCTCTCTCTCTCTCTCTCCATTCCCCTCCTCCATACTGCCGAGGCTTAGTTCTCAGGCCTACGCCAAAGAACTAACTACATTTCATCCTCATGATGCAAACATGACGTACGGCTTAACATCACTGCACAGCATCAGCAGCGAAGCATGAGCATGGTGTCGTGATTCCTCCGATCGGTATCAGGTTTAAAAACTGTAAAATTCTACATTGAAAAGCCTTTGCAATTCTGTCTGAGACATCTTAACACATAAAGTTTCTAACTGCAAACACTTCAAACTTTTTCCTTGTCAAACTTTCTTTAGAATCTTCAAAAATTAAGCTGCCTATTGCCTTCTGTTGGAACTTCAGAAACTGTTCTGCTGATAATGTTCTTACTGAATATCGACGAATCTGCCCATAATTTTAGAATTACAACTTTCTGTTAAGACCTAAAACCTATTTGCCGCTTTCGGTTAAAGATATCGAAAGTGTTTGCTCATAACTTTCCGACTTTCAGATATTTAAAACCGTTTGCCTATAACTTTACGTTACAACGCCCCAAACTGTTTACAAACGTTAAGACCACAAACACTGTATGCCTATGACGTCTTATTATATAACTTTCTGACCTTTCAGACTTCAAAACTGTTTGCCTTTTTTCCTGTTAAGGCCTCCAATCTGTTTGTTGAAAAGTTCGTTAATATCACCACGCTCTTTGCCAACAACTTTCAGTTTTCTGACTGTCAAAATGTCAGAGGTGTTTTCATTTTGTTTTGTTTAGTTTTGTTTTGTTTCGTTATTTATTTATTTATTTATTTATTTATTTATTTATTTATTTATTTATTTATTTATTTATATGTTTGTTTATTTATTTATTTATTTATTTTGCCTACAACACGATGATAAAACTCCAAAACTGTTGGCGGAAAACTCTGTTAAGCCCTCAAAACTCATGGCTGAAAACTTTCACTTAAGACCTCAGAACTGTTAGCTAAAAACTTGACCTCAAAACCGTTTCCCTATAACCTTTTGTTAAGGACCTCAAAACTGTTGATTGAAAAGTTTCCGACTGTTAATATCACAAAAACTTTCTTGCCTATAATTTTCCAAGTATTTACAACCTCGGAACCTGTCCGCCAATAACTTTCGGAGTCTGCGAAGACGTTTTCGTAAAAGGAAAAAAAAGTATGTGGACAATATTTACCACTTAAGGCCTATGTTTCCACCAAAGGGAAGAAGCCGCGTCAGAGAAACTTTGCTCTTTCAATCTTAAGAAAAGTATAAATACATACATGTCTTTCATCCCATGACATTTGTAATGTTACAGCATAGGGAATTGTCAGAGTGCTTCAACACCGTTTTACACAAACTGAACCAAACCAATGTGTCAGAACATTACTAGAGTGACTTGGACTACAGACATCATCATCATCATCATTCTCCTGCCCGTGATGGGCGTAGAGGAGAGATGAGAGACACTCTTGAAGCCAGCCGTCGCCAACCGGTCCTGTCCTCCGCCTGTCGCACCAGCGTGGGGCCATCCAACCTGGTCCATTCTTTGATGTTGTCCATCCAGCATTTGGCTTGTCGTCCCCTTCGTCTGCCGCCTCCCAGTGTACCCTGGAGGACCGTTTTGGGCAGTGAGTTGTGGCGTGTGACATGCCCGAACCACGACAGCTTCCTGTTCTTGACTGTTGCCAGGAGGGGTTCTTGTGGGCCTGCGAGTGTTGTTATTTGGCTCCACACAAAGTCGTTTGTCTTCCGATCTTGCCAAGAGATCCTGAGCAAGCGCCTGAAGCATTTAGTTTCAAACGTCTGGATTCTCTTGGTGGTCTCTGCTGTCATGGTCCAGCTCTCGCATCCATACAGCAGGATGGGGAGCACCAGGGACTTGTACAGCTTCATCTTCGATGGAAAGCCGATCTCTCTGCTCTTCCAGATCTTGTTTAGCTTTACCATTGCTGCTGTTGCGATCGCTAGTCTGGTCTTGATTTCTGTTGTAGAGCGACCGTCTTTGGTGAGAGTGGCGCCAAGGTATTTGAAAGCGTCCACTTCTTCAAGCTGTTGCCCGTTCATGTAGATTTCAGCATGGGTGTTGGTTGTGCTGTTGACCAGGACTTTGCTTTTTTCTGTGCTCACTTCCATTCCGTGTGCACCTGCACTTTCTTCCAGTCTCATGGTCAGGTCTTGTAGTTCTTCGTTGCTGCCTCCCATCAGGTCGATGTCATCTGCGAACCTCAGGTTGTTGATGGTTCTTCCTCCGATGGAGACAGTGGAGTGGAAGTCATGGAGGGCTTCACGCATGATGTTCTCCAGGAAGAGATTGAACAGCACGGGAGAGAGTAGGCAGCCTTGACGGACTCCAACTGTGGTCTTGAAGTAGTCCCCTATCTGGTTGTTGAGGAGAACTGCGCTGCTGGCAGTGTTATACAGCGCCTGGATGGTTTGGACGAGACCTTCCTCTATGCCAAACTTTCTTAGCACCTGCCACAAACCCTTATGCCACACCCTGTCGAATGCTTTTTTAAAGTCTATGAAGTTGTGGAACAGGTCTCTCTGATGCTGCAGATGTTTCTCCATCATTATCCGGCAGGTGAAGATCTGTTCTACTGTGCTTCTGCCCGCCCTAAATCCAGCTTGTTCATCCGCAAGGTGTTCTTCCGCTTCTTTCTTCAGTCGATTCAATATGACTCTGAGCATGATCTTGCTGGTGTGGCTAATGAGACTTATTGTTCTGTAGTTCTGGCATTGGCGCATATTTCCCTTTTTGGGCAGGGGGATGATGAGTGATTGAGTCCATTCTGTGGGCCACTGTTTTGTCTCCCAGATCTTCTGACAAATCGATGTTACACGAGTGACCAAATCATTCCCTCCATGTTTGAGCAGCTCTGCTGGGATATTGTCTGCTCCAGGTGATTTCCCTGCTGGTAGGCTGCGGATGGCTTCTTCCACTTCTTCTCTCATCACTGGTAGCGGTGAGGATTCCCTCAATGGTGCTGAGTCCCCCTGAAACAAACTGTCATCTGGCTGTATTGGGAAGTTGTATAGTTCTTGGCAGTACTGCGTCCATCTGTTCAGAACAGCGGAGCTTTCTGTCAGCAGCTCGCCTGAGGTATCCTCGATGACTGACGATCTGTTTTGCTGCGTCTTGGTAAGGTTTTTCAGTGTGGTGAAGGCATGTTTGCTGTTTCCTTTTTTCATGCCTTTCTCGATGTTCTCACACTGGTTGTTGATCCATTGTTCTTTGGCTTCAATCATTTTCTTCTTTACAAGGTTGTTGGTTTTACGATACTGTGCGGCTTCTTCAGGGCTGGAGTTTTTCGTCTTCTTCAGTGATCTTCTGTTGTCGCAGAGGTCAAGGATGTCATTTGAGATCCATGCTTGGTGTTTCTTCCTCTGTCGCCCCAGTACCTCCTCTGCTGTTTCGCGGACTGCCTCACCAAAGTTGTTTGTGAGGTCGTTGATGTCGCTGTCCAGGAAGTTGAGTGCCGCGAACCGCCCCCCGAGCTGTGCCTGGAATGCCTCTTCTATCTCTGGATCTTTTAGCTTTTCCAGGTCAAACTTGATGCGTGGCTGCGCAGCTTGGTACTTCTTTTTCAATTTGATCTTCATTGTGAGCAGCACGAGGTCGTGGTCGCTGCCTATATCAGCTCCAGGGTATGTCCTCGTCTTTGCTTTATTAATGCTTGATTTGAAGCGCCGCGGTGTGAGGACAAAGTCGATCTGGTTGTGAGTCTTTCCGTTCGGCGCATGCCAGGTTGTTCTTCTTGACAGTTTGTGGGGGTAGAGGGTGTTGGCAATGGTGAGCCGTTGGGTGCAGGCAAACTCCAGAAGGCGAAGTCCCCTGTCATTAGTTTCCCCTGTGCCAAATTGACCCACTGTTCCAGCCCAGTTTTTGTAGGCATCTGGGCCGACTTTGGCGTTGAAGTCCCCCTGAACTATGATGATGTCTTTCCTGGGGCTTTTCCGATGGTGTCTTCTATTTTCTCATAGAATTCTTCAACCACCTGGTCTTCGTGGCTGGTAGTTGGAGCATACACTTGTATGATGGTGATGTTCTTTGGTTTGGCTGACACCCGAATGCTGATGATTCTGCTGTTGACAGGCGTGCAGCTCATGATGCATCCAATGACTTCTTTGCGTACGATGAAAGCTACGCCATTTTCATGTAGTGACTCTTCGCCACTGTACCACATCTTGTGTCCTTCCTCTGTGATTGCTTCTCCGAAGCCTGTCCATCTTACTTCTGATATACCCACAATGTCCCATTGGTAGCGTCTCAGCTCGTGTTCTAGTTCTTTTACTTTGCCGCACTGATGGAGTGTACGGACATTCCAGGTTCCAATGGTAGCTTTTTCCGTTGGCAGTTTGAATGATGTCTTTGCCCCAGTAGCTGACTTTTCACTTCCACCCTGGTGCTTGTCAGTGGTAAGCGCGGTCGTTTGTAACCCGGGCCCCGACCGATCCGGTATGTTGTTGGCTATAGTGTCTCTCATATCTTTTCTGTGGGCTTAGGTTAATCCTTGGTGGCGCCAATCCCCTCTCCAAGTCTCCTGCTGTGACAGGTAGTACTGGGCTACAGCTTGCCAGTAGCAGACCTATTTGTCTGACCTGACAGCGTATACGCAAATCATTTTACTGCCTCATCTTATGCACCATTTCAGCGGGCGTTGATCCCACGCTGTTCAAAACAAGTGTGACTGCCCGCGTTCAAGCAAACAGGAACCAGAAAGAAAAAAAAAAACACGAAAAAAGAATCAGAACGCGTATTTAATACAACCAGACAAGACAGGCGCAAATTGTCGGCCAACTGGCCTTAGTCAAGCGAAAGATCACAAAGAAACAAACAAACATGAATTAGGAGAAAAAGACTGAAACTTCGCTGCCGCTTCGTCCAGTGTGAGAAAAAAAATTGTGCCTGTCTTGTCTGGCTGTATTGCATACGTGTTCTGATTTTTTGTTGTTTTTTTTTTGGTCTATTTTTCTGCTTCCATGCCGTTCAGTCCAATCTTTCAACAATCAATAACCTCCAAGTTCCATTCAAGTCAAAGTCCCAGTGCCTGGAAGTCCACAAGAGCCCCCGATATCAGGCCACCATAGGGCCGGCCACCCACCACAAGAGACTGCACTGCTGGCGGGTGACTTCAGTGGGGGTTCTGACCTGATCCAATTTACTAAGGAAAATGTCCACTAACCCCCCCCCCCCTCCTCTCTCTCTCTCTCTGGCTCTCTCTCTCTCTCTCTCTGGCTCTCTCTCTGTCTCTCTCCCTCTCTTACGAACAACATTCTCCGTTCAAACGCGAGTCACACCAAGTAAAAGATCCCCTCAGACCAGCACCATGGCCTTACAA
>JAPXFY010000021.1:27937348-27944848 GCA_030674185.1 Monoplex corrugatus
GCGTGCGTGTGTGTGTGTGTGTGTGTCTGTGTGAGTGTGTGTGTGTGTGTGTGTGTTTGTAAGAGTGTGTGTGAGTATGAGTGTGTGTGTGTTCGTTCGTTATTTCTTTTAACGTCTGTTCACATAATGTGCTTTTTTTAAAACATTGCTTTTTTTAAAACATGTGCTTTTTTAAAACAAGACCGTGCGTGTGTGTGTGTGTGTGTGTGTGTGTGTGTGTGTGTGTGTGTGTGTGTGTGTGTGTGTGTGTGTGTGTGTACATTTTTGTCTGATTTTTCAAAAGATCTTTTTCCTTGCTGTGGTTTGTCTGGTGATTGGTTATTTTCTGTTTCCGCTTCTTCTTCTGCTATAATCTTCTATTTCTACTTCTCCTACTACTACTACTTCTTCTTCTTTTCTTCTTCTCTTCTCCTCCTCCTCTCCTCCTTCTTCTCCTTCTTCTTTTTCCTCTTTTGCGTCTTCCATTTTTTTCTTCTTCCTCTTCTTCCCCTTCCTTTTCTTCTTCTCCTCCTGTATTTTTAATTCTTCTCTTTCTTCTTCTTCTTCTTTTCTTTTTTTTTTTTTTTTTTTTTTTTTTTTCTTCTTCTCCTTGCTTTCGTGCGTGAGGGCGTGTGTCTTGCGCAGCTCGGTGCTTGTGTCTGTGTGTCTGGTTGATTCTTATTTGGCATTCGTCACTCTTTAATATTTCTCGTTTTCACTATTAACCAAGTTTTGTTTTCCACAATGGGTTTGCCCTCTCTCTCTCTCTCTCTCTCTTTCAAATACGGAAATAAGCACAGGAAAACAATAATCGCTTTCAGTCAATAACTTCTGCTAATAACTTCTAACTTCTGCCATTAGAAAACGATACACTGTTCATTGTCACAGTCAATGTCCCACTCCATCAGTCCCTTCCTTTCTATGTTTTGTAATTTATGTTTGTACAATTCATTGTTATACCATTCGTTGATTGATAAATAATTCATTTCACAGATTAATCAAGGATTATAACCCTTGAGAGTCACGTAGGAGTTATCTCCCATGTTCTATCTCTTGTTTAATTAAGGTGTTCCAGTATAGATGAACAGTGTGAAATAAGCATCAGACTTGAACCTCCCCAAAAACCTTGCATTGACTCTCAAGAGTTATAACCCTTGATTAATCTTAAAAAAACTTCTCCCTGCTTCCCTCTTATTTCCTTTAATTCATTTTACTGCTTTTGTTTTTTGTTTTTTTTATGTTGTATATGTAGCGTAGCGAGGGCTACCTCTTCAATTAGGTCCAATGGGACTACCCCTGATTGACATGATAAAGCGTTTTGATGTTTGAAATATTCCTCCCTCTCTCTCTCTCCCCTCCCTCTATCTCTTGTTTAGTTAAGGTGTTCCAGTATAGATGGACAGTGTGAAATAAGCATCAGAATCAAACCTCCCCAGAACCTTGCATTGTACGTCCTAGTAAAGCATTGTTTTCTTCTCTCTCTCTCCCTCCCTCCCTCATTCCCTCCCCTTTGTGAAATCATATGACAGTGATCAAATGGCTGAGTAGAGCAGACAAGCATCTTTTTATATAAGAAGCAAACAAAAAACAACAAAAAAACAAACAAAACAAACAAAAACCACGCTGCCTTCAGGATGCCAGAAACATTATTGCAAATGTAATAACGTAAAGTATTGCGTGTCTGTGTCTACAAGAGCTGAAGTATTTCATATGGTCATTTCAGATCATCACTACTGGAGTTTGTTTCAGCCGATAAGAAAACGATACACTATTCTTTGTCACTGTCAATGTCCCATTCCATCAATCCCTTCCTTTCTACATGTATATTTGTAATTTATGTTTGTATAATTCATTGTTATATCATTCGTTGATTGATAAATCAACGAATTTTCATGACAAATATGTGTGTGCTGATCTCCCCCCCCCCCCCCCCCCATGAAAAGGAGTTGTTGGCCTATATTCATTAAAATTACGAGTTCCAAGTTCTGAGCTCTCTCTCTCTCTCTCTCTCTCTCTCTCTCTCTCTCTCTCTCTCTCTCTCTCTCTCTCTCCCGTCTTTGTGAAATCATATGACAATGATCAAATGGATGAGTGGAACATACGAGCATCTGTTTACATAAAAAGCCCCCAAACACATGATATCGATATTCCGGTTATGTGATCAATATTCGGAATGTGATCATCAATCGTGATGCGTCTGTTTTTTTGGAAGACCCATTATACATCAATTCTGTTTACAGTGATCCGTTAGCTCTGGTGTTAGAGCACCATGCGTATAACGCAGGTGTTGTGGGTTCAATCCTTTGGCAGGCCACGTTTGCCTTTTCCCCAAGACCTTTTCAGCGTGTAGGGTCATCATCACCATCAGGTGCCCTGCCGCATGGCGTTGGCGACCATGGACTTCCATCTGTCTCTATCTCTTGTTGCCCCCAGCATCTCCCCCACCCTCCTCGTCCCCAGCCACTCTGCAAGTCTGTCCAGCATTCTCTCCCTGGTGCTCTCTTTCCCTCCAGCTTTCCCGTTGTGATCAGGTGCTCCAAATCCCCCTTCCTCATAAAATGGCCTAAAATGTTGCCTGTCTTTTCCTAATCTTCCTTATCAGTGATGTACTTGTGTCTGCCTCCATCAAGACTGTCTGGTTTGTTTTCTTTGCTGTCCAGGGAACTCTCAACTTTCTTCTGAGAAACCACATCTATCTCGGCTGCCTCAATCTTGTTCTGGCTTTGTTTGTTGACTGTCCACGCCTCCAACCGTACAACAGTATTGGTTCTATATAACATTCAAGGACTCTCTTTCCGATGTTAATTGATAGGCATTTGTTGGTAAGAATGCTTGTCATCTTCTGAATGCTGTTTTGGCTTGTAAGGTATACGTCTCATTCATTGATTGGTTCAGATTTTACGTCGGTGCCCACTTCAGGTGATAAGGCCGACGGGGATAACCATCCCAGAGAAGTGGGGGGGGGGGGGGGAGGAGAGTTATGTACATGTAATCAATCATATACTGACACCACCAGAACAACAATGATGTTAAGATGGGACAGTGAGAAGGCCAGTTTTAATATAGTTCACCTCGGGATTCGAACCTATAACCATTAGCGTGTGAGTCCCACGCTCAACCAGCTGAGCTAATGAGGCTCGCCCCAGGGCATATATGCAGACAAGGGGCTTATTTATGCCACAATAATTTTGGATATTTTCCATTGCATAGCATTTGTGGAATCAGTCCATACGGAATTTACTCAGAGGGCAGGGACGCTATCTTCAGAAATGAAACTGAATCGTGTACATCGCTTTTCTCCAAATAAATCTGGACTCAGTGTGCATTACTCGCAATCAGTTTCAGTTTCTCAAGATGACGTCTCCGCGCTCAGAACAAATTCCATATGCACTAACGTCACATATGTCATGCGTATGGTGATCATGGCTCAAGCCTTAAGCCTGCACATAAATCCATGAACTGGCCAGGTCCTGAGGCCCTACCTAGACTATGTGTTACCAAGTCTATATTTTATACTGGTATTTCATCAGCCTACCACTGGAATAATCTTGATTACATGTAAATGACATGTGTATCTGTGTATCTTACCTTAAAGAAAAGGAACATATATATATAAAGTAAATAAACAAATAATTAAAGGTCTGAATCACAACACAGCTAGCTATCCCGTATAAACTCGTCTCACATGACAGAACACCCTCCCCACCCCCAGCCCGTCAACGCCCAAATGCTCAGCTGCCTATGAACTCGGTGAAAACAATATTTTTTCAATCATAGACAGGTAAGTCAGTAAGTAAGTAAGTAAGTAAGTGAATAAGAAGTCGTAATCAGACTATGTGGGAAACAAGGAGAACTCAAGCTGCTAGGTGAGCTGACAACATTCCACTATGTTGCTGCAGCGTCTGCAGTTTTTGGTGGCTGTGTTGCTGGGTGGTGTTTTCATGTTACCATACGCCAGTCGTTGACATGACGAGCAGGATCCTGAACGTGCGAATTCTTGATATTCTTGCATGTGTACACACACCGTAGGGCGTTAATCCTTGGACTCCCGCACCCCGTCTACTAGCATCCCGCAATGTCAACCATGCTAGCAAAGCGAAAACTTAAACCCTTTGACTCCCTGCAGGAAGCTGGTGAATGGGATGAGGGAGTCAAAGGGTTAAGTTTTTTGCAGTTGGTGGATAGGGTGCGGGAGTCAAAGGGTTAAGTTTTTGCAGTTGGTGGATAGGGTGAGGGAGTCAAAGGGTTAAGTTTTTGCAGTTGGTGGATAGGGTGAGGGAGTCAAAGGGTTAATTTTTTTGCAGTTGGTGCATAGGGTGCAGGAATCAAAGGGTTAAGTTTTTTTGCATTTGGTGGATAGGGTGCAGGAGTCAAAGGTTACAGGCACTGGCAGGTCGACACACGCTGAGTTGGGAGATCGAAAAAATCTCCATTCTTTAACCACCAAGCCGAGGTATCCAGGCAGGATTGAACCCATGACCTTCAAATTTTAAGTCCAACGCTTACCCACTTGACCAGCGCCCATCGACAAAAAAAAAAACCCCAACAACAACAACAACAACAACAACACAAATAATGAACAACAACAAAAAAATCTTGTAAAACCTTCAATTCCCTCCACTCGCCAATTTATGTAAAGGATATCATCGCCTATAACATAATAAATTAGTCAGTTCAATTCAGTTCTCTTTCACTCTTCCGTTTCTCTTTGCTCATCAATCATCCCCTCCAGAACACCCACACCCAATTCACTACGGAAACTTTGAGTCACGCACACAAGAGAGAAAATTTAAATAAGTTATCATATGCAAATCGAGTCAAAAAGGCATTAATTCTGAACAGAGCGCCAGACCCGACAACTCCAGTCCAGATCGAATTCCAATCCAGGCGCCAATCTATGGAAATCTGATTTTATTTCAAGCAAAGAGTGTCCATGACACGCGACAGCAAATCCTCCTTTACCGTTTAAAAATCATTCGCCATTTAAAAGTCATTGTTCATGCTTAACAAAGACAATCCTTTTTCTATTTAAAAATTATTCGCCGTTTGAAAAAAAAAGTCACTGTTCATGCCAAACAAAGACAAGTCCTTTTTTTCTATTTAAAAATAATTCGGTATTTAAAAGTCATTCTTCAAGCCAAACAAAGACAATTCCTCTTTTTCTATTAAAATAATTCGATATCTAAAAGTCTTCGTTCATGCCATACACAGACAAGTCCTCTTTTCTATTTAAAAATCATTCACCACTTGACTCATTCTTCATGCCAAACAAAGACAAATCCTTTTTTTCTATTTAAAAACCATTTGCCACTTAAAAGTCTTCGTTCATGCCATACAAAGACCAATTCTCTTGTTTTCTTTTTAAAAATATTCGATACTTAAAAGTTCTCGTTCATGCCATACAAGGACAAGTCCATTTTACTATTTAAAAATCATTTGCCACTTAAAAGTTATTGTTCACGCCACACAACAAGTTGTTGGGTTTTTTTTTCATTTAACACTCATTTGTCACAAAAGAGTCATTGTTCATGCAAAAACAAAGACCTCTCTTTTTCTATTTAAAACTAATTCGATACTTAAAAGTTATCGTTCATGCCACACAAAGACAAGTCTTTTTCTCTACTTAAAATCATTCGCCACTAAAGTCATCGTTCATATCAAACAAATACAAGTCCTTTTTTCATATTTTAAGATTATTCGCTATGTAAAATTCATTGTTCATGCCACACAAAAACAAGTCCTCCTTATTTTTTTTCAAAACCACTGGACACTTGAAAGTTACTTCAGAAAGGAAAAAACAAGGTACTGAAGCCGTACTAACTATATCCTGCTTTAACTGAATTTCTGACAAATTTTCTGAAACCGACATCGACTCTGAACAAACTTCAGTTAAATAAAAAGAAAAATAGGATGTGCTCGTTTACAAAATTAACGACTGTTGTGAGCATCAAATTTCAGCCTAACATTCTTCATCCAGCTTAACAAAAAAGAAACTAAATGTCCACACGAATACAGTAAACTTAACAAAATGGATGAAAAAAATACATGACCACCCGATTATTAGCAGACAACATACTGCTGACCGGGAATTCGTGGGTTCGAACCTCCCATCACTCAAAAAGAAACAAACAAACAAACATGTGGGATTGTTCAGTCCCCACCGGCTCCTAAGCAAAGTTGTTGGCGTTTAGGGAGTAGTTGAGACAACTGGGACCACACTGTGGAATACTATCCAATTTACGCGTCATTTAGGGGACGTTCAAATTTTCTGAAACAATACCGCATGTCTTGTTTCTCTGGGGCCTGGTCAACGCCAGGATATATTGTGAGAGTAAGCAGGGAATACAGTCCTGTCACGCAGTCTCAATGTGAAATGGAAACCCATAGCATCATCACTATCATGTCCATTCTCATCATCAGACTAAAACTACCCGAGGAATTGTTCCTAAACTTTCTTTTCTTCTTCTTCTTCTCCTCCTCTCCTCCTCCACCCGTCTCTCTCTCTCTCTCTCTCCTCTCCTCTCTCTCTCTCTCTCTCTCTCTCTCTCTCTCTCTCTCTCTCTCTCTCGCCACTCTTAAAATTCGCCGATGACCAAACTGAAACTCTTTACCTCATATTTTGTGTTCCTTCAAGCGCTTTCTCTCATGGAGACTACAGATTCAGTAGGTTTAAGGGCATTTTGGGGATCCAAAATGAGCAGCACGGGGGCAGTGACTCAGAAGCAATGAAGACGATGAAAACAAAAAGCAAACCATCACACAAAACAAGTAGAAAAAAAAACTAACACCGTCAATCAGTTATATCACAGCCCTTAGTCTCCAGTATTGTAATTTCCAGACCCGATATCGTTAAAATCTATCTAGGAACAGTCTAGGAATTGTCCTTAAAGTCTCTGGAAATCTGCCTATACACATTCTGAACATTCTAACTCGAACCAGAACATTTTAACGTCTCTGCCGAACATTTCTAGAAGCCGTTACAACTGTTATATTCAGCCTATGACCTGACCAGAAAATCTTTCTGAAGACATTGTCACAATTCCCTGTAAAACTGTCAAAGTTGCAAAGTCTTGTAACTTGCTGGATCCTTTAGCCCCGAACCTGCAAAGAACATATCACATAAACACAAACACAAGTGAATCAATTTGATAACACGGTTTCAAACCAACCGCTGTGTAAAGTACAGAAGATCAGTAAAACTTTAAAGTTTAAGAATATAAGTTACAACGTACGACCATGAATTTTTTTTCAGTTGTTATTTATTCTTCTAGATATGAAGTTACGAAAAGAAGAGTGATTTCGCAAAGATGTATATTTAGACATGATAAAACTGCTTTTAACAGAACTGAGAATTTCAGAATACAAATGTAAGCGCATTTTGTCCATTTCATTCGATCGAATTCTCAAAACATAAAATTAGAGAGAGAGAGAAACACTGTTAAATGCAGATTACACATTTTGCTGAATCTGAAGATACATTTGGTACATTAAAATTGAATATCTAAAGCTTGCTACGATAAA
>JAPXFY010000021.1:27949848-27952348 GCA_030674185.1 Monoplex corrugatus
GACTATCCTAAGGCTCCAACTAGTCAGGTGGTATCAGCGTTCTGCACGCAGGTCCCGTACCCTTCCCTGTTTCAAGATTTTTTTTCCAGCGCATAAAGTTTTACGCTGGCTCAAGGAGTCTGCCAGATACCTGCTGGCAGATTTAGCTGGAGCACATATGGATTTGTCCGAATGTCATGAATCTATACTAAAAAAAAAAACCCCTCAAAACTCCACTTCAAATAAAGCAAATATGGTAAAATACAATTTCTCGTGTACAGAAAACAGAAAGAAAAACGAGAAGAAGAAGAAAAAAAACAAAGAAAAAAGTGTCCTTGCATTCGAGTCATGTGTTCTCCCGGAAACAGCAATGTAAATTTCACACGCCAAACTTACCCGTCTCGATAAATGAAAAAAAATTGTTACAAGAAATAAAATACAAAATAAGTCAGCAATGCAAACAAACGAACAGCGGTATTAGAAAAAAAAAAAAAAAAAAAAAAAAAAAAAGCGCACAACAATATAATAATAATAATAATATTGGACATTTGTTGAGCGCCTTCCTCCCTCACAAGGAGGGAGCACAAGGCGCTTCACATAATAGACGCACAGAACAGCCACAAATAGTGTACACATATAACATAAGACATATGGACAGATATGTCACACTTCATACTGCAAAACACATCATACCGCATAATACCACATGATAACATAATAACACATCTCATACCACATCACTACACACAAATATGGAAAGGAAAACAGAACTATGCATGACAACAAAACACCCACACACACACACACACACACACACACACAGCATGCACCCTCTTCAACAATGGGATAAGGAGGAATGATAGAATCAAGAGTGAATATGGAGTGTTGTCTCAAAAGCATTTTAGAACAGGTAGGTCTTGAGACCGGTTTTGAAAGATGTGAGAGAAGGAGCATGGCGAAGGTCATATGGGAGACTGTTCCAAAAGAGAGGAGCTGAGAAAGAGAAAGAGCGTTCACCAAACGACTGAGTTTTTACACGAGGTACAATTAGCAAACGGGTGTCAGAACCAACCAAGCAAGCAAAACCTTCAAATATCTCACATTCTTCTCCTGCAAACGTCGCAGTTGCGTAAGACTTAGTGGTGTGACGTTTCTGTGCCAAAAGTGCACACACTTTATTTAAAACAATAAAAGGTAAACGACTCGAGTAGGTGCTGGGTGTCTCCTATATATGATCCATGTTGATAATCCTCTGAAAAGTTCTCGCTCGTGCCACATATTACCTTCCGATGATCCGTTCTGATAATTTTCTACGTTTGCAAGTATCACTTTCCGATGATTCCGTTCTGACAGTTTTCCAAAGTTCACTCTCAGCTGAATTCAGTTTGGTATTGTATATTTCTACTACTTGTTCTAGCTAATGGCTGTTACTATGCCATCTGAAAAGGTCAAATATCTTATCACCATTTCATAAAAAATCACATCAGCCTACTTATCTATTTCAAAAGATCTAACTAAAAAACAGATCTTTCGTCACCATTGCTCGTCTTCCCACAAATTACAGATTTAATTAAAAACAGATCTTTCGTCCCGAATACTCGTCTTCCCACAAATTACAGATCTACCTAAAAACAGATCTTTCGTCACCATTGCTCGTCTTCCCACAAATTACAGATCTAACTAAAAACAGATCTTTCGTCACCATTGCTCGTCTTCCCACAAATTACAGATCTAACTAAAAACATCCTTCGTCACCATTGCTCGTCTTCCCACAAATTGCAGATCTAACTAAAAACATCCTTCGTCACCATTGCTCGTCTTCCCACAAATTACAGATCTACCTAAAAACAGATCTTTCGTCGCCATTGCTCGTCTTCCCACAAATTGCAGATCTACCTAAAAACAGATCTTTCGTCACTATTGCTCGTCTTCCCACAAATTACAGATCTAACTAAAAACAGATCTTTCGTCCCGAATACTCGTCTTCCCACAAATTGCAGATCTACCTAAAAACAGATCTTTCGTCCCGAATACTCGTCTTCCCACAAATTACAGATCTACCTAAAAACATCTTTCGTCACCATTGCTCGTCTTCCCACAAATTACAGATCTACCTAAAAACAGATCTTTCGTCACCATTGCTCGTCTTCCCACAAATTACAGATCTAACTAAAAACAGATCTTTCGTCATCATTGCTCGTCTTCCCACAAATTACAGATCTAACTAAAAACATCCTTCGTCACCATTGCTCGTCTTCCCACAAATCATAGTCTTAGTATTCATTTATTTTTTTTTTTTTTTTTATTTAGATCTAATGTCCCCCACCATCCAGTTCATCCGATTGTTGTATTCCTTCTCTTTAAGACCAGCTTCTGCTGTCAGCTAACACGATGTCTGTGTAGATCTGCGTTTGTGTACATTCTGTCTCCATTTTCACCATCATTTTATCTCTTGTTCGCACTACATAAACCTACAATAAGCATAAATCTTACGAAACGCGTACATTAAAGGATACTAAAG
>JAPXFY010000021.1:27957348-27964848 GCA_030674185.1 Monoplex corrugatus
AATGAGAGAGAGATGATGATGATGAACGACGACGACAACGATGATGATGATGATGACGACGACGACGACGAGACGATGACGATGACGATGACGATGACGATGATGATGATGATATGATGATGGTATATTATTACTATTATTATCGTAGTGGTAGTTTTTATTGTTGTAATTTTAAATCATTCACAACAACAACAACAATAAAATAATAATAATGATAATAATGACGACGACGATGATGATAACAACAACAACAAAAATAATAATGATAATAATAATAGTAATGTGATATATTAATAATAATAATATAATAATATAACAATAAAAATATCATCATCATCATCATCATCGTCGTCGTCATCATCATCATCGTTATCATTATAACTATCACCATTATTGTTGTTAGAAAACTTTTAAAACAATCTAATTACATGTACAACACACACATTCTTATTTCAAAGCCTACACAGTTATCTCTCCATAAAAATATCAGATCTGTCTCTGTCTCTGTGTCTCTGTCTCTCTGTCTCTCTCTCTCTCTGTGTCTCTGTCTCTCTCTCTGTCTCTGTATGTCTCTCTCTCTCTCTCTGTCTCTCTGTGTCTCTCTGTCTCTCTGTGTGTCTCTGTCTCTCTCTGTGTCTCTCTGTCTCTCCCTGTTTCTCTGTCTCTCTCTCTGTCTCTCTCTCTGTCTCTCTGTCTCTCTCTCTCTCTCTGTCTCGTCACTCTTTCTCTTTCTCGCTCTCCTTTGCCCTCTCCCCCACCATCACCACCACCCCCCCCCCCACACACACACACACCTCTTCACAAAGGACCTCAGAAAACAACATTTACGTTAAAAGATATGTATGAAATTCTAGTTTGTTGAGGCTTGCCTGATTGATCTCATCAATGACCACACATACTGTAAAATGATTTGTTACTCGCATGCACACGGCGTTTAAAATACGAACTGCTGTTAGAACATAATAAACTGTCTGTAGGAATGTATAGTTTTGTTGTTTTGTTGTCCTTCTTCTGAGGGGCCGTGGCCTTTATGAATAAATCATCTGAATCTGAATTTCTCTCTCTCTCTGTCTCCTCTCTCTCTCTCTCTCTCTCCTCTGTCTGTGTCTCTCTCTCTCTCTCTCCTCTCTCTCTCTCTCTCTCCTCTCCTCTCTCTCTCTCTCTCCTCTCCTCTCTCTCGCTCTCTTTCTCTCTCTCCTCTCTCTCTCTCTCTGTCTGTCTCTCTCTCTCTCCCTCTCTCTCCTCTCCTCTCTTTGCCCCATTTCTATAAAGACATATACCTCTGTATGTAACCCGACTCGCATGCCTGTTTCGGTGTTTCTCAATTTTGTGTTTCTGTGTCATGCACTTATATACACACAGATGGCATTTCGTTTATAAGGCACACTTCTCTCTTTGCTTGTTGCCTTAGCCATTGCTTACTTTTCGTCGTCGTCGTCATCGTCGTCATCATCATCTTCATGATGATGATGATGATGGTAGATAAATGCATCATAATAACCATTATTACCACCACCAACTACTCGGTTACACATCACCATCACCGCCATCATCGACAGCATCCTAATCATCATTATCATCACCATTATTTTTATCATTATTATCATTACTATTATTAGTAGTAGTAATATTAGTGTTATTGTTATCATTGTTCCCCTTCTAATCATCATCATCATCATCATCAGCAGCAGCAGCAGCAGCATTAGCAGCATCATATCATGATGATGATGATGATTGCTATTATCAGTATCATTATATTATCGTTATTATTATTATTATTATTGTTATTATTATTATTATTATTATCATTGTTACCACCACTATTGCTGTTGTTGTTTTGATACATAAAACAGTATAAACATAATAATATCAATTTTCTATTCAGAATTTTTACAATCAATAGGAGAGGTGTGGAATACATGAAGGATTCATAGCAACATGCTTTCCTTTATTGTTTGGAGCTTGGAGTCTGTTCAAAAGGGAATTCATCGAACTCGGACAATTTCTTATGCACTCAGGCAACGCCATACGCACTCGGAAATGTCATAGATTTATAGTCTACGCTACATGGCCGGGTAAACAGAAATACACGAATACAGAATATAGAAGAAATAAAGGTGGTGCTGCACTGTGGCGACCCGCTCTGTCCGAGCAGATCAGCCCAGATTTTCCATGGTTAATATTTCTTGTGACACTTCTTTTTTATATAAACATTTAGAGAGAGAGAAAAAAGCATAAACATAACAAAAACGAAACAAAAAGAAAAACCACCGGAATGTTTTTATGTAATACAACACACACATAATCTATCACTCTCACATGAAATGACCACAATCAAAGTATAACTAAACGGAAAAACTACTTGTATGTTTTTATATAATACAATGCACACATAACACACCACACACCCATGCAGTGACCACAATCCAGGTATGATTAAAGGGAAAACCACTGGTATGTTGGAATACCGAAATCCAAGTATAACTAAACGGAAAAATACATTGGGTATGTTTCAAATAATACAACACACATATAACCCACCACACACCCATGAATGACCACAATCCAGATATAACTAAAATTAAATTAAAGCACTAGTATGTTTATATTCAATACAACACACACATAACACACCACACACACATGAAATGATCACAATCTAAGTATAACTGAAGGTATATATAACGCTTAATCAAAGGCTAACGACACTTCACAAAACAGGAACAGCCATGGACACGACAGCCTGACAGTCTTTGTATTTAAAGACTAGAGTTTAATCCCAACCCGCAATGTAGAAGCTAGTTTGGTCGCTACCCGTCTTAACCCTTTGACTCCAGCACCCTATCCACAAGTGCAAAAACTTAACCCTTTCTTGCAGGAAGCTGGTGGATGGGATGAGGGAGTCAAAGGGTTAAAGTTTTTGCTTTGCTAGCATGGTTGACAATGCAGGCTGCTGGTAGACAGGGCGTAGGAATCATCATCATCATCATATGCCTGCCACATGGCGTTGGCGATCATGGCCTTCCATATGCATCTATCCCTTGTCGCTGCAAGCACATCTTCCACCTTTTACGTCCTCAGCCACCCTGCAAGTTCGTACAATATTTTCTCCCTGGGTCTACCTGGTGTTCTCTTTCCCTCCAGCTTTCCTGTGGGGGTGGGAGTGGGAGTCAAAGGGTTAAATGCCCCAATTATTTGGGTGGTGTCAGTGTTTCATGAGCTCCGTTCCCATCCCGTCCATGAGCCCAGTGGTTAGAGCATCAAGCTTATAGGAGTTTAGGGTTTGGACTTTGTTCAAGAGGAGGGATTTATCGCACTCGGACAACTCCGCATAGCGCTCCACCCAAATCAACCAGCAATTATCTGGCAGAAATCTCTGAGTATGCGCAAAACCCTATGTGCTGGCAAGGTCTTGAACTGAGCAGCGGAAAGGGGGAAAGGTTGATGGGGGGAGGGGGCGTGGAGAGACTTTTGAAACACAAAGCTGACACCACCAGAATGACGGAAACATTAAAAGATGGGCAGCGAACAGGTCAATGTTTAATGCTGCAGGCTGTGACTGAACTCAAGATATCATATCCCTGATCCATGGCTCTATCAAATAAATGAATAATAAATGAATAAGTAAATAGATGAATAAATAAATAAATGAATAAACAAACAAACAAATAATAAAGACGTAAATAAATAAGTAAATAAATAATAAATAAAATAAAATAAAATAGATAAATAAATAAAAATAAAAAATAAGCAAACAACAAAAACAAACAAAACACAACAAAAAAACCAAAAAACAACAAAAAAGCAACAACAACACAAAAAACATCCCACGACCAAGCTTGTAAGGTTATTGGTGCGGGTTCAACCCTCGGGACAGCCACAGATATTTCTTAACGTCGGCTAGTTGGTTCATTTGATGTACAGCCTGGACTCAGGATCTGTTATCTCGGGACAGGCCACAGATTGTTTTTTTTTCACGTCGAACTGAATGGTTTATTTGACAGAACCTTGGACTCAGGATCTGATATCTCGAGTTCAATCCCAGCCCACGATATTATAAACTTGGCCTGTCTCGCTGCTCATCTTTAACGTTATCATCGTTCTGGTGGTGTCAGCCTGTTATCTATAGATCCCTCTTATCTCTTCCCCCACATTTCAAGACCTTGCCAGCGTTTTTGTTTGTTTGTTTTGTTTTGTTTTTGTTTTTTGGGTGGGGGTGGGGGGGGGGGGGGGGGGGTGCGCAGGTCAGGGAAATCTGCCAGACAATTGCTTGGAAAATTTGATAAACAACAACGACAAAAACAGCAACAACAACAACACTGACCGTAACAGTAGTATTATCATTGGTAACTAATTTAAATATAATAATAAAGAAGCACAACAGCAATAACAACAAAAACAACAACAACAATAATAATACTAGTAATGATGATGATGATGATGATGATGATGACGACGACGACGACGACGACGACGACGACGACACGCGACGATGATGAATGATGATGAAGAACATCATTACAATAATAACAAAAACAACAATAAGAAGAATAAATCTCCCGGCGAGCAGTGGAACTCAATAATGATAATAATAATCACGAAAAAGTTGTATTGATAATGCTGCTGCTGCTGCTGCTGATTAGACAATAATAATAATTGTAAAGTCTCCCGGCATGTAATGCAACTCAGTAATAACCCTAATGATAATCATTATGAAGAAATAATATTAGCAATGACGATGATGACGACGACGACGACGACGACGACGAAAGACGACGACGATGATGATGATGAGGATGACATGATGGTGATAATGATTAATAATAATGACAACAATGAAATAATACTACAAAAGCAACAACAACAATAACAAGAACAACAATAATTGCCAGTCTTTAAAACAGACAGACTGATCTCCGCTTCCATTTCCTTAACTAACAAAACTCTTCTCAAACAAAAAAATCCAAGCATTCAGTCACGTGTTTCAAACGAATGATAATGATAATAACATACAACTTAGTAGAAAAATAGATATTGACCACACTTTCACTTCCCTCATCGAATATATGTTTCTTGTTTGTATATCTGTCATGTATTGTTTTTTTTGTTTAAAGCCCAGCCGACTGCGTAGAGCCACATCAGGGCTAAAACCAGGTCAGTGCACACAATATTTCAACAGAGGGAAGAAAAGGAAAATAAAAATAAAGTACACGTATTGATACATTCGCGTGCATAATCAAAAGAAATACCCCTGACGTTGACCGCTCCGTCTAATTTATTACACAGGGGATTAAAAACATACATCAATACAAAATTAAACATAACTAAGGATACTAAGCCATATATATATATATATAAAAAACGGGCCAAAATTACCTAAAACTGCTTCCGCATATTTCATTTCCCTAGTGCCAAAAAATGCACTTTATACATGTACCCAGCTATCAATCAAAAGAGAAAGTACGTAAGACTTTATCGAACACTTACAGGTGAATGGACCAAGCAAGGCAGAAAATGATAGGAGAAATGACAGAAAGCAAAAGAACAAGGCAGAAACAAAGAGAGTGACAGAAAATAGGAAATTTCTACAACACAATTTCCAGAAGGTGGGGATACTATTTATACTGAAAGAACCCCCGGCATCCCCATGGGGATGTTTGTATTTTTAATCTACATTGCACGTGTAGAATAGCAAGGTAAACAGATCGACCTGAATCAGATGCTACTATCGATCCTCCACACGAATAAAGTGTTTTCTGTTCATTCTCTCGTGTTTCAGTTTCAGTTATCTCAAGATAGCGAACGTCTTCACGCTCGGAATAAATTCAATACATGCACTAACGCCACTGATACCATGTGCTGGGACTTCTCCAAAAAATTAAAGTGTGTGTCCAGTTTACTATGAAAGAAACAAAAAGGCTTACTCGTTAGTAGTAGAAAAACAATACTACTTAGCACAAAACACGACTTAATAGCAGAAAAAAATAAAACTACATAATACACAACACGACTTAGTTACTAGTAGGAAAAATTACAGACTACAAAACACAACTGAGTAGGAGGAAAAATAAAACTACATACAACAAAACATAACTTAGAAGTAGCAGGAAATATAGAATTCCATATCACAAAACACGATTTAGCAGTAGGGAAAAATAACACTACATATTACAATACACGACTTAGTAGTAGTCATCATCATCATCATCATCATGTGCCCTGCCGCATGGCGTTGGCGATCATTGCCCACCACACGAATCCATCCTTTGTCGCTGCAAGTACATCTCCCACCCTCTCTGTCCTCAGCCACCCTGCAAGTCCGTCCATTATTTTCTCCCTAGGTATACCTGGTGCTCTCTTTCCCTCCAGCTTTACTGTTGGGACCAGATGTTCTAATTTCTGTTGCCTCAGAAAATGTCCTATACATGTTGCTTGTCTTTACCTAATCTTCTTCATTGATATTCTTCTTGTGTCTGCCTCCTTTAACAGTACTAGGGAAATAAAAAAAAACAATTACATGCTACAAAACACGACTTAGTAGGAATTTGTAAAATAAAACTTCATGCACAATACATGACTTATAGTAATAAAAATTAAATTATATACTACAATACACGACTTAATAGGAGGAAAAATAAAATTACATATTACAAACCACGACTTAGTTGTAGGAAAAATGAAATTACATACTATAAGTAGTAGGAAAAATATAATTGCATACTACAAAACATGATTAAGAAATAGGAAAAAAACAACTATATACTGAAAAAAACGACTTACTAGTAGGAAAATAAAACTCCATACTACAAAACACAATGCAGTAGTAGGGGAAAAAATACACACTACAAAATACGAACTAATAGTAGTAGGAAAAATAAAACTACATACTACAAAACACGACATAGAAGTAGAAAAAAATAATATTACATACTCCAAAACACGACTTAGTATTAAGAAAATAAAACTATACTATTACAAAACACGACTTAGTGGTAAGAAAAATATAACTATACTACTACAAAACATGACTTAGTAGTAGGAAGTAAAACTACATACAACTAAACACAATAGTAGAAAAAAAAAACTGCATACTACAAAACACGATGCAATAGTAGAAAATATTAAACTACATACTACAAAACACGATGCAATAGTAGAAAATATTAAAACTACATACTACAAAACACGACTTAGATATCTAGGAGTAGAAAAAATAACACTACATACTACAAAACACGACAAAGTAGAAGTAAAAATAACATTACATACTACAAAACACGACAAAGTAGAAGGAAAAATAACACTACATACTACAAAACACGACAAAGTAGAAGGAAAAATAACACTACATACTACAAAACACGACAAAGTAGAAGTAAAAATAACACTACATACTACAAAACACGACAAAGTAGAAGGAAATATAAAACTACATACTACAAAACACGACAAAGTAGAAGGAAATATAAAACTACATACTACAAAACACGACGCCGTTGT